>CM025621.2:13366396-13376656 GCA_014621495.2 Entosphenus tridentatus | reverse complement strand
TGATGATGGTGGTGATGATGGTGGTGGTGATTATGATGATGGTGGTGATTCTGATGATGGTGGTGATGATGGTGATGATGATGATGATGGTGATTATGATGATGGTGGTGACGATGGTGGTGATTATGATGATGGTTGTGACGATGGTGGTGATTATGATGATGGTGGTAATTATGATGATGGTGGTGATGATGGTGGTGATTATGATGATGGTGGTGATGATGATGGTGGTGATGATGATGGTGGTGGTGATGATGGTGGTGATGATGGTGGTGTTTATGATGATGGTGGTGATTATGATGATGGTGGTGATGATGGTGATGATGATGGTGGTGATTATGATGATGGTGGTGACGATGGTGGTGATTATGATGATGGTGGTGACGATGGTGGTGATAATGGTGATGGTCGTGATTATGATGATGGTGGTGATTATGATGATGGTGGTGGTGATGATGGTGATGGTGGTGATGATGGTGATGGAGGTGGTGATGATTGTGATGGTAATGATGGTGATCGTGGTGATGGTGGTGGTGATGATGATGATGGCGGTGATGATGGTGATGGGTGCATGGACTTCCAGAGTGGAGCCGTGCGAGGGAAGAGGTGAGGTGACCTGCAGTGTGATGAGTAGGTGGGTGGGTGAGTGGGTGGGTGAGTAGTGAGTATGTGGGTGGGTGAGTGGGTGGGTGAGTAGTGAGTATGTGGGTGGGTGAGTGGGTGGGTGAGTAGTGAGTATGTGGGTGGGTGAGTGGGTGGGTGAGTAGTCAGTACAGTGAGGGAAAAAAGTATTTGGTCCCCTGCTGATTTTGTACGTTTGCCCACTGACAAAGAAATGATCAGTCTCTAATTTTAATGGTAGGTTGATTTGAACAGTGAGAGACAGAATAACAACAACAAATATCCAGAAAAACGCATGTCAAAAATGTTAGTGAGTGGGTGAGTGGGTGAATGACTATTCATAATAAAGGTTTTTGGTTTAGATCGCGTTAGTATAAATGTGTCGTCCCTCTCCACCACCCGACACAGCCAGTAAGGTTTGTCACGTAACCAACGCGCCAATTAGTTACTACTTCGGCCCACCGGTTTATTCAAGAGCAAATCCACAACATTTACAATGTGACTACGACGTTTTGCTGGTAATTACATCCAGCATTTTCGGATTATGGTAGAGGGTTACGACGCATTTATACCTACGCGATTTAACCCGAAAACCTTTATAATTATGGATAATATTTGGTCGCGAAAGCGACCAGTGGTAAGGAGCGGTGGCGCAGTGATTAGCTCACTGCACGACGAAACCGGCCGCGCGAGTTCGATTCCCACTCACAGACAGCATTGGTGGCCAATATATAAACCAGTCCTGGGCCTCCCCTAGGTCGACTTAGCCTCAAATGAGCACCTCTGGTGCGGTGTGTAAACATCAGCATTGGGAGAGACAAAGGCAGAATGGCGTGTTTCCAATACACCAACTCCTCGTTTGCCGTCCTGACTTTAATAGGCGATTGCTCACAGCACTTGCCCCAATAGTCTGTTAAAAGCTCCAGGGGGGATGTTGTTGTTGTTGTTGTGACCTGGAGAGTGAGAGGGGGGGACGACGACTCGGAGGAGCCAAGGTGAGGAACCGCAGACGAGTGTAAAGGCTGCAGCAGACAGCCGGTGGTGATGAGCCGGCACTACCATAGTACCCCGGCTCACGCATCATGTCCACGATGCAGTCATTTGGTGGTCGGCGACGCGGCAATCGACTCATCTCGACGGGCTGTACACGATGCGCCACCACGGTGCGGACCGCGAGCGCTCAGGGTTTCGGCGCAATCGTCCTCGCTGAGTTTCGACATCGCGGAGTGGCACTGATAGCGGATTGATTGGTACCCCAGTCGCGGAGTTAAGTAACCACCCTGGAAAAAATAGTGTCCCAGAAATAGAATGCTTAATTGCCGCGGACATTTTGACTTATTTGGTACCCCGAGGTACCGCCATGAGGATTAATTGCCCAAGCTCTGCGATCCTCTACATATGACGGTGTTATTTGCCAATGAATGCGTGTTTATACATGTGTAGTGACTGGCTCAGAGACACTAAGAGTAGGAGGCACTCTGTTTATTAACGCGGCCTTGACAGTTTACACTTGGTAACTACGGATCCCAGTCAGGACAGCTGCTAGACTGCCTGACTGACGACGCCGAGACAGTGAAGACGGTGACGACGGTGAAGACCTCAACAGCAGCACGACGGAGATCCCCCCACTCCACACGGCAGCCCCGAGCTCCCCTCCCGGGGCCCCTCTTATACTGTCAGCGTGGCCTGGCTCCGCCCCCGACCTCTCTGGCCTATCACGTGGCCTGCCGTCAGTCAGGGCTGCTGTAGCTGCAGATCCCCTTCCCTGCCAGCAGCCAGCGCTATGCTGCTACGTGACCGATTCTATGTCACTACACATGACTGAGGAAATTGGAGCACGGGGAGAAAACCCACGCGTGCGAGGGGGCAACACTCGATCCCGTCATACAGATGGAAAAGCATTCGCCTGGCCAACCAGGGTAAGGCTCCTCCTCGACTCTCACTCACGAGTAGTGAATAATGGAACAGATGGAGATTGGTCCACACATGTTTGCCGTGCCGCCTTCTCGTGGCCGAGACGCGATGCGGCTCCTCGTCAGCGCCCACAGGAAGGGGGAGATTCACCACACTCGCGCGGTGATCCACCAACCCTTCGCTGCTGCTTCCACGGCGCTGAATTACAGACAACCACGTGCAACAGCGCAGCCATCGCCACCACAACCACCGCCACCACCGCCACCACCACCACCAGCAAAAAACAAAGATTCGCCGTATAGCCTGAACAGACTGTTGGGACAAGTGTTGTTAGCACCACCACCAATACTACCGCCACCACCACCACCACCGCCACCACCGCCACCACCACCACCGCCACTACCACTACCATCACCACCACCGCCACTACCACCGCCACCATCATTACTAATGCCACCACCACCGCCACCACTACCGCCACCACCACCGTCACCACTACTATCAACCACCACCGCCAACACCACCGTCACCAGCAAAAAACAAAGATCCACCGGATACCCTGAACAGACTCTTGGGACAAGTGTTGTTAGCACCACCACCAATACTACCGCCACCACCACCGCCACCACCACCGCCACCACCAACGCCACCACCACCACCGCCACCACTACCATCACCACCACCGCCACCACTACCATCACCACCAACGCCACCACCACCACCACCACCACCACCGCCACCACTACCATCACCACCACCGCCACCACCACCGCCACCATCATTACTAACGCCACCACCACCACCGCCACCACCACCGCCACCACCAGCACCGTCCAGCTGTCGCATGGGCTGGCAAATTGGTTCACAGCAACGCATTTGCTGCACATGCAGCGTCTTGATTTAACACGAGGCGGTCAGTGACGACTCGACAGGAACGTCTGGCAGCTGTTGGGATACCCAAATCGCCTCGTCTCATTCGCGGTGCATGAGTGTGCGTCCTGTTGCAGCGGCGGTGAGTGACTGGGTGGGTGGGTACTAAATCAGTGGTGGGGAGCGGTGGTGCAGCGGTTAGTGCTCTTGCGCTACGAACCCGGCAGCGACGATTATCTGGACCGGTCCTGGGCCTCGGCTAAGTCTACTCAGCCGCAAATTAGTTCCCGGTGAGGTGTGTAAATTTGACCACTGGGGAGACAAAGGCGGCCTGGCGTGGTGCTGGCCGCCAACCCTCTCGTGTGACCGTGTTGGCGTTCGCATTTGCTCGCTAACAGCACTTGCCCCAACGGCCTGTGTAGGCTATAGGGGAGATCTTTGGTTCATGTGTCCACGCTTACAAAGACAAAGATCCCCCGTATAGCCTTCAAGAGACTCCTGGGGGCAAGTTCTGTTAGCGAGCAACACCGAGCCCGGCCGTCTTTGTCTCCCCAGTGCTGACGTTTACACACCGCACCGGGGGGGGGGGGGGGGGTACACATTTAAGGCTGAGTCGACCGAGGGGAGGCCCGGCACCGCTTCAACGTATAACTCTCGCTCACAACCCAGGGCCTCATCGATGACATGGACATGTTTTGTGGCCGTGACTCGGCCGGCTGTTTGCATGGGCGCCTCGTGGCCTGCAGGAGAGATTCAGACGGACTGTTTGTAGAACCAGATGTGAACTCAGCAGGCCAGGATAGAGTCTCATGTTGCAAGATATTTGATGTTGCTGCTGCGTTGGCAGTAGTGGCCCACAAGCACAAATAACAACAACAACAATAACTCAACACATTCGTCAATAACAACACCGTGGCCTTTAAAAGGAGTAAATAATCGGTGACGTTTTGGACCATGCCAGAGAGCCAACGCTCTACCCACTGAACACACACTCACAAACAACCTACACTCAATCACGACAGCCGTCGTTCGACAGTGACGTCACCACAACTCTTTGTGCCAGGCTAGGTGCACGTTTCGGCCACATGCAATGTGGAAGGCTCGCCGCTCGCAGGAGGTCACGAGACAGACCCCAGGTGTTATGGTTTAAGTGCTGTGCCAAGCTAGGTGCACGTTGAGGCCACCCGTCACGCGAAGTGTGGAAGACTTTTTGCTGCTGGCAGGAAGAGGTCACGTGACAGACCCCAGGTGTTCTGGGTTGACTCACTGTGGATGACTGACGGATACTCAATCACACACAGACACACACTCACGTTCACGCCTATTCACTGTTACACACAGACACATTACACAAATTCATATTTTATTTCAATAACCCAGGAAGAGCAATTCTTTTGGCATCATCTGGTCCAACCCATGTGAGACTAGGCTCTAAGGAAAGCTGTCTCGGGTGTGGACCAATCAACTTCAAGGACAGTGCACATTATCAGAGTTATGTCTTTTGTTTGTATTATGACTGCAGGTATTGCGGTCTATGCAAACATGACTCCTTGTAAAAAGGTGTCAGTTTTGTTGCCAGATAGAAGGGTTAAAAACCAATTATCAAGAGCAATTCTAATATTTAAAAAAATCCTCGTCTCTCTCTCAATCCCCCCCCCACTTCTCTCGCCCGTCTCGCGTCTCTCGCTCCGCCCCCCGCGCCCCGCGCGATTGGCCGCGGGAGTGCGGCAGCGCCGCGCATAAAAAGCGGCGCTCCCACGGCGCATCCCACAAAAAAACCGACTCGCGCGGCGGCCACTCGCCGGCATGGACGTGGCAGGCAGCGCTCTGGAAGCGCCCTGGTGCCCTCCGGGCCCCGAGGCAGGCGCCCGTCCCTCACCGCTGGGCCTCTCACCCCGCGAGGCGTTGTCCCCGTCCGGTTCGCCGCGTCACGCCCTGCTCGTGGTGCTCGGCGAACTCGCAAGCGAGAATCAAGTGCGGGCCGCGGTGGCGGACGTGGAGAGAGGTGAGAGAGAGCTGTTCGCGAGTGGTGACCGCTTCTACCGTGTGTCCCCCCCTCCCCTCCCCGCACCGCTGCCTCCGGGGCTGCTAAGCTACTCCTCTTGTCTCCCCTCATCTTCTGCTGAGTTATTTCTCTCTCTTTCTCTCTCTCTCTCTCGCTATCTCGCCCCCGTGTTCGCCGCCTTCCTTGGCCGCTGCTTTGTGTGGCGGCAAGTCTCTGCCTGCTGGTGTCTCGCAGTCTCACCTCTGCCTCTCTCTCTCTCTCTCCCTCTTCCCTGGTCAACTTTAATTCTCATCGTGACCTCTCTCTGTTCCCCTCCACGCTACCCCCACTTATCTCCCATATCACATGCGCTCCATTCGCACCTCAAATCCGTCCCACTCTCTTGTCTTGCCTCATCTCCCCTCTTCTATACCCCCCCACCCTTCCACCCGCACCTCTTCCACGTCTCTTCCTCTCCCCTCTCCCCACTCATCCCGTCGTTTCTCCTCTTCTCTCTCTCTCCTTTGCTGCTCTCTCCCCTCGATTCCTCTTCCGTCATCACCTCGTCTCCCACTCTCACTCGCTTTAATACAGAACTGCATCTCCCCCCTCTGATCTCCTCATCTCCCTATTCTACTCCCCCCCCCCCATCGCGTGGTGCCACGAGGCATCGCCTTGAAACAAAAGCGTATCCCATGGCGCTGCGCGCGAGCGCATCCTGTCCCGTGGAGCAAAGGGCGTAGCCGCTGTCCGTGGTGCTGAATCGATCGTTCGTCCGCCCTCCCAGCGGCAGCGAGGCTAACGCAGCGGTCGCCGACGCGGATTGGGGTCTCGACGACTCGCATCTTCAGCCACGCGAAGGCTCAATCGTGAACTGAAACTCAGGCACACCGGACCGAGGGAACGTTGGGCAATGGCAGTGATGGTTGGCTAGGTACCGTGCGAAAGAAGTTCAACATACATACATTCATACTACATCGGCTGTGTTAACTGTCCTCAAAGGAGCAGATTGACTATGCAAAGGCTCAAATAGTAGCGAGAACAAAGGCAAAGATCCACCGTATAGCCCTAAACAGATTGTTTGGGCAAGTGTGATGTTAGCGAGCATCTATGAAGGCCGTTCGCGGCACTCGAGGGGAATGGGTGGGTGACCAACCACCACGCCCTGACGCTTTTGTCTCCCGAGTGTTGATGTTTTACACACCGCACCAGGTCGTCATTTGAGGCTGAGTCGACCAAAAGGAGGCTCAGAACCGATTCAGATAATCGTTACTGCTGCTGGTGGCCGTGAGCGGGAATCGAAGTCGGGTCGCCGGGTTCGTAGCGCAGTAGGCTAACCATTGCGCCACCGCTCCCCATACGCACATACAAAGACAAAAATCCGCGTATAATCTTAACAGACTGTTGGAGCAAGTGCTGTTAGCGAGCACCTATGAAAGCTAGCACGGAACAAGAGGGGGGGGGGGGGGGGGCAGGACCACGCCCGTCCGCCTTTGTCTCCCTAGTGGCGATGTTTACACAACACACCAGGTACCCACTTAAGGTTGAGTCGACCTAGAGGAGGCCCAGGATCGGTTCAGATAATCGCCACCGATGTTGTACGTGAGCGGGAATCGACCTAGGGGTGGCCGGGTTCATACACACACACACAGAGACGGACGTGCACACACCACTCGACCCACGTGTCTGTCTGCAGGTTATTTTCATCCCGCAAAATCCTCTTAGTGGCCGGATTACAAATGAGAAAGCTTCAGCACTGCGCGTCGCTCCGCCCACCCCGCCTTGGTCTCGCCGCGCCATCGCCGTCATCATCTTGGCGATGGCCTTTACACAAGACAACAACGTCGCATAATTTAATGTTGAATGTAAATTAGTCCTTTTTTTCATGATAATTTTGTCGTATTTATCATTGAAGGGGTTTTGTCTGGCAAGCGATAGCTGCTGTTAGTGGAACTATTCACGTGGCAATTTACACAACTGGTCAGCAGAAAATATATTTTTCAAGAATGCTATTCTCTCAGGTCCACTCTGTCTCTCTTCTGGCCTCTCTAGATTATCTGCTATAACGACGTTTCGGCCATTCCCCGAAACGTCGCCTATAATATGTATTGATTTCTCTTATAACCCAACAGTGCTATTGACGAATGTGTTGAGTGTTTCATTTTTTGTCCACTGGGAGAGTCACCGAAGGAGACGCGAAGCTCGTTCCGTGGCCCACGTGATGCCAACGGCGCAGGGAACAACGTGGAGCCAGTCTGCTACTTTGGGGGAGCCCTCGGCACATCTCACGCAAGTCGTGCCATCAGTTGGCATCGACCGACGTTTCTCCGGGTTCCGCGCGCTTCGGTTTCAATCGACGATTGAGCCCTCGCGTGGCTGAATGAATGAGACAATCGAGGTCCCAATCTGCACCGGCGACCGCTGCGTTAGCCTCGCCGCTGCTGGCGGAGCGGGCGGTACGATTCAGCACCACGGAGAGCGGCTACGCCCTTTGCTGCACTGGCAGGAGGCGCTCGCGCGCGGCGCCATGCGGTTCGCGTGTTTTGTGTCAAGGCGATGCCCCGCGGAACCACGCGATGAGAGAGAGAGAGAGGAGAGAGTGAGAGGAGAGAGAGGGAGAGAGAGAAGGGGATGGAGGGGAGACGAGGGGGGGAGTAGAAGAGGGAGATGGTGAGATTGGAGGTGATAAAACGCACTTCTGTGTTCAAGCGAGTGAGAGACGTGGTGATGATGGAGGTGAGAGGTGGGGGGAGAAAAGAGGGAAGTGAGGGAAAGAGACGTGGAAGAGGTGCCAGTGGAAGGGAGGAGAGAAGATGGGAGACGAGGGGAGAGATGGGGTCTCGATAAGACACCGAGGCCCCAATCTGCATCAGCGACTGCTGCGTTAGCCTCGCTGCTGCTGGGGGGGGGGGGGGGGCGGACGAATGATCGATTCGGCACCACAGACAGTGGCTACGCCCTTCCAGCACGGGCAGGATGCGCTCTCGCACAGCGCCATGGAGATTTCTGCGAGCGAACAATGACAGCGTTCCTGTCACGAGTCGCCGCATCGTCCAACGCGCTGCATTTTTCGTTTGGTCTTCGTCCAACGTTTCCGTGACGTCCGTTCATCATCGTCATCAGCCGGATCGAATCATCCATCAGTGCATCGACCTCTCTATGCGAGTCTCTGGGTCTCTGTGTGAGTCTACGTAGCTCTGTGAGTCTCTATGCCAGCCTATGGGTCTATACGTAAGTCGGCCAGGGTTTCTATGAGAGTCTGTGGATTTCTGCGTGAGTCTGCGGGTCTTTGTGTGAGTATGTTGATCTCTGTGTGAGTGTGTGTGGTCTTTATGGGTGTCGCGGTGAGCCCGCTGTGCTACGAACCCGGCGACCCGAGTTCGATTTCCGCTCACGACCAACACCAGTCACGATGAACCGCTCCTGGGCCTCCCCTAGGTCGACTCAGCCTCAAATGAGAACCTGGTGCGGTGTGTAAACATCGCCACTGGGGAGACAAAGGCGGCCGGGCGTGGTGTTGGCCACCCACCCCCTCGTGTGCCGTGCCGGCCTTCATAGGTGCTCGCTAACAGCACTTGCCCTAACAGTCTGTTAAGGCTACACGAGGGATCTTTATCGTTGGCCTCTATGAGAGTCTATGGACCTCTCCGTGACGCTGCGGGTGTCTGTGTGAGTCCGTAGGCTCCGTCGCCGATCAGTGCCCGACACTTGCTCTCTGCAGGATGATGCCACGTGTCCTGCCCGTGAAGGCCCCAGTTGAATCGCAATGGCTTTGCTGACTCTTCGGTCGTGGCTGCCAAATCAACACACGGGCGACGCTCCTCCCTCCACCCATCTGTCTCCTTCCATGTACATGCACAAAAAGAAATACAAGTGTTGTATCTTACGCATCCCATCAAGCCTCCACGGGCCTTCTGGGAATGCCATCGTAGCGGCGATATTTGTGTAACAACATTCATCGGTTTAACGTCTGGCAGTTGATCAGCATCGGTTCGAGCAAACGTCTGACTCTGCTGCTGATAGAGGCGGGAGAGAATGAGAGAGAGAAAGAGGAGAGAGATGGGAGGAGAGAGATGGGAGGAGAGAGATGGGAGGAGAGAGATGGGAGGAGAGGGGACTGCATGTGAAGAGAGGGAGTTGCCTCTCGCCGGCGTGTGACGCATTGAGGATAATCACTGCACGATATTCACTTTTCCTCTCTTTCTCTTTCCCTCTCCCCCCTCTCTCTCTCTCTCGTTCTCTGCTCTATTTCGGTTGCTCTATCGCTCTGCCGTCTCTTATTCTCCGGCGCGTTGCATATCTCGTCATCTTTCTCTTTTCTCTCTTTCGTTTCTTTGTGTGTTCGCTATCTTCATCATATTCTCTCTCTCTCTCTCTCTTCGCTCTCCGATTCCTTCCTCGTAGTTCCTTACTCTTCCTCTCACATGTCGTCTCTCTCACATCTCGTCTCTCTCGCATCTAATCTCGTCTCGTCTCCATCTCCCTTGCTTCTCCTTTGTCTGATCCCTCTCGCTTATCTCTTCCCGCTCTCTCCGACTATATCATCTCTATTCCCTCGCCTTTATCTCTCCCCTCCCTCCCTCCCTCCATCTCTCCCTCCCTCCCTCCCTCCTTCCCTCCCTCCCTCCCTCCCTCTCGGCTCGCTCATTTCTATTCACCTCCTCCCTCCCCTTTCTCCGTTTCTCTCTCTCCCCTCCTGCCCCCCACCCCCTCTGCTCGGTCTCCGCAGTGAGGGCGGTGGCGCTGCCTCGCGTTGTGGGGGGGGGGGGGGGGGGGGGGGGGGGAAGGGGAAGGAAGGGGGGAGGGGGGGAGGGAGGGGGAGAGGGAGGGAGGGAGGGAGGGGAGAGATAAAGGCGAGGGAATAGAGATGA
>CM025621.2:13324551-13336387 GCA_014621495.2 Entosphenus tridentatus | reverse complement strand
CCCCCCCCCCCCCCGATATGCCGCCAAACCCGGGCCGACTGCGGCCATTGTAAAATACATTGCGCGATAACTCACAGTGATGATGGCTAACGGGCAGCGGCAAAGATGCAAAGGAGGCGATGCGAGTGGTGGTGGCGCGGGCAGCGTGATTCAGTAGGGTAGCTTTGCCCCCTCCTCTCATAAGCTCTCCCCTCCACCCCTCCCACCCTGACCCCCCAAATAAATGACCTCAAAAATCCCTTTTTATAATTTTTGCCAGCAACTCCATCAGTCATGACAACAGCAGTAGCAGCAAGGCACCGACAGCGCCCACAGTTGTTTTGCAGCAAAGGTTCCTCCCCCCCCAATATCCTGTGCGCAATATAAATAATAAAACAAACTTTTAAAGAGAGTAAGTTAGAAATAAAAATGTTAAGCTGACAAGGGCGTGTTTGTGATGAGTGAACAGGCCATCTCGGCCTCCGAGCGCCAGCGAGCTGGCGTCGCGCGTGCGCACCCGACGAGACCGTGCCCGTCTCGTTTCAACACTTTTGGTTTTGCGTCTGATATTTTATTTCGTGAAGTGCTTCTGTTCCCCACCGTAACGTTACCGTCTCCTGTCCTCGTTGCGTTTTTCGAGCCTGTGCTCGTTTAGTAAAGTTTTGCGTTTTAATTCGTCTGTTACCTTCTCTTCCTCTCTCCATTCCATTTCTTGGGCCCTAAGTCAACGCTTTGGAGTGCGAGGGAGACCCAGGGGTAGAGGCCAGGGCGCGGGACGCCAAGGAGTGAGAATCCGGTGACCTTTGGGTTGGTGGGGGCCACCGCGGGGACACGTGGCCTCAACCCCCCCTCCCGGAGTCGACCCCCGCGGTGCGAGTCGAGGCACTGTCGTGCTTTACAAAGCTCTGCGTGCCCCGTGCGGCCGAAGCCTCCCTCCCCTCACTGGGTCTTCCTTGCCTCCACCGCAAACTCCGGGCCGCATTCGAGTGACGGACTAGTGAGAGTGTTCATGTACGTTTGACTCTGTTGACACGCACGCATACGCACACACACACACACATGCACGCGCGCGTTTATGCACGGGCACGTCTGTACCCGCCTCTGTCTTAGACCTGTGGCTGTAAATAAAGGATGTCGATCCGCCCAGAGCTCCATCTGCACGTCTGTGTTTCCGTGGGCGCGTCGTCGGCGTGCGTGCGTGCGAGCGTGCGTGCGTGCGAGCGTGCGTGCGAGCGTGCGTGCGTGCGAGCGTGCGAGCGTGCAACACGGAGATACTGCGGCCGAATGGCGGTGCGAAATGTTGCATAGGTTTAATTTATTGGGAAAAAGGGGGAAGAAAAAAAAACCTCAGACTCGGGCGCACGGAGCGAACGCGCTGGGAAAGCGACCGCCGACGCGGCTGTCGCCGGGGGCGTAGCGGCGTCACTTCCCGTCGGGCTCGCGGATGAGGGCGAGCAGGCGCTCGAGCTTGGCCGTCTCGGCCTCGGGGCCCCGCGCCGTCTCCTGGCCCTTCTTCTCCTGCGGGCGGCACGCGCGGGCAAGGGGTCACCTCCAGCCTCTACCAGTGGGTTTCCACTGAACGCCACTTCGTGGTTCCCCGCTCGGCAAGTCTCGAATTTGGCCGATTTACCTTCCGTTCGAGGACGAATTGGGTGTCGTTACGCACGACTTGTGCCTGATGATTTCTAAACTCTTCCACGTGACGCGGAGTTGGCCGACCGTGGCCTCTGGGCGGCGATTTGAATGGGCGCGCTCCCGCGTGCGGACGTAGCGGGATGTTTGCAAATCGTCTGGCGCGAGCGGTGTGCGACTGGATTTCAACGGAGAGTAAAACTGGCCAAAACGGGCAGACGCGCCGTGGCAGGTCGCGAGGTTTTGTAAACCGTGGGCGCATGGCCACAGGAATTAATGGTGACCAGGAACTGAAAAAAAAACCTGGGCATCGAGGCACAAAGCGGCGCCAACCCAAACCATCGCTGGCGCCTGCAGGACAACGTGGCGATTGTCAAGACGGAGCGACTGGTACGTGCGAGACACGAAGCCGATCTGTGTGCGGAGGCCAGGCTACGTGACCAATGTCGGCAGAGGCTGACGTGGGTCTACGCATCGACCCCACTACACACACACTCTCTCGTCTGCGCTGTGTTGGATCAGAGCAGATGAGCCTGCTCCTTTGATCTACACACTTTGCAAACATTTCAACAATTTCGTCAACACTGGCCTTGAAATCAAAATATAAAAGTCTACGTTTTTGGCAAAGGCCTTTCTTCATAGCACAAACCATTACCTGAAATGCCACCGATTTTATATATATTCCTTTCAAGGCCACACTTATTATTGACAAATGTGTTGATTTTCTTTGTTAATTGTGCTTTTGCACCACACTTCCAACGTGGCATCATCACCAAATAATGTTATACATGTATGTGTATATACAGGGCTTAATTTCTCAATTCAAATATTTTCCGGGTCTCTGGCCAGAGGAGGTGGCACGTGACTCGCCACAGTCGTAGCCACAGCCATAGCGAGAGGAAACTGGATGTGGTGCGCCAGATAGGAACATAATGTTTAGGGTTCGCTGACTCCGAAGGCGAGACTTGGTTGAAATTAAGCTCCGGTCTAGAGTATACACAGACACATGTAGACAGTATACAGCATATACTGTTAACAGTATATAATGTATTGCACTGTTAGCAGCAGCAGCAGCGCACTGCCGGCGCCGCACGTACTCCCGCGTCTTCCTCCGTCGGCCAGCATGACGGGTCGCCCTCCTCCACCAGCTGGACCCGGCGAGCACGGTGGTGGAGCGGCACAAACAGAGACACGGTGAGCGTGGAGGGTGGCTCGCCGGGGAGGTGACCGGCGGGGGTGGGGGGTGGGAGCCTGGCGAAGGGCAGGCGGTGAGAGGTAGCAGTAGGGTCGGGGTCAGTGAAAGGGCTCGTACTGGCGGCTGTTAGCGAGGTAGGGTTAGTGTCGGTGAGAGCGGCACGCACGCACACTAGCGCACACTAGCGCGCACTAGCGCGCACTATAGCGCGCACTATAGCGCGCACCGCACACCTTGGGCATGCGCCGCAGATTGGGCGACAGCTTGAGGCTGGAGACGACGCCGCGGTCATCTCCGATGATGAGCACGGGCTGCGAGGGGTTGAAGGCGACGTGCGTGAGCTTCGTGTGCTTCTTGGTGGACACGCTCTGCGTGCACAGCGCCTCGTATTTGTTCACGTTCACGTCGAACACGTGCACCTGCATCCCCCCCGCACGCACGAGACACGCACGCGTGCACGAGACACGCACGGGACACGCGACAAGCAATATGGGCATCTGCCTTGGGACCGCGGGGAGGCTGGAAATCACCGTGGCACGGCGGAACACCGAGAGCGCGCGAGCGAATGGAGGGATCGCCAGGGTAACCCTCCATTCTATCGAGCAGCCCGAATACTAGCCGAGTGCTCGCCTATATGCTAGCCCCAAGGCGAGCTCAAACGCTAGCCCATAGGTTAGTCAGAACGTTAGCCCGATGCTTGCTCCTTGGCCGTCATGGACGCTGGCCCTACGGGCCGTCACGAACCTTCCCATCGGCCGTGACGGCGGCGAACACGGTAGAGGAGTAGGGGGCCCAGGCGACGTCGCCCACGGCAGCTCCCAGGTCGAAGGTGAACACGGGCGCCCTGGGGTCACCGGAGAACACGGGCAGGCAGGCACGCGTATCGCATGACGCAGCCCAGACAATGGCAAAACAACAACAAGACTCGCAATCGACTACCCAGGAAAATTTAGGGAAAACGAACAGTTCTTAACTGAATTTGATTCAAGTGCATGTGTGCGTCCGATTGTCAGTCGATCGTTAAAGAGAGAAGACGTGAGATTCCGCCAGAAGTGATGACACTGAAGTGACGACACCGAAGCCAATGTGTGGCGCGGTGGGAGAGAAGGAGGTGCAAGTGAATTCCAGCCGACCGGAGCTGCGACGGAGAAGGGATGTTTGCCCCGTCTGGTGCGAGAGTGGATGGGGCTGGACGAGGAGGCCACTGGAGGCCGATCGGAGGTGGCGAGACGGAATGTACGATGAGACAGCAACTATGGCGGTTGACACGGTGTGTGTTTTGTAAAGGGTTCTCGAGTAACTGACCGGCAGGAACTAGGGACCTATGGTGTGTCACAACATTCGTGCGATCCAACAACTCTCGCCTCCACAGTGCTGGATTACAGGCGTGCGGTGATCTTGTGTACATACGCGTGTGTGTGTGTGTGTCTGCGTGTGTGTGCGTGGGCTCACTTGGACGTGTGCTCCCAGATCTTGAGGCTCCAGTCGGCGCTGCAGGAGGCGAATACGCGCATGTGGAAGGGGTTCCAGCGCACAGCCTCCACCGCCATGTGGTGCGCGTCGTACGTGTCCAGGAACTGGCTCGAGTACGCCTTGGAGCACTGCGCGCACGTACATATGTATATATACTCTTTGGTTCTTTCGGTAAAGTCACATAGGTAGAAAAATAATAGATCACGACGTTTCGATCGCAACGCAAGCAATCGTCATCAGGCGTAGCCAACCGTGCTAATCGGAGGTGCGAGGGGAGGACAACACACTAAACACAAAAAGCACTTCTAGAGAAATGAGTTTTCAATCTCGATGACGATTTAAAGGTGCATAGCTCCAGTGGCTTCCTAATATTGGAAGGAAGAGCGTTCCAGACGGCCGCAGAAGTGCATCTGAAAGCGGCGCGCGATGCGGTGACCGTCTTTGTTCAGTCACTGAACGGCAGTCACGTGTGACCCCCACGCAGAAGAATTATGTGATGTGGGCGACACGCGTGATGTGGGCGACACGCGTGTGTGGGCGACACGCGTGATGTGGGCGACGGTAGGCAACTGAGCTCGGTTGAGCGAGCAGTGCATCACCTTGAGAATCGTCCCCTCCTCCGTCCCAACGAGGAACATGTGGTCGATCTGCTGGTGGAAGTCGAAGGACGTCCCGCTACCTGGCGTCACAGCGGGAGGAGGGAGAGGGAACGGCAGAGTTGTGGGAGGCACGACACGCGTGACGTGAGCGCTCGGTGCACACGTGTGCACGTGGCGACCCCGTGTGAGCGTGTGCATGCTAGTGCACACGAGCAGGTGCGTGCGTGTGTTAGCGCGTGGCGTGCTACGAATCCCGCGAACCAAGTTCGCTTCCCGCTCACAGCCAACACCAGTGAGGACTATCTGAACCAATCCTCGACTCATCCTCAACTGAGTACCTGGTGAGATGGATAAACATCGCCACTAGGGAGACAAAGGCGACCGGGTGTGGTGCTGACCCCTCGTGTGCAGTGCCGGCCTTCATAGGTGCTCGCTAACAGCACTTGCCCCAACAGTCTGTGCAGGCTATATATGGGATCTTTGTCTTTGTACGCGAGGGTGGTGCTTGTGCGTGTGTGTGCGAGCACGTGCGTGTGTGTGTGCGCGTGTGTGTGTGCGCGTGTGTTTGTGCACGTGTGTGCGTATGCGTGTGTGTGCGCTTGCGTGCGTGCGTGTGTATGCGTGTGTGTGTGTGCACGTGTGTGTGCGCTTGCGTGCGCGTGTGTGTGTGCACGTGCGTGTGTGTGCGCGTGTGTGTGTGCACGTGTGTTTGTGCGTGTGTGTGTGTGCACGTGCGTGCATGTGCGCGTGTGGCTACTCAGAGTCTCCAAGACCGGGTCCTCGCCGAGCGGCGCCGCTTGCCCCTCCTCCACGCTCAGCTTCACCACGTCCATGCACAGCAGCTCGTTCTGCGGAGGAGACGCACGAATGTGTGAACGTGCGTGACGTGTTTGTATGTGTATTTGTGTGTGCGTGTGCGTGCGTGTGGACGTGCGTATGTGTCCCAGCGCACATGTGTACGTGGGTAGTGGTGGCACCACCCGAATTGGATTCCCGCTCACGGCCAATACCGGTGACGAACATATGAACCAGTCCTGGGTCTCCTCTAGGTCGATTCAGCCTCCCGGGGGATCTGTGTCTCTGTGCATGTGTGTGTGCGCCTCACCTTGACGAGTGTCCAGGAGGCCACGCGCCCGTCCGAGGACACCGAGAAGAAGTTTAAGTTATTGTCCAGGTCGTCCCTCTGCCACTTGACCTGCGGCACGAGGCGTGAAAGTAATCACTCGTTCAACGTCCGCATTCGCCGCATTCACCCCCTTCGCCCGCCCACTCTCACCTGGCGCTGCTGCTGTGTTGGCATTGGTGCACAAGCACAGGGAACAAACTCGTTCGTCAACATGAACACTGCCACTCTACCTCTCCGGCTCCTCTCGGCGAACTGTGAGAAAGGGCCATTGCCCGACACGTCACCGCACAGCGTCATTGGCAGACGTGTTGAGGTTTCATGTTACTCTCAACAAAGGCCAACTTCCTGGACAATAAACACCGTTACGGAGCATACAGGCCCAAGGCCCAGAACATCAAGCGACCAGCAATGAAATGGCACTCGCAAAGCTGTAACAGATAAGAGCTAACTCGAGAGCTTGGGGAAAAGAGACGATGGGTGGGAATTACAAAGTGGAGCAGTGCGAGGGAAGAATCAGAAAGATAAGTGTTGAGACTAGCAGTGTGGTGAGTGAGTGGTCGAGTGAGTGGATGAGTGAATGAAGTTCACGGGTAGCGTAACCACAGTAGTAGCGATGGAAGAGCGATCAGGGGGCGACTGACTGTGGGTGAGCGAGCGAGTGACGAGTGAATCGGCGAGTGCTGGACTACCAACAGTCCTGTGGTGAGATGATGGACTCTAAACCAATCAAATGCTACCAAATATCTTCCGCGACACCCGCGAGCTGTCCTGTCTCTCTCTCCCGTGTCAAATCGGCGTCAGCGCGTGCCGGTGCCCTGGCAGCCCCGGGGTGTCCCGGCCCCGCTTGCCTGCCACACGGGGTCGGTGTGCTTGCCGGAGCGGGCGCTGCTGCGGTGCGAGGGCTGCGCGTCCATCGGCGCTGCCAGGTTGTAGACGGCCACCGTGCCGTCGTACAGGCCGGCCGCCACGAGGTGCGGCCGCGCGTCGTGCATGTCCACGCCCATGACGCCGCTCTCCGTGGTGAACACGAACTCCGGGAAGGACGGGTTCTTGAGGGTGAACACCACGAGCGCGCCGCGGCCCTGCTTCTGGAACTCGTCTGCACCCGGAGGGGAGCGGCCACCACTGGCTTCAAGATCCTGCAGGGACTTAGCTCCCCTGCCTCTCCCCTCTCATATCACTCTACACGCCTCCATGTGCTGTCCTTCCTCTCCCCTGTAGCCTCGCTCGACTCCCCTCCACACGCTGTCTCTTACCTCTCCCCTTTCATCTGACTCGACTCTCCTCCAAATACTTTACTACCTCTCCACTCTCATCTCACTCGACTCCCTTCCAAACACTCCTACCTCTCCCCTCGAGCCTCGCTCTACTCCTCTCCACACACTCTCTCTTACCTCTCCCCTTTCGTCTGAGAAGGAAGATGTGGGACAACACTGTCCCACATCTTCCTTCTCATCCCCGTGTAAGAGAATGTCCCATGGAAACAGATATGAAAGAGCTACCTCTGAGGTCCGTTCAAGTGATCTCCAGAACACAGCGTAGGGGGGGGGCAGCACTTCCCCAGGGAAATGTTAGCCGTGTGACCGTCACACAAATACGTTTAATTCTCACAGATGGAATTTAGCCAAATTAAGTGCAGAACCGAATAGTATACGATGTAATGTGTTGTTTGGACTGAGATTCGCTACAGCTGAGAGCCCGGTGTGATCACTGTGGTTGGGCGACTGAAACCCAGACCAGAGCCCAGTAGCTCTGCAGTGGTGGCTCAGCGTGCCGGCCCGCAAGTTGCCCGGCCACCTCAGTGCATCGTGCAGCTCAGCTGTGGGTAGCCACAAAGTTGCAATACAACTCTCAAATGTTTGGAATTGTGGGCTGAGCAAGGGAGCAGTCCCCGAGGCTGGTGAGCGGTGTGTATGTGTGTGTGTGTCACCGGGGTGCCATGTGTATGTGTGTGAGATGCCGCGTAGCTTGTGTGTGTGTGTGTGTATCCAGTGTGTGCTGTGTGTGGGTGTGAATCGCTGGGTTTGTGCTGTGTGCGTGGGTGCGTCTGTGTCACCAAGGTGCCATGTATGTTTGCGCTGTGTGTCATCGGGGTGTGCCATGTGTGTGTGTCACCGTGTGTGTCTGTGTGTGCCTTGTGCTGTGTGTGTGTGTGCGCACGCGCGAGTGTCCAAATGCACCGTTACTCACAGGAGCCGAAGCCGACTACAAAGAGGTCGTGATAACAGGGGTTCCTGCAGACCGACCACGACACACACGGATCACACGCACACGATGCACCACCGTGAGTGGCAGTGAGCAGCGAGCGAGTCGCGACGGCGCTACGTCGGCACGGCCGGCGATGGGGCACGGCAACGGTGAGGACAATGATGGCGATGACAGCGCCGAGATTCCGATGATGGCGATTTCACGATGGCGACGCTGCCAGCGGCGGTGACTGTGGTTGCGATTAGGCAAGTAGCGATTCACCCCTGCACGCTAACCCACGACGATCCCATTAATCTTCACAAATCCAGGACAGCATTTTGATGTAAGAGGCGAAAATATTTTTCGTCTCATTTGCATTGTCTCTCGTTTGAACAACTTTAGTTCGATCCGTTAGCCTCGATGAAAGATCAGAGGATAAATCTTGACTTAAAGTTTTCGTGACTACAGGAATTCATACTCTTTGGGTCTTTCGGTAAAGTCACATAGATAGAAAAATAATGTTTTGTGATTTTTTTTTATCTACGTGACTTTACCGAAGGACCCAAAGAGCACCAGAGGATAACTTGCGTATCATTTGTCTAAGTGGAAAATAATCCATTCACACACGCACACGATTTGATGATGTGTGTAATGTAAGCAGAAGAATCCATATGATTGAAGAAAATCAATAGATAGCGTTGTGGCTATAGTTGTGATTCTGGAAGGAAGTGGCGATGTTATTGTCACCAGCGCCACTTTAATAAGAGTTTCACTATTTAAATGCATTTAACCAGCATGCAATGTCATTTACAACCCTTTGTCAATCCACTGCTGGATGACAGCCTCCCCGCACTCGTCATGGATCATGATTATTGTTTGACTATACTTCACCATGCTGGTCAGTGCGGGTGAGTGAAGGTGGGGATGGATGGCCCAGGTGGATTTACAGACATTGTTCCACACCGCCATTATTAGCCGTGGTACGGATTCAAACTTGTAGCGCAGTGCGCTAACCACAGCGCCACCGCTCCACCCGGTGTAACGATATTGCTGTGTAGGTAGCTGCTGGTGCTGGTGCTGGTGCCACTCACCAGCACAAAGCGGTGACGGTGAGGCGCCGCGCCTGCTCGCACTGGAAGCGCCACAATGGCAGCAGCGTCCCGTCCTGCTCGCGGTACTCGTCTGATGCATCCTCAAAGTAGCGGAAATCTACATAGACACACGAAGAAAAAGATCCCCTGCATAAGCTTTAACAGACTGTCGGGACAAGTACTGTTAGTGAGCACCTATGAATGGGTGGGTGGGCCAACACCACGCCCGGCCGCCTTGTCTCTCCTGTGCTGACGTTTCCAAAATACAACACAAGGTACTCATTTTAGGCTGGGTTGACCTAGGGGAGCCCCAAGACCTGTTAAAATATTCGCCGTGACTGGGAATTGAACTCGGGTTGCTGGATTCGTAGCGCGACATAGGCAACTGCGGAAGTGCCGATGAAAGCTGGCACAGTACGCGAGGGGGAGGCGTGGCCAGAACTACAAGCCTAGGCGCCTTTGCAGGAGGCACTCATTTAGGGCTGAGTTAACCTACCGGAAGCCGCCGCCACCACAAGCTCTCGCTGCAGGGCCGCGGTTAGAGGGAGATGAGCAGCAGTGGTAGCAGCTCACGGCGCTCACCTTGAGCGATGTCGTCAAAGGTGTTCTGGTTGACCATGCGCTCGATGATCTTCGCTGCCATGGCCACCTTGGTGATGTCATCGCCCTGCGGGGGGAACCACGGGGGGGTGTGACGGGTCACCGGCCGACGGGCTGACGGGGCGGTCAGTTAATGAAATGCAGGTCGAAAGGCGCAGCGGCCAGCGTGGCCGGGCCCGTGTTTTAGCGAACAGATCGTGTGGGCGCAAAGACAAACGTACATCAGAGTTTATTTCCAGTCTTTTTCATCCTCTTTTCAATCTCCAATCGGAATTCTCGCATTGAACAGTGCACCACCTTGTATCAGGGAATGGCCTGGAAAGATGATGCAATAGAACTACTTTTGAAATCCCTTCAACAGGGCTCTTTATGCACACGAGGTGCACACCCTTTATATGGCCGGCAGAGAGTGTTTGTCGTGTGTCAAATATACTGACAGTGTAATTCTCAGAGCTGGAGGGCACCACACTTTAGTGTGAAGCCAAAATTTATTATCATGCTTTTTTCATGTCGTCATTAGTCACTGGGCTGAGAGCATCAATTTGCCACGTGCCACACAGAGCCAGTTTTAACAGCGGCGACTGAAACCTGGATTACTCATACCCAGGTTCAAAGTGCCTCCAGCTCAGTGCTCTGACACAGCATCAGTCCTATGGCCCACCCAGCCACTTGGCTCACCTCGAGGCAAACAACAAAAACAATGTTTTATTTGTATAAAGCGGCATCGTTCGTGCAAATTTCATCACAAAATTATCTAGCTGATTTATTGAAAGTGCTCGGGAAGTCGGCAGACAGAACCGGCGCCGACAGCTGCCCAAGCTCTGCAGTCCTACACTGGGATGTTTGGCCAACTCCATCGATGAGCGTAGATACGCTCCAACTCGGCCGTCAGCTCACAGCGGACTCCTCGGCCGTCGCCGTGCGTTCGTCAAGGCCCTTTGACGGCCACCGCTCACCTGCGTCTCTACGAGTGTGAACTTCTTCGTGGCACGGGGCCCCCCTTCGTCGCGCCGGCCGCCCCCGCCGCCCTTCTGCTGCTGCTTCTCCTTGACCTTCTCCTGCCGCTTGAGCTCCTCCACGTAGGCGTCGTACACCTCCCACTGGGCGCGTGCACACGTCCCGCGTGACCAGGGTTCGCAGAGGTCAGGGTGAGGTCGAGGTCAAAGGCCAGTCAGCAGCTTCACTGACTCGCCCTAACCCCACAATTGAGCTCTGCCCTACCACCCACCCACCGATGGAATGCTTTACTGCCAATCACACAGTCCCACGTCCCACGCAGCCACTGGGGCACACTGGTTTCGCGAATTACGACACCCAGCGGCACCATATTTACAGTGCCGCTGGTTAGGAAAGACCCATCTTTCTTCATGAGCAGTGCATCGCCAGGTTCGTGTCAGCTCTTCCACTCATTCCATTCAGACTCCCAACCTCTCACCTGATTGACCGTGGCTGAGAAGATGGCCCTGGGTGGTGGCTCAGTCTGGCTGCTCTTCTCCTGCAGATAACAGACATTCACACAAGCACACACACACATCTGTGACACCGGCCACTTTGTCTGGAGTGAAACATGCGAATGGCGCCAGCAGCAATGAGCACTATCAGCTGTCCTGGCTGGCACGATGAAGATTTCCCCACCGCCGCTGTTGCTACGTACCCGTAAGGGGTTGTTGAAGGTCTGGGAGGCGCGCTCGCTGAAGTTGAACTGGTTGGTGAGCTTCTGCTCGCTTTTGGACGCCACCTTGGTCTCCTTGGCCTCCTCCTCCTCCTCGTCGTCCTGGCTTTTGACCTGCCTCGCCCAGCGTGGACGCACGCAGGATCACACGCATGCATTACACAGTGAGTCTGCAGCTCGCTGTCAGTGTAGAGTTCGCTTTGCAGCAGTCCAGAACTCGAGTGTGGAGGTCACTGTGAGTGTGGAGGTCTCCGTGAGTGTGGAGGTCTCCGTGAGTGTGGA
>CM025621.2:13307447-13324541 GCA_014621495.2 Entosphenus tridentatus | reverse complement strand
GTGGAGGTCACCGTGAGTGTGGAGGTCACTGTGAGTGTGGAGGTCGCAGTGAATGTGGAGGTCTCCCTGAGTGTGGAGGTCTCCGTGAGTGTGAAGGTCACCATGAATGTGGAGCGACCGTCTTCAATTCTTGAAGACGGTCGCTTGTGTTGCGATAGAAGCGTCGTGGGTTTTTTGTTTATTTGTATTCATTTTGAACCCATCTACGTGACTTTACCGAAAGACCCAAAGAATATGAATTCCTGCAGTCACGAAAGCTTTAAGTCAAGATGTATATAGGGGAGTCTTTGTGCGTTCTCACCTCTCCTCCCTCGCCCCTGTTGGGGGACAGCGTCTCCCCTCCATCCGTTAGCCTCTCCCCAACCTCCACCTCGCTCACCGGCGGTGCACCTGGTGGGGCATGGTGTGCATGCCGGTGAAGTAAGGCAAACGACGCGGGGGGCACAGCACCAGACCATTGTTTGGTACTTAGATTACACGAGTCGGGGTGGGGGGGGGCGCTAACTGACTGAGAATGGGTGGGGGGGGGGCATTGCCAGGTGGAAGGGGCATGGGAATGGGACTAACAACGAAGTAAATTAACCGAGTTCCACTTTATGTATAAAGCCAACAGCTACATTTGAGGAATGGGAAGTAGCCCCCCTATCGCCCCCCCCCACCTACCCCCCGGGCCCCCATGCTGCATCACCATTGAGGCAGCCGCTACCTCTGAGCTGCTGCCGGCGCGCCTCGTCTGACTCGCGGTGCAGCAGGTTCCCGTCCACTGCAAAGTGCACGGCCAGCTGATCCAAGGTTCCCACGGGTTTGTAGACTCGCTCCTGTGTGGGTGGGTGATGGGTGGGTGGTGGCCACGGGGAACAACGGCACCTCCGATTAGCACGGTTGGCTACGTACGGTGCAAAAGAAGATCAACATACATACATGGCGCAGGCATGCGCCTGTTTACACATGCCCAAGCGAGGTTCTAGAATCTCATTGCCGTATCGGCCGTCGCCTGGCCAGCTCGAAACCCTCAACCTATGTCCTTTGCAGTCCTTGCCTCGCCGTGCTGTGTACGTGCTGCACATGACCCTTGACGCGTGGTCTGCCTCCAAACAAATCACCTGGAATGGTAGAGCCGGGATGGAGCTTGGATGGACGACCACCAGGTTGTCATAGGCGTCTGTGAGGCTGTGCTATACTCCATAATAAAGGTTTTTGGGTTATCCTGATGGGGTTCAACAATGATGACGTCGTCCTGCACTATTTAAGACCGGCCACAGGTGGATGGCTTCACTATTCTGGCAAATCGCCCGAAGATGCTGGATGTGATTTTCAGCGAAACGTCGTACTACTCAAATTGTAAATGTTGTGAATCCACTCTTCAACACACCGGTGGGCTAAAGTAGTGAAATATTTGTCTTTTGTCAACGTGACACATTTTTTACTGATTGGCCGTGTCGGGTGGTGGAGGGTTGCGACACATTTATAAATAACGTGATCTAACCCAAACACCTTTATTTTGAATAATACTGCTCGCGAAAGCCTACGTGTTAAACTGTGCTATACTGTGAGCAGCAGGCGACAGTAGCAGCTACATGTATTGTTGGACTGCACCGCGATTCTCCCCGCATTCACCAACCCACACTCGCCGGCAATAAGGACGGTCAAATAAAACACCCGCATAGCGGGGAGAGACCTTCATCCAGCAGTGGCTTGGCAAAAGGGCCGTACATGAACCTACATGTATAACTATGGTGATGTATACATTTTGACTGTGATTTGTGGAATTGCCCCACTGAGAGATACAGGTGCAGGAAGCCCCTGTGTCGAGTGACCCTGTGCTTACCATGTAGGAGGGAACGTGGCTGTCCCTGTGTGCACACCACCGTGCACCCAACCTGCACGTGCCCCGCTCACCTTAAAGCTGTAGCGCACGATGTTCTGCGGGGCGTGGGGGTTATTCGCCGTCAGGATTCGTGTGAACTCCTCCTTGAGCTCCTGCGGACGACACCAGTAGCAGCACAAGCACGGCGGAGTGGTGTTAGATTGCGTGCAAGTGTGTATGGGGGAGCGGTCGCGTAATGACTTCGGACTCGAACTGTAGAGGGTTCTTTTATTTAACTTCTAACGTGGCTTAGGACCCCGGCGTCACGAAAATAGCGGCGACGGCGACGAGACAGCGGCGACGACGAGACCTCATTCCTCGCCCCCCTTTTATCCTCGGCGTGAACCTCACCCCGCCCTTGGTCCCGCCTTTCCTTCTCGAACTCTCTGGCAAGTTCCCGAACCTTTCTGGAACTTGCAACCCTTAGTTGACGCACTGTCTTTACAGTAGTGTAGCGGTTAGCGCGCTGCGCTACGAACCCGGTGACCCGGGTTAGATTCTCGCTCACGTTCAACATCAGTGACGATTATCTGAACCGGTCCTGGGCCTCGACTAGGTCGACTCAGCCTCAAAGGAGTACCTGGTGTGGTGTCAACATTGCCACTGGGGAGACAAAGGCGGTCGGGCATGGTGTGGCCGTGCCAGCCTTCATGGGTTCGCTAACAGCACTTGCCCCTACAGTCTGGTAAGGCTATATGGAGGATCTTTGTCTTTGTGTGTGTGAGCCATCCTCACGGACTCTCCGGGAAGGGCGTTTCACGTCCGCGGTTCAATAGCCACACATGTGTGAGTGTGCACAGGGATATGGACGCATAATCGTATGCTCTTCTTGCCGAGCCAGGTGACAGCCGCTTCATCAGCAGTGTGTAGGGAGCGCCCCGAGTCCACCTGAAATCCACCTGAGTCCACGTGAGACCACCTGAGTGCCCCATTGAGTCGAGTCGACAACGTGTGATAACACGGCCTGCCGCTGACTACATGCGCAGAGTGGGTTGCGATCACGCTGGGCCCAGGTTTCGAGGTTGGTTGGCTCCACATGGTCCTTGTCCTAAACGGAATCTGTTCAGTAGGGTTCACCAAAGATGATTCCCCAGAGACGCTGAATGGTGATGTCACACGACATGCATGGCATGATGATGGGAGGACTGATCTTATGTTCACAATCACACTTGATGTTTTACGGTAATCACTTGCGGAGCATATCACCTGTATTTGTTTCCACCCGGAGAGTACTTTCTGTCTGGTGAGTTTCTCATCGTTTGCCGAGAGAGCTAACATTGGTTTAACGTCATTGTTTATTTTCTGCACAATTTGGAAGATTGCTCCTTCTCCTGTGCTGCTCCAAAGCACCTGGTATAGTTGTTGTATTGCTGTTCAGTAATGATTATAAACATAGTTAATTACATTACGAATATTGTTTTTTCGCTCGGGAAGGCTCACTGAGTCGTCTCAACAATCTCCTTCCATGGATTATGTTTGTTATCTGCACGCTGGATTCCTTAAACATCCCAATCAGTTACCAATGGGAAAAAAGAATAATCCTGAGACTCAATGGGGCTTTGCTGAACGATGAAAGAATATCACATGCTGTATAATATTATATTGGTAACTGTTAATATAACGTTGCTAAAATTGGTCCTTCTTCATTCAGGAAAGCACCAGTGAGTAAAAAAATGTTTATTGAAACATAAACGTGGGCTCGGTACAACACCAGTGAGTTTTCAAAAGAAAACCATGCCATTCATTTCTCATTGGGATATTTAAACAGTTCCATCTTGGATGTTTTTTGCACGAGGGGGTAAAACTCTGCAAGTACGAGGAAATATAGCTCACAGATCTACATGGTCAAGTGAAAAATCGATTTCCTTATCCCTGCTCACACACGCCCATGGGGTTTAGCCCAGGCACGTGTTTGTGTGTGGGTGTAAGAGCGGCAGGGTTGTCTGGCGTGAGCTTGCCGGCTGGCTCAGGGCTAATGCCCGAGACACTGAGCTGGCTCTGCTCACATCCTTCGTTTTGAGCCTTGTTTCAGCCACCCGTGATTAAACTGGGTTTTCAAGTGTAGCGAGTTGATGGTTTCAGCCTGGCCATCAATGACTATATAGAGACCCATACACTCACGTAGAGACCCATACACTCACATAGAGACCCATAGACTCACATAGAAACCCAGTCTCACAAGTATAGTGAGTTGATGGTTGCAACCCGGACACAAATGCCTGCACAGAAAGAAAAACTAAATATTCCACAATGCTGAATTTGGTTTGTGACTCAATCTGTCATGTTCCAGCTCCGACTATTACAATTTTCAGTTTGATTGGAATGCGACAGTCACTCTTGGCAGGGTATGTTAATGGATGCCATAGTGGTGGTGCGTGCGGTTCGCAATCGGAATGTTGTAAGTTCAAATCATGGTTGGGGGTTGACTCAGCCCAGCATACCTCTGTTGTCGATAAACTGTATGTATGTTGAACTTATTTTGCACCATACATAGCCAACTGCGCTAATCGGAAGTGCGATTAAATGGTTATCCTATGGAGAGACTTGTCCTGAATAGGAATGTGGAGTATCCACCGCTGGCTCATGGCTGTAAATGGGAACTCACTCTGACTTTCCAGTCTTCTTCCTCTTGCATTCACTACTTTCCAGAGTGTGGCTTAAGAGGCCTCTTGAAAAGTGACTTCAGATGCAGTTCTGCGACGGCATCTTCTGCGGTCTTTCTCTGACACAATGTGGAGCCGCGACCGATAGCCGTGACAGCCCCAAATGGAGACCTCTTGGTCTCGTGACACGACACCGATAGAATAAATGCAACGCAAGGGTGAGAGGGTAATCACAAGCGTGTCTGCTGCTCTGACTCAAGCCGCGTGAACGCAGCCAGTGAGCAAGTGCGGTGGGTGGCTCTGGCACACACCTGTACACCCCCCCCACCCACCTTCCCCATACAGGTTCACCTGCACGTGATGCCGCCATCTCACCTGGACTTAGCAGCCCAACATCAAGCGGGCTACAAAGTGCAAGTGCGCGGGAGTGTTTTTAATTCACGCACAGCCAGTGCTGATTTTTTTGGCACAGTATACAGCTCGATATAAGAACACCCTTATGGGGTAAGGCTATGAGTTATTATATCCAAAGTTGTGTGCTTGTATCAGAATTTGCCTCTTGTCTTCCCCCCAACAATTTCATGTGAGGGTGTGTCGCTTATTTCCACTGAGCAGCACTGTTTTCCTTTAAACGTTATTTTTCTTTAATTGCATGATGCTTGTCCTTGCGGCATCATGTCATTATATGAATTGGCCATTCAGTGCACAACCCCCCATATTATTGAATGACCTCTGGAAGAAGATATCACAGAACTACCTCTGAGATACTTTTTCAATTCCTCTTTGGTAGTCAAGCAAGGGGCAGCACTGTCCCACCCACCCTGCCATCATGCATCATATTTATACCATGACAGACAAATAAATATATATTTATACAGCCAAATTAAAAGCAGAACCAAATTTAAGGTGATGCTATATTTTTCAGTGTACCCAGTTGATTAAACTCGCAGTAGAAACCGTTTTGAGTTCGAGATACTGTACATTTTATATTTCAATCACATCACCTACACTTCTCAAACCAACAGCTATGTGAAGATGGCCAATTAGGGATTCTTGCACAACCATCTATAAATTATATTCAAAGTTTGTTTTCCCTTCCCCTGCACCTCCGATTAGCATGGTTGGCGACGTTTGGTGCAAAAGAAGTTCAACATTCGTACGTGATGTGTAGATGATACAGTTACAAATATAAAATTAATCTCAAACTTCCAATCAATTCTACCACCGTCAACTCGCTACACTTTAGAACCCGGTATCACCAGCAACAGCTGCCTGGATTCAAACCCATCTTAATCTCAGCAGCAGTGCCGTCCCTAGGGTACGATGAATCGGGGTGACTGCCCGGGGCGCCGAGCTTTGGTGGGGTGTCAGATGTAATACTCCCAGTTTAGTTTGAAGGCGTCGGGGGCACACACAATGGCGTTTGCCCCGGACCCCGCACCCTGCTATAGACGTCCCTGCTCAGCAGTGCCAGCTCAATGCCCTGACATCTGTGCCACCGGTCCACCTCCCAGTGCTCTTTTTAACTCAAGTAATCATTGGTGCTTTGCATATTGTATGTGATATACAGATGTTAAATCGTCTGGAATGCATGTCAGATTGATGCAATAGCAGTACAGGATTCCTGTGTGCTGCTGTTAGTGGTGGTGGTTCAGCAGCGGAGCGAGCAGCTCCAAATATAATGGTTGTGAATTTTATTAAAAACCTGGCTGGTGGTTGATTCACTTGGCCCATCATCCCTCTGGCGTCGATACAATGAGTACCACTTTGTGGGGATGTGAACAGCGCTTGTCCTATGGATATACTCGCCCCCACCATAGCAATGCAGAATGTCCACCACTGGCTCATCATGTATGTGAGCAGGAGATGAGCACATACTAAATTGCCCCTCTTTATGCCTGAAATAACATTGAGTGCAAGGAGATGTTAGATTGAGTGCATGGCCCTCACAGCATCCGTGAGCTCCAGCTGGTCTTCAGGTTTCACGAGGGTCCGTGGCTGCACCCAGTCATCTCCATCCCCCATCTCTGTGCCTTCTTCCTCTTCCTGGAGGGTCAGCGTTCAAGGATTAGGGATTCAATTCTTACAATAAATGTTGTTCTGAACGCTGGAAGCAGTAACTATTAAAATTTCCCAGTTTTCCAAAGGCACCAAAGTGTCTTGTTTTATCTCCAGTAAAATTTGAGTCAATAAACTTGTCCTCTCTATGCTCTGACGAAAGGCCATTGCCTGAAACGTCGGCCTACTAGATATCTGTATTTTAGAGTGTTGTTGTTGTTGAGTGTTGTTGTCTGTACTGTACCTTGGATTTCCTGGATTTCCCCTGCTTGCTCGGGGCCTTGACTACAGGGCCCCCCTATCGTCAAGAAAAGACACAGGGACAACACGAGACGCGGTGGTAGACAGGGGGATACAGACAGGGGACATGGGGGCAGCACGACACGGGCAGGACATGGGGTGGGCACGGTGGGGTACGGGGTCACGGGAAGGAGAGGGGACAGAGTTGGATATGGGATATGGTGGGACACGGGGTGGACATGGGGAGACATGGAGTGGACACGTGGAGACACGAGGTGGACATGTGGAGACACGGTGTGGACACAGTGGGACACCGGATGGACACGGGGAGACATGGGGTTGACACGGTGGGACAGGGGGTGGACACGGGTGGACATGGGGAGACACGATGTGGACATGTGGAGACACGGTGTGGACACAGTGGGACACCGGGTGGACACGGGGAGACACGGGGTGGACATGTGGAGACACGGGGTGGACATGTGGAGACACGGGGTGGACACGTGGAGACACGGGGTGGACACGGTGGGACACGGGGTGGACACGGGTGGACACGGGGTGGACATGTGGAGACACGGGGTGGACATGTAGAGACACGGGGTGGACACGGGGTGGACATGTGGAAACACGGGGTGGACATGGGGAGACACGGGGGAGACACGGCAGAATGGTCAAATCCTCATTCCATCACGAGGTCACACCATACCACTCTGTTGTCACCAATAGCGAGTTTAAAGTGGCTCGCGCAATGTGGTTAATTACGGTGCCCGCGGGTGGTATTCTTTTAACTTTATTCCGATATTTAGCCCCATAGCTCAATCGATCCGGACCAAACTGCCGCGGGGCAATACCCCCCCCCCCCCCCCGTGTATAGACAATAACGATCTGGCGACGCGATGCAGATGTAGACAATACACAATACAAATCAATGACTAATTAACCGGCGAATTTAGCAGCCATTACGGAATCATTACCAATTACTTCTCCCTCGGTTATCCCTCGACGCCGACCTATCGGGACCCAACCGAGCCAGGCTGGCCAGCTACTGCCCCCACCCCATCCTCCCCCATTACCTGCTTGACTTTCTGTTGCGCCTTGGTGGGCATATCGTGGCGAGCGGCGTATGTGTACGATTGATTGTTAAGGGATGAATACGAAAAGTTAAACAAGTAAACAGCAACAACAACAGCAGCGGCGTGGTGGTGGTGGTTGTCAGGGAAGCCTGGGCAGGGCCTCGGGGCGTCCCCACGCGGCCGTCTCTTAGCAACCCGGTGGGGGGGTGGAGGGTGGGGGCCCACTTGGTACCACGTGGACCGGGAACGAAAGTTGATCATAACTTTACAACTTTTACCATTTAATGTTGTTGCTTTTGTGATGTTATTGAAGATCCGGTGTAGATCGAAGCAGTTTTCAGAGCGGCTAAAGTGCGATGTCTGAACGCTTGGCAGCTCTTCTCCAATCCGCACCGCACTGGCGTGGTGAAGTATGGTCAAACAAACCCCTGTGGGGGCCCTTATAAATAGCCCCCCTAATGTCCTATTATAATGCATAGCTGTATACATCTTCCTTCGCATGTCTGATGGTAGACGCAGAGCAACAACTTGAATTTCGCGTTCAGGTCGGTCAAGCCAGACGGCCAGCGTCTCGAGCAGCGCACTGGATCGCTGTGACGTCTCCTCACTTCACTATAAATGACTACACGCTATGCAATTATAATAATATACAGTAATATATTAAGTTGACACGGGAGGGGGGGGGGCCGACCGCGGTGTTTGAATCTGCGACCTCAATAAGGCAATAAAACCGGCAGGGCAGCAGCAGCAGCAGTGGGTCTCTACCAACCCTCTCCTCCCCTTCCGAGACGTCGTCAAGTTTATAGGGTGGGCGGGTGCCCCGTTCACCTCTGAATGTCGGAACTCGTAAACTACTCGGAGTCAATTGCGTGCATAGTGGCGTAAAGCCGTTGTTTATAAAGACGTTGTACTCACCGCGGAGAACTGTAGCGACACGACCGCACTCTATGACATCTGGCACCAGACTGGCACACGCCCTCCCCGCGTCGCCTTGTGGGGGGAGCCTCGGTACCGGTACTTTCATGTTATTTTATTCCTGTTTCGTTTTGACCATGGGTGGAAAAAACCCGATTTTTCCAGCGGCAGGCATCGGGTTTTTTCTTTAATACAATTAAAACCGATTTGGGGGAATTAAAACCTGGTTTCAAGTTGAAGTTAATTTATTAGGTATAGCCCTGTGAGCCATTCGGCTCTTGAATCGGGTGCAACCGCAACAAACAAACAAAACTAAAACATGAACAAGAAAACATCTTAAAGTGAATATGTGACTAAGTGCAAACAGAAAATCCAAGAAAAGACAGCAAAATATTGCAGAAAAAGCACCGTACACCAACGCTGTGTGCAAAAACCCCAGTGGGATGCATTTCAAACAACAACAACCACAAGACAACTTAGATTAAGGACATCAGTCTAACTCTGTACTACAACAAACAAACATGGCCAAACCAGTAAACTTTTCGAAATCACCAAAATAAAGCAATGAAACAGCGATCATAGGAACTGTGACGGAATTTTCACAATAAATGGCATAAAACAACATGTACCACCAAAACCCTGCAGCCATAGCTGGCTGCAAGAGTCACTTCACAACAGCAGGAGCATCAATCGGATTATTATAATTTTTCAATGCACCTTTAAGATCAGCACACTAAATCAAAACACAGGTCATACTTTGCAGCGATCATCCGGAGCGAAACATTTTATTTAATGAATACGAAACTCTGATCCAAGGCTTAGGCTGCTTCCTCGTCGGTGCTGCTATCGTACTCGGGGGGGCCGTCGGGCACGGGGTAGTCGTAGAATGCGGCGGGCAGGTTGGTCTTGATGAACACGAGCTTCTCCACAATCGTGGGCGCCAGTGAGTTCCTTAGCTTGGAATGGATGAAGCCCATCGTTGAGAAGTTGGCTAAGTGCGGTTCTGCAATTAGAACCAATTAAACCGGATTTCTCCCAATCTCAGATGATCGGGTTTAATTTAAAAAGACAATTAAACCCGATTGTAAAAAACCCGACTGTGCCACCCTTGGTTTTGACGCTTGTACGGGAACGTCATCGGAACGGAATAGGAAGAAAAGCTGACGACGTACACGTGCAAGTTCGTCATCGGAATGGGTGGGGGGTTAATAAGCAGCGACGGGTGGAAGGGAGTGGCGGAGGAAGCCCTCGGGACTGACTGCTCAGTGATGACACAAGACTTTAGACTGACATACAGAAGTGCACACGCGGCACTTTAATACGTGTGGAGGATGACGTGGCTCATAATCCCATCATAATTACGAACTCGAGGCGCGGGGCGTGTGTGTTGTGTGCGTACTGTTTCTTCTGTTCGGACTCGGTGTTTTATTAGACGTGAGAATGCCGATTAAAGTTTGGGTTAATTATAATCGCAACTACACATCTGTTGGTGAGACCGCGTTGGCGGTTAATAATATCGCAATTTCAAATATTCGTCAACAACACTGCCCACGAAGGTGTAACATCATGGAACTTTGGGTCAACGTGGGCCCAACGTTGGGACGTTCCAGCCACTTGAAAACGTTGAGTTTGGCCCAACCTTAGCCATTTTACTGGGTCGTATCCCCTGTTGAAGGCCCACTTCTCGAAACGTCGCCTGCATTTAATAACGCGTGTTTAACGATGGTGCAATCAGTTAAATCGCAGTGATTTGGAAGCGATACGGCGTTGAACACTGCGTAGATTGCTCAACAGCGCTGAGCATTTCAAATGGCGGTCTTCTCTGGGCCATGCCTACCATCTTCGTGTAGTAGTAGTATTATTACTACGCGTCATTATTAGCCAGCAATTAGAATTACAATCGCAAAGTTAATTATTAATCATCATAAACGACTCGAGATTTGGGATCGTGCGCTCAGTCAGCCACGGGCGTTGGGGGGGAGGGGCTGGAGCTCACGTGCCGTTAGATTTCCCAGTCTGGATGCGCGCGGCACTCGCTTCCCATTGGTCCACCCGTGCCGTGGCCGTCGCTCTAATTGGCCACAGCCGCTCGCCCCCTCCGATCCAATCGGAGAGCGCTGGGAGGGTGGGAGGGGGCGGGGGGGTGCGAGGGGCTTGCGCGTGCGCACTGGGAAATGTAAACGCAGCGCGCGCACGTCACGGCCCCTCCCGGAAGTGTGGGCCATGGAGGAGCAGGGTCGGCACGGGGACCCCGCGACCCTCCCGGTAAGGGGGCCTCGAGCGGGACCGAGAGGGGGGTAGGGGGGCGACGCCGAGGAGAAGGACACGCAGGAGGAACGTGGGGGATCCCGAGGGGACGCAGGGACTCCGTTGAGGGGACCCGCTGGGACACAGGAGAGAGAGAGAGTGGGTGGGTGGGACCCAGAGGGATCCATCTGACGCAGGAAGACGATCGGACACTCTGTGTGAGGGGATCCGGCCCGCGATTCCTGCTGAGGGGACCTAGAGGGGACGGGGATGCCTGTGAGGGTGTCCAGAGGGGATAGAGGGATCGAGAGGGACCTGTGGCCGTCTGGAACGCTCTTCCTTCCGATATGAGGAAGCCACTGGAGCTATCCACTTTTAAATAATCTCGATTGAAATTTCTCTCGAACTGCTTTTTGTGTTTAGTTTGTTGTCTTTCCCCCGAACCTCCATTTAGCAGGGTTGGCTACGTACGGTTTGAAATAAGTTCTACATACATACATAGGGAGCGGCAATCTTGGGTCCCGAGAGGTGATGGCAGACCCCAGGATTGCTCGGGGATTCGGGAGTGAACCGGGAAAGCAGAGAGGGACGGCGAACTCCGGGACACCGCGGAGAGGGGAGATCTTGTTGTGGGACGTGGAAGGGGGGGGCCCGAGCTTGCCAGCTTTGTCCCTTTCTCACGGCTGTGGTGGTGGCGGCGATTGTAAGAAGTTGATTACAGTGATGACATTAAGGACGATGATGATGGTGGTGATGATGAATTCGGCGCTAAATGATTCAGGCATCGTTAACGAGAGACCACATCACACTCGCTTGAATCTGATTATACCGGCGTCACTTTGTCATTTACGCCTTTTCACGTTAAATGTATGATACACTGCAATGTCTTGTGAGTAATTATAAACGGGCACGGGTCTGTCTCGGCGTAAAATATAATCTAACGTTTATGTTAGTCTGTGGTGAAGTATGGTCAAATAACCCCCACGACCCGCACGGTGTGAGGGAAGCCCTCAACCAGCAGTGGAGTGAAACAAGGTTCGTACACGTGCGTGGGTGAGTCTGTTAGCGTGAAGCACCGGCGTTTGTCGACGCAGAAAATACTGTGGACCGGTTCCACCTTTCTCCGTTTCATTTTATCCCGTGGCCTCGTCAAACAAATGCCCCCGGGCTGCCTGACATGTCCCACCCTGCCGCTGCAGAAAGCAGAGGACACGGAGCGGAGGAGCAAGGAGAAGTTGGGCCTCTCCGTGAACTACCGCCCCTCGCCACTACAAATCAAAATCCGTGAGTGGCCCCCCTCCTCATGAGCGCCTGGATGCCGAGCGGATCCACCGATTTGCACGGAGGGGGCTGTGGCTGAGACGCCGAGCCAGCAACGCGAGAGATCCTATGTCGGCGTATTTTTTTATTACCATTTTGGTGACCCAGGTCACTTGCAAATGAGAGTCGTACTGGTTTCTGGGGTTCTCTGCTGCTTGAACAAGCTTTACTTGAGTCTTGGATCAAATTGCCTGTGATTAAACCGGCTTCTCACGTGTAGTGGCCAGTGGAGCCCGCTCTCAGCCCGTTCACCAGCACATTAAGAAACCTTGCGTGTTACGATTTGTTTTCTCACTGGATTAAAACGTGTTTGGTTCGATCGACATGCGAGGGAAACATTTGCAGGAAATATAAGAGGTGTTCCACAAGTGTGGATAAGAAAACCCATTGAAGCTCCCTTCAGAAATGGTTCTTATACTTTCGCACGTCAATGACATCGTGTGTTGCACTGCTAGCTGAAAGAGGTACGAATGGACGGTGCCTTCGCCCCTTGAAGTGGTGCTGATGATGCAATTGGAATTCAAATTTGGAATAAAGTAAATCTGGAAGGAGACCTGCGTCTTCAACCTGTTCCTGTTTTGAGAACAATGTTTTGTTGGATTGTGAGAAAGAGTCGCTACCTCGTACAGATAAGAGACAATGTAAGTGACCTCGGCAGTAATTCTGTGACATTAACTTCCAGATGCCATTCTCTAACACGAGGCAATGCCTCACCGCTTCTGTAAGAGTTACTATTTTAAGTTACTCCTTCACCAACAGTATGATACCAGCAGCATGACATTTTGTATTTGGAATTAACTTATAAGCAGAAATAATGTGGAGCGGTGGTGCAGCGGTTCGCGCATTGTGCTCCGACCTCGGCCACCTGAGTTCGATTCCCAGCCACCGTGACCCACCATCCCTGGCCGCTTCACCGACTCGCATGGTGCAGCTCTGTGAGATGCGATGAGACAAAACCCCCATTCCCAACGTCAAATGATCAGATGAAAAGGATCGCCACCGTGGCTGTGTGTTTATATAAATGCGGGGGGCGGGGGGGGTGGGACACTTGGAGCCAAGTGAGAGGAGGGGTTGCGCAACCCTTCAGTGGCCATGGCCTCACTAGCAGCTCACCCCCACGTGGCACGAGGGTGGGTGGCAGGTAGCTGAGCCTTTTTTATGTTGGCAATGATTAAACGTTGGTTAATAATTGACGGGAAAAACTGCACAAGTCTCAATGGACACAGTTATGTGTAGCTACGTGTTCACACTTTCTGGAGGTGTATTGTTTGGGATGTTGTATTCGGGTTTTGAAAAAAGTGCCACGATTATGGAAGTTGCTTCGTTTCGGTGTTTTATGATTTTATGTTGGATTAAATGGTGCAGGGACCCTGACACCCAGTGACCTGCATCTTCAATGACATAATAAACAAGCTGATAGCGGTCTCTCACAAATCGTTTCCACATAAAAATTCTTACACAGGCCACCAGCCGCACAGCCTTTTGGGAGTGCATAATTTCAGCAGCACTCTTTCAATACAGGCAAAATCCTGGACCAGTATCGGCATAGTGTCTGATCAGCACTATACTCTACAACTACTATTTTAATTTTACCAGATAAGGCCCACTGAGCTATTTAGCTATTTTTGAGAAGCGACTTGGCCACAAGTGAAAACTCAACGAAGTGGCTTATTACGTGGACAGGTATTGCAGCCAAATACTCGAAATGCATGTTTCTCAATGTGGAGGCAAAACCGGAGAAAATCCATGCAATCATAAAGAAAAGATGCAGCCTCCACATATACAGGCGTCACACGGTCGGGATCGAACTCACGACCTCCTGCATACCAAGAGAGGTATTTAAAATCTCCTAGCCACCACGGCACCCCGGTGGCTTGCTTATACCAATGGTGGTGAATTACCAATCTTTCGGGCAAGGGCATCTGTAATGAGGTCTTCATAATTCTGTCTTGGCATATGATGATTTATTTCCCCTCTGATTCCATTAATTACCATGATTCAGACTTCCGCTGTTTGATTCGAGACTCGGGGGTGGCCGCACAGAAGGCACGTGATTGCAGGAGGCTTGAGCTGATTTAGATGTACAGATGTGGGGTGAATGATTGCATCCCTAAATCTCACAAAGCAAACAGTAGCTACTCCATGTCACAGTGGCCAGGGGGAATACCAGCTGGTCAGCATTTGTCCTGCACGTTTGCACATCTAACTGCTGCATCAAGGACGTTTATAATCTTGAATACATTGTGCGTGGGCATTGATTGTGGCTTTAATTTATTGGTAGACCCAGGGATGGGTGAGACCCTTTGTCTCTCAGTGTCATTTATTTACCCAGGAAACCCTCTCTGGACCTAAAGCTGCCTCTTTTCAGTAGTGTCCTACATTTTTCTAAAATTTTGAAATGTATAAATCACTTGGGAGGCGACAAGAGGACTCCCAACTTGTGCACGGCTGGGTCCGTGGACCCCTTGCTGTTCGAGACACTGTTGGCCAAGTTGCACAAGCTTGCGTTTGACTTGTTTGTGCAAATTGCCACGTGTAACACTGGTGGGCGTCTGGGAGAGAGCGGTGGCTCATTTGCATGCACAGCAGAAGTGCGGGTTTTGATGGGCGTGTCCGTATGCATGTGCGTGCATGTGTTTGCGTGTTCGTGTGTACGCGTGTCAGTATGTGGACACGCGTGCATGTGTGCATGCATGCGCAGGTGTGTGTCATTGTGAGCACACTTGTGTACGCGTGTGACAGTAGTGCGTGTGTGTGCGCAGAGCGATGGTGGAATGGCTAGACCGTCACGCTAACCACATCGGCGACGATTACCTGAACTGGTCCTAGAGCCTCCCTAAGGATGGCTCAGCCTTTAATGAATACCTTGTGCAGTGGTTAAACATCAGCAGTCGGGAGACAAAGATGCCCGGATGTGCTTCTGGCCACTTCCATCCCCTCGTGTGCCATCTTTGTCTTCGCAGAGCGTCAGAGGGAGGGAGTCCGGAGGACCGAAGGACGCAACGGCACTGCCGGGAAGACGCCCGTGCGTCGCTCGCCAAACAGCCGCTCCGTCTTGTCCCGCGCACGGTGAGTACCACAACCACTACCACCACCGCCTTTACCACCGCCTTTACCATCACCACTACCACCACCACACTACAACCACCACACTGCACCAGCACCACCACCATACTGCCACACCTAGCATAAATGCACCAACACATCAGCACTGCACCACCATCGCCGTTCTGCACCACCACACTGGACCACCACCACCGCACCAGCACCACTACACCACCGCCACAACACCAATTCACCACAACGCCACCACTTAATTGCACTACTGCACCCACCATCACACTGAGCTTGCCACACTGGCAAAGCGTTGAGTACAGGGCAATGTGTTTGTGCTGCTGGTGTTGAAATTTATATTGGAGTAATGAAAGTGATATTGGCAGAAAGGTGCGTGAATGATGAAGTCATGCGTGAAATAATGGAATAGACGGAGTGGTGATAGAGGCGTGTGTATGATGTTGATGGAGCCGTGTGTACGATGTTGATTGAGCCGTGTGCACGATGCTGTGGTAACTGTCTGGTGACGCTGCTAGGCTGCTGGTTCCCAACAAGGGCTACGAGGCCGTGGGGCAGAGCGCCGACCACCGGCCGCTTGTGCAGTTCGACTCCGACAGGTGGGCACACACGGGGCACGCGTCAGGTCACATGGGGCGCCGCAGCCGCTGCCGCCGGGCAGGCGAAGGGGGGGCGGCACTCGGCACCGTCATCTACGGCCGGCCCCATCTCACTTCCACACGTACAACACTCGCCTGGATAATCCTGGTTTGCGCTCGCCCATCGAATTACTAAACCAGGCTCAACCATGCTTAACATTGTTGGGAGGTGGTGGCTAAGCTGCACGTGGTTGCCTGTGATCCAGTGCTGTGGAGGCAGCAGCGAGGGTTGGCAGATAGTACACGGGTGTAGTGAAACTCCCTTCCCACTCATTAATTTGCTGCTAACACCTTAATTGATCGACAGAGGATTGTAGAGCTTGGGGGGGGGGGGGAGGATTTGGCACCGGCTGCCTGTGCTTCCTCGCTCTCTCTTCGAGAGCAAGCAAACACCTTGCAGGGGTGGTGTACTGTTACAAGTTGAAATGATTGCTAACTTCCAAGATCATGGCCATTCGAAGTGCATTGGTTGGGTGGCCTGCGACTGTCACCCCCCGCACCCCCACCAGTTCAATGCCATGTTCCTACGGTCAAGTGTCCTCATTGCGCTGACGCTGCCGCCCGTGTGCCCCCGCAGTGAGGAGGAGCTGGACATGTCGCAGCACTCGTCGGGGTACTCCTCGTCAGAGGTGAGACCGGGATTGCCACATTCGGCGGTGTGTGTGTATGTACGTTGAACTTCTTTCGCACCATACGTCGCCAACCGTGCTAATCGGAGGTGCGGTTTGCGTGTGCAGGCTCGTTTGCTCGAGCGGCCCAAACAGGGGCCACAGCAGGGTGATAGCACCTCGGTGTTGACATTCGTGTAGCCCCTTGCAGCGAGAAGTGTTTGCGTTCAATTCCCGACTCGGGCGCCTTCCTGTGTAGAGTTTGTATGTTCTCCCTCTGTTCTGTAGTGTGTGAGCGAGTGTGAGCGAGTGTGTGGAATTTGTATGTTCTACCTCTATTATGTAGTGTGTGAATGAGTGTGAGTGAGTGTGTGGAATTTGTATGTTCTACCTCTTAGTCCTTAACAGAGGGAGAACATACAAACTCCACATTCACTCACTGTGCTGTAGTAT
>CM025621.2:13280670-13292654 GCA_014621495.2 Entosphenus tridentatus | reverse complement strand
TCACGTGAGTGGTGTTGAAGTGGGGTTGCTGGGGGCTGTGTTGGTGGTGGGTGTTACTGGGAGTCGTGTTGGTGGTGCTTCTGGTCACGAGTGGTCTTCCTGGTCGTGGTCACGCTGGCGGTTGTGCGAGCGCGGCGGGAGTGTCTCACTCAGCACTCCACTCTCTGTACACAGGGATTTCTCTCGCCGTGGACCAGTGGGCACGGCTCAAGGAGCTCATGCCCGACATCGACGCAGCCGTCAAGAAGATGTGAGCGCCGCTATTCTCATCGTCTCCGTCGTCGAGGGCCTCCACCCAGACGCCTGCAAAGTTTTAATCCGAGCCGGGGCTCTTCTGTTTGTGACCAACGGGGGCATGGTTTTTTTTTTTTACATGAATAAAGTTAGCGTTTAGCTGCGTGCACGCACATGTAGCTGCGTGCACCCATGTGTAGTTGTGTGTGTGTGCGCGTGTGTGTATAGTTGTGTGTGTGTGTAGTTGTGCGTGTGTGCATTATGTTTCTGGTCAAGGCAGACGCGCTCCACTCGCGAATTCCCAAAGTCGTTATTTCCGTCGTGTGTTTTTCATGTTACCGTTGTTTCCCGCCGTACCCCACCGCCACCCCCCCACCACGAGATTTTGTACCGGTAGGAGGAGGAGAAGGGGCCCGGCGCTGCCGCCGCCACGCCTCGTCGTGCGCCGCGGCGCTCCCGCCCATCGCGAGCGCCACGTGGTGCGAGGTTTTCTGGCTGCGGCGGTGACGGAATTTCAGTTTCAATAAAAAGGGCCATGCGCGCACCTCGTCGTCGTCACCGCCGCCGCGTCGTTTATTCGTTGGTCACGGCAAAGACGCCCACCCGCACCTCCGATGAGCGCGGGGTTGGCTACGTGCGGCGCGAAAGGAGTTCAACGCACGTACATACGTACGCCCGGCGAACATCTCTTGTCCGTCGCGGTGCACAAGCTGCACAGTTAAAAGGAAAAGTATATAATGGGTGACGTTTTGGGTGATGGTCCTTCATAGCGCAAGAAGGGTCATTGAAACGCCACCCATTGTATCTCCTTTGACTCCAAGGTTCTCAACTTTCCCTCCCATAGGCAAACACACACAAGGTGTTGGCCAAAACATCCCAAAGCTGAAAAATCACCTTCAAATTATTCCATTGGGGTCACTCACGTTGGCAGCCGCCCTCTAATGAAGACACTTGGCTGGACCCTCTTGAGACTCGTCGGGGCTTTCCTGGGTGACCAAGCGTAGGAATGGTAACACTCGCACTCCGTGTGGAGCTGACGTCACCCAGTGAGATCCATCAGTGTTGAGATGTTAACTCCCTCACTTGGTATACAGGAGGTTGTGGGATCGATCCGAACCCTGATGCCTGCTGTCTATTTAGAGTTTGCATGTTCTCTCCGTGATCGCGTGGATTTCGCTGTACATTTAGAAACATGCTTCTGAAAGAGCTAGACAGTAAACCCCCTCTATTCGCAATGATTGTGTTCTTGGAAACGCACGCGAATGCAGAAACCTTGTTCCAATGGGAAAAATGGGGTTGGGTTCCTCGTATGAGTGAACGGGGGGGGGGGTAATGGTAAATGTTTAAGAACAATGACAATAAATAATAGAGTTGTGAATAACAATGTTTCCATCACCTTTGATGATTTGACGACAATGGAGGTGGTGGAGATGGTGAGGAATGCAGGGGGAGAAGCAGCTGTTTGATCACAACGCCGCACAGCTGTTATCATTCCAGCACTCTGGGCAGCGCTGTCCGCAACACTTTCCCCGACTGCATTCGCGTTCCTTTGAATGGACCTCGCAGTCGACTCGTTTCTTCCAAAATGTATCGGCGAGTCCACTAAGTATGTATCAAGTAAAAATGCACAACAGCGAGTTCAGAGCGGGAGTCCTGCCAGGCTGAGAACAAAGCGGGCAGCCGAGGGGGCGCGCCAACTCTTTGTAGCAGACACTTTCAATGTTACAACGTTCTGCACGCACCTCCCCGGTGTCGGTGGCCTGGCACTACATTCACTCGCGAGTACTCGAGTCGGGCGGGTCGCGAATAGGGAATGAGTACACATTCAGTAACTCGCGCATAGGGAATGAGTACACATTCAGTAACTCGCGCATAGGGAATGAGTACACATTCAGTAACTCGCGAATAGGGAATGAGTACACATTCAGTAACTCGCGAATAGGGAATGAGTACACATTCAGTAACTCGCGAATAGGGAATGAGTACACATTCAGTAACTCGCGTATAGGGAATGAGTACGCATTCAGTAACTCGCGAATAGGGAATGAGTACACATTCAGTAACTCACGCATAGGGAATGAGTACACATTCAGTAACTCGCGAATAGGGAATGAGTACACATTTGAACGTTTTGGTGGTACACCGGTGCGCGCTATAGAAAAATAAAAGGAACATTTCTGCAATAATTTACTTTATTTTCCTGCAATTCACAACCCCGGTCAGAAAATCTTGCGAGGTGGTGCATCAAAACCAGTTCTCGTGATGTCGAAGCAGTCGTAAGATCAATGTTATGGGTAGCTGAACACGAAGCTTCACAGTGGTGATGGTTGGCTCTGTGTTTTCACTTGTGCCCGAGACTTGGTCGGACGGTTAGGGTGATGTTGGAAAACCTTGTCCTTAAATAGCATTTGCTTGTTCACAAAAGATTAATATTTTCACCATTTATTGTTGCCATGACAACAACCCTAACCTAACCCTAATGATCCTAACGCTCTGCTTGCCGTCCAATCCATCGGCAGTTCCAGACGGTGAAGATGATGCACCAGTCGCACCTCAGGCTCGTGATCCAACGCAAGGAAGCTGCTGCTGCTGTTGCTGCTCCAGGCGCTCGCCCTGCCGGTTAGCCCAAAAAATTGCGTACCCCGGACCCAAATTAACGGTCAACATTTACCTTTTCAGCGAGTCTCGGTCGACTGAATACACATTTGAATCACGCTAAACTTGGCGACAGGGTCAATTAATTACTGATAAACATTTGCTGGTTCAAATTTAGATTTCAGCCTTTTACGAGGACCAGTGTGTTATGTTGTATAACACACTGGTCCATTTGGTAACTCGCGAATATGCGAAACTTGCAAATCCAGAACTCGCACATGGCGATGGTTTAGTAGGCCTTACCTGGTAAAATAAAAAGTTAAGTTTTAAGCTCAGATTGCCCGTCATCACGGCACGAATCATCACGACGCCCTCCGTCAAGCCACCATCACCACGCCGGCAATCGCGACTCGGCGCTCGCGGTCACGGCGTCCATCATCCCAGCGCGTGCCGAGCATAGAGCGCCTCGTAGCGCGCGACCTGCTGCGCCGTGAGCGAGGGCGGGATGAGCCGCAGGGCACGCAGGAAGTGCTCCTGCCGCACGCGCTCCACGTCCACACCCTCGTCCGCCATGGCCAGCAGCGCCGCCTGCACCGCGGGGGGGGGGGGTGCAGGAAGCGACAGATTTCAGGCACCGCCAGATCCGACAGGACCCGTCGTGGCGACGGTCTCCGTGGCCCTCCCCTCTCGTGATTGGGGCGTCTCCTTGCTGCGTTTCAAGAGTCCGTTCCATTGTTTAACGTTGCGGCGTCAGCTAGCACCTCTAGCGGCTGCAGGGGTCACGCGATCTCCGTTACGCGCGGCACACGAACCGGCAGCCCGTCCCGGCGCAGCGGTGAACGCAACGGCCAAGTTTCGATTCAAGACACGGCTGACATCGGTGGCGAGCCGTGTCCGCACCTGCCCTAGGCCTCTCCCAGGCCAACTCGGCCTTCAACGAGTACCTGCTGAAGTGCGTGTAAAACATATATATCAGCAGTGGAAAGACAAAGGTGGCCAGGCGTGGTGGCTGCCACACCACCAGCCTGTGCACTTGCTGGGCACCCATTTGCGTGTGAACGTGCGTGTGTACGTGCGAACGTGCGTGTGAACGTGCGTGTGTGTGCGTGTGAACGTGCGTGTGTGTGCGTGCGAACGTGCGTGTGAACGTGCGTGTGTGTGCGTGTGAACGTGTGTGTGTACAATTTAACACGTAGGCTTTCGCGACCAATATTATTCACAATATAGGTTTTTGGGTCAGATCGCGTTATTTATAAATGTGTCGTAACCCAGTGCACAAAATTCAAAAACTGGAATCTGGCACTAAAGACGAATTGCCCAAATTATCAACAGAAGGTGTATATCGGATTAATTGTTTACGTGGCAGATGCTATATTGGACAGACGAGATGCAACATCAGTGTAAGACTAAAAGAACACCAAAGAAACATTAAATTATCTCAAACACAACTGTCGGCAGTGGCAGAGCATGCTTGCCAACAAGGACACTCAATTGATTTTGATAACGTTGAAGTTTTGTGTAAAACTAATTATTACTGGCCAAGACTAATTAGAGAATCCATTGAAATTGAAAGAAACAAAAATAACTTCAATCGCTCTGACAGCTACAGGCTTAGTGCGGCCTGGAAGCGTATTATCAAATAAATACAATTACAATTCCTTATAAGGGAAACAAATACCAATGAATAACAATTGAATGATTACCAATCTATATAATTACAATACCCCCCCCTCCTTGCCTCGAATCACTGCACCAGATTGAATTGAATTAAGTGATGACGTCACCCTGAGGCTGCTCTACTTAAGAACGGAAGCAACAGGAGAGCTTCACTATTCTTGCCCGATGAAGCTGATTGTAATCATCAGCGAAACGTCGGACTACTCACATTTAAAATGCTGTTGATTCTCTCTTCAGCACACCGGTGGGCTAAAGAAGTTAATTATTTTCTCCTTTGAAAACGTGACACATTTTTAACGTGCGTGTGTGCGTGTGAACGTGCGTGTGAGCGTGTGGGTGTGCGTGCGAACGTGTGTGCGTGTGAACGTGTGTGCGTGTGAACGTGCGTGTGAACGTGCGTGTGCGCGAACGTGCGTGTGTGCGTGTGAACGTGCGTGTGAACGTGCGTGCGTGTGAACGTGCGTGCGTGTGAACGTGCGTGTGTGTGAACGTGCGTGTGTGTGTGTGAACGTGCGTGTGTGCGTGCATGTGAACGTGCGTGTGTGCGTGCGTGTGAACGTGCGTGTGTGCGTGCGTGCGTGCGAACGTGCGTGTGTGTGTGTGTGAACGTGCGTGTGGGTGTGCGTGTTAACGTGCGTGTGAACATGCGTGTGTGCGTGTGAACGTGCGTGCATTACCTCGCTGCACACCCCCCTGAGGTCGGCGCCCGTGTACATGTGGGTCGCGTCGGCGAGCTCCGCTAGGGAGACGTCCTCCGCCAGGGGGACCAGCGCCAGTTGCAGCTGCAGGATGGCGAGACGCGTCTGTGGGCAGGGGGCGGAGGGAGGAGCTCATCGTGAGGCCGCCCGGAATGGACGCACACTTAGAACGAGGTGGTGTTCAAGATTCCATAACAACGTTGCTCTAAGCATTCCAATTGAACGGATTGAATGCTTTATTGGAGAATCACAATTTACGTTCGAGGGCCTCGGTTTGAAAAAACTCCTCTAAAGAAACAAAGTTTCCATTCATGGAGGAAACTCGCGCCACGATTGTCCGGATGGGGTCCCGGGTTCGTTGGGGCAATAGGTTCAACATGGTCGAATCTCTCACGCAAAACGAGGTGCGGAAATGTCGATCAGACAACGAGCTTAATCTGTCTCTACACGCAATCTCACACTCGTCCCCGTTCACGTTATCAACGTCTCTGTATTTGCCTTCAGTGACTTCTCAACAATGCCAACGTAATTGTTCATTTATTCATCAGCCAAGAAGGGCCTTCCAATGAACGCCCAAACCTCCTGCTGGCCTGGATTTGAAGCTTTCGTGACTGCAAGGAGTCATACTCTTAGTTTTTTCGGTAAAGTCACGTAGGTTAAAAATGAAATAAAAATTAATAAAAGTAATAATAGAAATAAAATAATGAAAATCACATAATTTCATTTCTATTATTACTTTTATTAATTTTAATTTCATTTTTCACCTACGTGACTTGACCGAAAAAACTAAGAGTATGACTTCTGCTGGCCTCCCTGGGCCAGGCCAGCCAGGCGAGGGGGTCTGGCCTCACAGCCTCACAGCCTCACAGCCGCTAGGCCGCAAGGCCGCAAGGCCGCTAGGCCGGCAGGCCGCAAGGCCGCTAGGCCGCAAGGCCGCTAGGCCGCTAGGCCGCTAGGCCGCTAGGCCGCTAGGCCGCTAGGCCGACAGGCCGCTAGGCCGCTAGGCCGGCAGGCCGGCAGGCCGCTAGGCTGGCAGGCTGCTATGCCGCTAGGCCGCTAGGCCGCTAGGACGCAAGGCCGCTAGGCCGCTAGGCCAACAGGCCGCTAGGCCGCTAGGCCGCAAGGCCGCGAGGCCGCTAGGCTGGCAGGCTGCTAGGCTGCTAGGCTGGCGCGTGTGTGGACTCGGGCCGTGGCCCTCCGAGTGACGCGGCCGAGCCGCGCGGCACTGGAAGCTAGCAGGCGGGCATCGCTTCACCTTTGCGTTGGGCGGCGGAACGAAGATGACGCTGTCCAGCCGGCCCGGACGCACCAGCGCCTCGTCCAGCACCTCGGGCCGATTGGTCGCCGCGACGACCAGCACGTGCTGGTTCGACAGCTGGGGAGTGTAATGTAGGCATGTGAACTTCATTTGCACCGTACACAGCCAACCGTGCTAATAGGAGGCATGGGGGAAGGACAACAGACTAAACAGAAAAAGCTGTTCTAAAGACGTAAGTTTTCAATCTATATTTAAAAGTGCTTGGCTCCAGTGGCTTCCGAGTATTTGAAGAAAGAGCTTTCAGATGTGCTCCAGACGGCCACAGAAGCGCATCTGGAAGCACGCGATGCATTGACCGTCTTTGTTCGATGGTAAGCCAAAATCCACTGCCAGGATGACCGGAGTTCACGTGATGATGGTTTATGTTCCTTGATAAGATCAGCAGCAAGGCAGTGTGATTTATTTGCAGCAAGCACTTTGTGAGTGCGACCTTATAACGCATTCGTTCAGCAACTGGAAGCCAATGCAGCTCGGCGAGCACCGGACAGACACGGTCGGATCTTGCAGTGCCCGTCAAGGCACGTGCCAAAGACTTTCATATACGCTGCAGCTTTCTAATGTTTTTGCCAAACGTCCTGTAGTGAGTTGCAATAATGGAGCCTTGTCGATACTATGCCACGTGCCACCGTGTTGGCTCTGTCACGACTCAATAGTAACCCAATGTGTTGTTGAGCCCTGAGATGAAAATTGTAAGGCCTGACTAGAATTGCAGGACCTGGCTATATTGACCAGAGCAGCCATTGGGCTCCAACCGCGAGCCTCCGGGACGAGCGGCGAGCGTGCGGCCGCTCGGCCACGTCGGTGGTGCACCAGCGCCGCGAGCCGCTCGGCCACGGGACCGCAGACGGCGCCCCGTGCTCGCTCGCTCGCTCACCTCCTCCTCCTCCTCGCCGTCCACTCCCCCGCCCCCCCTCCTTTCGCCAGCGTCGACCCCGACGCCGTCCATCTCGCTGAGCAGCGTGGCGAGGGCGCGCTGCGCCACCCCGGCGGCGCGACCCCGCGACCCCAACAGCGCATCCACCTCGTCCAGGAAAAGCAGGCACGGGGCGGCCGCCCGCGCACGACGGAACACCTGGGGCGGAGCGTGGCGGCGAGGGCGGGGGTGGGTGGCGAGTGTGGCGGGAAGGTGAGAGCGGCGATGATCACAATGGCGATCACGGCGTTGAGAGCGATGGTGAAAGCGATGGAGAGAGCAATGGTGAGTGTGGCAGTGAGAGCGGTGGTGAGAACGGTGGTGAGAATGGTGGTGACAGCGATGGTGAGAGCGGTGGTGAGAGCAGTGGTGAGGGCAGTGGTGAGGGCGGTGGTGAGAGCGGTGGTGAGAGCGGTGGTGAGAGCGTTGGTGAGAGCGGTGGTGAGAGCGGTGGTGCGTGCGGTGGTGAGGGCGGTGGTGAGAGCGGTGGTGAGAGCGTTGGTGCGTGCAGTGGTGAGGGCGGTGGTGAGGGCGGTGGTGAGAGCGGTGGTGAGAGCGGTGGTGCATGCGGTGGTGAGGGCGGTGGTGAGAGCGTTGGTGAGAGCGTTGGTGAGAGCGTTGGTGAGAACGGTGGTGAGAACGGTGGTGAGTGCGGTGGTGAGAACGGTGGTGCGCGGTGGCGTGCGGTGGCGTGCCCGCACTGGGAGTCGAACCTGCGCGAGGTTTCTCTCGGTTTCGCCCACGTACGGCGACATCACCTGGGCGCCCGACACGCTGAGAAAGGCGACGCTGGCGCGCGCCGCCACCGCCCGCACCAGCGAGGTCTTGGCGCAGCCGGGCGGCCCGTAGAGCAGTGCGCCGCGCGGCAGGCGGGCGCCCAGACGCAGCAGCGCCGCGGGGTGCAGCAAGGGCCACTCCACGCACTGTGCAGGAGCGGCAGCATCAGCAGCAGCGCAAGACGTCATCATCATCATCAGCATCACACAACCAACGTCGCCGCAGAATTTCGCGATGTACAAAACATCAACGTGCGTCCAACACCGTCGCACGACCTGTCCAACATCGCCGCCCCCAACGCATCACGTGGCGTTGCCACATGACGTCACCCAATGTGTAATACAGGTCACGTGGCAATCACGGTGCCACACGACGTCATGCTACCGTGACATTGCACGTCGCGTGGCCACATCCTCACGTGAAATCACAGATCACAAACGTCGCGAGTGGCTTGAGACTTTTAAAATCGAGGAGTCGCGACGCGCGCCCAGCTCCGGTGCCGCCAACCACGCCGAGTTCGTCATGAGGTCGAGCGGGCGACCGTGTCGTCGTGTTTACGTCGCTGGAGCGACAAGTCTAGCAAATGTCTGGGGCGTATACGCGATGCAAAATCAGGAGCGATTCCTGGTCTGTGCTACGCACCCTGCATTAGTTTCGCTACTCGAAACACTCGGTAAATTGCCTCACGACGTTTTGTTGGCTTGAGACGGACAAATCGTTTTTTCACGGCTGAGCTGCTGCTGCTGTGCAGCTCTCTGCTGTGTATTCTGGTCATACTGCACCCTGTTAGACACGACGTCCGACGTTTCGCTCCAGATGCTGGGATCTTATTCATGAAAGAAGGTCCCGGCATGTGGAGCGAACCAAACGCATATTGGAGAGATTTAGCTCCATCCAGTGACGATGAGCACCTTGGCGAGGCTCGTTTTAGTGAGTCACCCTTCCCGGCATACCCCCCGCGCGGGAGACCTTGACTGGAGGAGGGGGGACACCACCTGCAGCAGGCGGCGCTTGACGTCATCCAGCCCCACGATGCGGTCCCAGCCTCCGGCCCCACCGCTCTCCACGGCCGGCACGGCGGCGTCGCACCGCATGGCGGTCGGCCGCACCAAGCGCAGCGCGCTGCGAAAGTCGCTCATCTCCACGCGCACGGCCGGCAGCGCCCGCCGGGTCAGCCCGTCGCTCCGCTGCGGATCCTCTCCCTCCCCTTCCTCCTCCTCCCCCCGTCCCTCTCTCTGCTCGTCCGCCAGCTCCACCGGATTCGCCGCCGCCGCCGCTCGCTCTCCGCCCGCCACTCGACCATCCTGCCCTCCGTCGCGCCCGGGCACCCCCAGCGGCTTCGCCCGCAGGAGGCGTCTCAGCGCGCCGACGGCCGCGTGGCGGCACAGCTCGGCGAGGTCGGCGCCCGCGTGCGCCGGCGTGAGCGACGCGAGCTCCTGGAGGCCCACGCCCGGCGCCAGCGGCATACCCCGCGTGAGCACCGCGAGGATGGCGACGCGCTGCCGCTCCGTGGGCACGCCGAGCACCAGCTGACACGCGCGCCACCACCGCCATCATCGCCGTCATTAACGTCGTCACAATTGATAGGCCCATCACCGACAGTTACGTGACAACATCACAATCAATAACAATGCGGAAATCCCCATCACCACCATCATCATGATCACCATCACCACCATCACCACCATCGGCACCATCATAACCATCATCACCATCATGATCACCATCACCACCATCATGATCACCATCACATCCACCGCCATCACCACTACGACCATCACTGCCACGTTCGTTCATTCATTCACACAAAGGAGCACCTCGCAGTCAAATCGCCCGGGCCTCCTCAGTGCCGGGTCCAGGGCCTCTGGCCGGTTGGTGGCGGCCACCACGAGCACGGTCCCGGTCCCGGGGCCCCCTCGCTCGCCGCGGGCCCCGTCCATCAGGGTCAGCAGCTGCGCCACGACGCGTGTGTCCACCGCGCCTCCATCCCCGCGCCGTGGGCACAGGGACTCCACCTCGTCAATGAAGAGGATGCACGGGGTCCCGGCACCTCCATCATCCTCATCATCATCACCACCACCATCACCACCACCATCACCACCACCACCACCGTCCTGTGCGGGAGGCGTCGCCAGCGCCAGGGCCCGCGCGAAGGCGGCGCGCAGCGCGGCCTCGGCGTCTCCGGGCCGCGGGCCCGCGACGTCCGAGGCGTTGATGGCCACCAGCTCGGCCCCGACGTCGTCCGCCACGGCGCGCACCAGCCGCGTCTTGCCCACGCCGGGCGGCCCCGCCAGCAGGAGTCCCCCCGGGGGGCCCGACAGGCGCAGACGCCGCAGGGCGCGCGGGAACCTCGCGGGCAGCAGCAGCAGCTCCCGCAGCCGCTCCGCCTCGGCGTCCAGGCCGCCCAGGGGGAAGCCGACGAGGCGGCTCCGCTGCCGCCTCCGCTTGGCCCGCAGCGCCGAGAGGAAGCGGCGCACGGGAGAGACGCGCGTCACGAAAATCTCGGTGCGACTGTGCACGAGCATGGCCACGGAACACGCCGCCTCCTCCTCCTCCGGCTCCTCTCTTCTCACCGTCGTCTCATCGCCGGGGGGTCCCTCCTCCTCCTCCCCCAAATCTGCCGGCCTGCTCTCCTCGCCCCCCTGGCCGCCCCGCTGGGCCTCGGCTTGTGCTCGCCGCACGAGCACGTAGAGCACGGGGTGGCCGCGGCCCGCGACGCGCAGCGCGCAGCCCGGGAACACGAGCGCTCCCCGCAGCAGCTCCCGCGTCACATCGCGCAGCTCGGCCGTCGTGGGCAACGCGGAGGTGGCGGCGGCCGCGGTCTCGCCGCCGCCGCCACCACCACCACCGCCCCCGGGCTCGGGAGCAGCGCACACGGCCGTGACGAAGAGGCGCTTGGCGCGGACTCGCGGGAGCGCGCGGATCCGGTGAAGGGGAATCCGCGCGGGCAGCGCTGGGTCGCGTCCTCCCACCCCCCCGGCCTCTCCGCCGCCGCCGCCGTCGTCGGGGTCTGCCTCGAGCAACGCGGCGAGGCTCCCGCAGCGCGCGTCCACCTCAACGTGGCCCTCTGCCAGGTCGGGCCGCGGCCACGCGGCGCACAGCAGCAGCCGCTCCTCCCCGACCGCGTCTCGGCCCAGCGAGAGGCGCAGCGGCGCGCCCAGCAGGCGGACCCCGAGCGCTCGCAGCGCCCCGGGGCCCAGGCGGCAGCGCTGACTGCTCGAGTCGCCGAGCTCCGCGGGGTGGAGGCACAGAGACGAGGGCCCCGTGAGTGAGAGGCCCGCGGCTCCACGCGCCCCAGCCGGGGACTCCATGGCTCGGCCGCTTCCTCCACGAGCCCGGGGCGCGCGAGTCTCAACTCACGATGCAGTCTTGCTGTAGTTGTTGTTGTGTCTACTGCTGTTGTTGTTGTTGTTGTTTTGTCTACTGCTGCTGTTGTTACTACTGCTGCTGTTGTTGTTGTGTCTACTGCTGGTGTTGTGTCTAGTGTCTACTGCTGGTGTTGCTGTGTCTACTGCTGCTGTTGTTGTTGTCTACTGCTGTAGCTGTTGTTGTGTCTACTGCTGTTGTTGTTGTGCCTACTGCTGCTCTTGAGTCTACTGCTGTTGTTTAGTCTAGTCTACTGCTGTTGTTGTGTCTACTGCTGGTGTTGTGTCTCGTGTCTACTGCTGCTCTTGAGTCGACTGCTGCTGTGTCTACTACTGCTGTTACTACTGCTGCTGTTGTTACTACTGCTGCTGTTGTTGTGTCTACTGCTGCTGTTGTTGTGTCTACT
>CM025621.2:13156034-13167624 GCA_014621495.2 Entosphenus tridentatus | reverse complement strand
GTCTAAGTGAGACTCTGTGGTCTAAGTGAGACTCTGTGGTCTAAGTGATGCCCCGTGGTTTAAGTGATACCATGTGGTCTAAGTGAGACCCTGTAGTCTAAGTGAGACCCTGTAGTCTAAGTGAGACTCTGTGGTCTAAGTGATGCCCCGTGGTCTAAGTGAGACTCTGTGGTCTAAGTGAGACTCTGTGGTCTAAGTGATACCCTGTGGTCTAAGTGATTCCCTGTAGTCTAAGTGAGACTATGTGGTCTAAGTGAGACTCTGTGGTCTAAGTGATGCCCCGTGGTTTAAGTGAGACCCTGTGGCTTTCCAAAGGGGGACCTTGATTTTTTTTAGGTCTTTCGGTAAAGTCACGTAGATATGTTAAAAAATAATCAAAATTAACAAAAAACCACGACGTTTCGATCGCAACACATCATGGGACCTCCTTTGCCACGATCGCTTGTGTTGCATCTTGAAGACGATCGCTTGTGTTGCGATCGAAACGTCATGGTTTTTTGTTTATTTTAATAAATTTTGAACCTATCTATGTGACTTTACCGAAAGACCCAAAGAATATGAATTCCTGCAGTCACGAAAGCTTTAAGTTGGGACCTTGATTCTTCATCGACCAATTGTGACCGGTCCATTCCTGAGTGTGACCGGACCAAAGGCTCGCTCGGGGGTCCCCACCCCCATGCCCTCCCCACCACTCATCACGCTGCTCCACACACGTGGAATGCGGAAGAATGCCATCAGGTTACAGGGCCGTGTTGACACGCTGCCACACAATGGCTTGATATTATTAGGCGTCGCCATGGGAACCCAACGCCCTCGGTCTCGACCCACCTAGCCCGCACGCACTCCTTTGTCTAGCGGCTTTCCCACCACTTACAGAATGAGACTTTAGAATTGGTCTACTGTCGCCCTTAGGCAGAGCCAACTGTCCCCCACAGCGAGCAGGGAGGGGCGGTCCACCAGGCAGCAGCAGCAGCAGGAGTCGGCAATGATGGCTGTGCTGATGAGTCGTGAGTGTTGACACGTGTGGGAGGAAACTGGAGCACCCGGAGAAATGCACGCGTGCTAGGGGGCAACGCTCTATCCCCTGACAGATGGGACAGATTGCAGCGGTAGTCCACACTTTGCTGTACCGCCTTCTCCTGGCGAGCCACGGTACGGCTCCTCCTCGACGCCCACGCGAAGGGCGAGTGTCACAACATCTCTGCGGTGATCCACCAACCCTGGCCGCTGCCTCCGCAGTGCTGGATTACAGGCAGCCACGTGCATAGTGACCACTCCGCGGCTGACGCTAGAGGCTGACGACGACAACAAGAGCAAGTGAGAGGGGTGCGGCAAGGGGCCCTGAGCCTCACCACGTGGCCTTCCTCCATGAGCACCTGGTCGTACTCGCTGAGTGCCGCCAGGAACATGACGTACTCCACGTTCTCGAAGCAGTGGATCCACTTCCTGCGCTCGGAGCGCTGCCCCCCCACATCCACCATCCTGGAGCGGGGGGGGGGGCGAGGACGGTGGGGGGGTGGAGGAGGTGACGAGAGAAATGAGAGGTCAGGAGTCGAAGTTCGTGGATGGGGAAAGTGCTTGCCACGTACAGTCTAGGCAACTAATTAACCACAGCGCCATTGTGATTCTACTCCTTTAATATCATTGACGCCATCATCATCAACACCACCACTTTAGTATGTATTGCCACCATCATCATCGTTAATCAACTGCTGGATGAGTGCTCCTTTATCCCGTCGCACATCTTTGTCATCAAGATGGAAAACCACCTCCCATCCCCTGGTCGTCATTGAGTAGCTTCCTTCATTGGTTTCCCCAGCAACCGGCAGTCTAAATAGAACTACAGCTCACCCGCTGCCCCCCCACCTGCTGAATTCAGCTGCCCCCTCTCCCACTCTGTGACACAACGACACCCTGATCGCTTGCATCCTTGCTCACCTGAGGACCGTCTTGTTGAGCGTTAGGGGGTACTCGATGATGCCGGTGGTGGGCACGCGGACTCGCAGCACGTCCTGCTGGGTGGGCACGTAGCCGGGGGACACCAGCCGGCTCAAGTCGTTCAGGTAGCTGTGGTGGAGGAGGGGACGGGGTCACTCGGAGGGTCGCGTGATCCGGAATTCTCGCAGAGGAGCGCTCCGTGTTGAAGACTGGTCCACAGAAGCAGATGTCACTGAACTACTCCTGAGTTCCGTGGGATTGACCGCCACATATGACCACAGTAGGGGGTCGCTAAATGTTCTCACGTGACTCTTCCACAGATTAATGTCACATCACAGTCAGACTTGCATTTTTTTCACAGGTGTTCCTTAGCTGAATTAAGTGATCCAAATTGAACGTGATGATTTTGTTGTGCAAGGCTCCGACCAACTCTGTGCGCTTAAGACCCACGGTTTGTTCACAGGCGGCCGAAAACCAGATGCAAACACGGGATCTCGATCAGTGAGGCCACGCGGCCAACTCTCACCAAGCCACGGAAGGCCGCGTGACTGCGGGACCGCCCCACTCACTATTTGGTGGAGTCGCTGATCTGGAACTCCCGGCGGCGCTCGTAGCAGGCCTTCATGCCGGCGTCGGCCCACAGGCTGGCGATGGCGCGAGTGCACTGGTCGTTCAGGCTGTTCATCTTCATGGAGTCCAACTCCTGGACAAAGCGTGCGTGTGCCTAGTGGTGGCGGGGAGGAGGGGGAGCAAATGGGCCCCGGGGGAACAACGGGGTCAAGGTTATGGGGGAACAGCAGGGTCAGCATCATGGGAGGACAGCGGAGTCAGGGCCCCTGGAGTAGAAGCGGGGTCAATCACCCCACCAGGTAAACATTTTGAAGGCATGAGTCGACCCAGGGGAGGCCCACAACCGGTTCAGATATTCATGACCGTTATTAGTCGTTAGCGGGAATTGGAAGTTGGGTCGTTGGGTTTGTAGCACAGGGTGCTAACCACTGCGCTACCGCTCCCCTGTGGGACAGACACCCACACACAGAGACTGCGAGTGGTCCTGGGCGAGCATAACCGACCACGCGACGCCACGCAGGCACTTGTGTCGCCCAGCACGAGGCGCAGAGTGCTGGGCGGTGCAAGGGGACACGCGACGACGACGACAATCCCGGGTGGTGCTGCCATTCAGGTGCTGCTGATGTCAACGAAGGTGCTCGGGGAAGGGGGTTGGGGCGGGGGTTGTGCTCGAGATCTCCGTGTTGCAGGGAGCCGGTTGGTGCCGGTTGGTGCCGGTTGGTGCTGGTTGGTGCTGGGGTGGTGCCGGGTGTCGCACCTCCAATTAGCACAGTTGCCTACGTACGGTGCCAAATAAGTTTGACATACAGCCTGGCGGCACCGGGGCACGGTCCTCACCCGGTTGCTCTCCTTCTCGTAGGGAATGCCCAGGGTGTGCATGGCGTGCGCCAGGCTCTGCACGCTGGCCAGCACGTTCTGGTGGACCTGCTTGGCGAAGCTTCGCCGGTCCTCCTCGGTGTAGCCCGAGCCGTGGATGATGCGCATCTGCTTGATGAAGGTGCTCTTGCCGCTCTCGCCCGTGCCTGCGGAGGAGGCAGCAACAACCCTCAAGACAGCTCCACAGCCACAACCAAGCCCTGCAGTCATAGTCACAGCCCTGCAGCGTCACTCACAGCCCTACAGCGTCACTCCATGCAGCGTCACTCACAGCCCTACAGCGTCACTCCCTGCAGCGTCACTCACAGCCCTGCAGTGTCACTCCCTGCAGCGTGACTCACTGCGGCGTCACTCCCTGTAGCGTCACTCACAGCCCTGCAGTGTCGCGTGGCAGGGATTGATTTGCATCGTGAGCTGGTGGCATCGTGTTGAACTGCTTTGCAGTATTCTACAGTCCTGATTTGACCTGGTGCTTGCTGACAAGCATGTCCACGTGCGTATTTTTTGCGTAAAAGGTGGCACGCAGAGTTAATAGGTGCTCGCAAAAACACGCGGATTATGCCGTTAACGTAATGGCTGGAAGCAGGAGTCAACGACCCCATGGGCCATCACCATCATAGCGACCACAACCGCCACTGCTATCACCACCACCATCACGGCCTCCTCGGGTGTCACAGAAATTGGGTTTAGTTTTCGGTTCTGGAGAAATGTGGCCTGGGAAACGCGAGCTCATGGCATCTGGCGCCGCTCTCCCAGAGAGCCTCTCCGCCAAATAACATTAATCTCGATAACAACAACAACAAGGACCTCCAACCGTGGTGGTCACAAACACCATCAACTGAGCTAGATTTCCCGGCCATGGCTAACATCGATTTCTCTGAATCCGACCACTGTAGTAATTCCATAGGCGCGTGCCAATCCCTCTACCCTACCCCCCGCTGCCCCCCCCAACCCGCCCTTCACCAACCTGCAGTGACCAGCGGAGTGAAGTATGGTCAAACAACTCCCTGAACGTCATGGGGAGGCCTTCATCCAGGAGTGGACTGTCAAAGGGGCCGTAATTGATTAGAATTATGAACAACAATGGCGATGGACTTAACGCGGGCATTTTTGTAGCCAATATTATGATCAACATAACGATCTGGCCAAATTTGCCGCTAACACCCTGCACAACACAGCAAAAAAATTAAATTGGCAGGCGTACACGAGTTTGAAGGCACGCCAAAAATGACTTTTGTTCTCAAACTCACTTTCTGGTGGGTTAGAGAACAATTATCACAAACAAACTTAGCACAAGCTTCATTTGAATTTGCATCAAACGGCCGTGCACAGTGCCGCACTTTGTCACGAGTTAGTGGCTGTTTACGTTTATTCTGTGTTTTTGACGAACGGTAAACGTGTGACTACCGTTCATCGACGATAAACTTCTGACATGGCCATGGCAGTGGTGGCAGCGACAACGCATCGTCGACATGCACCGAGACGACGTTTACTCAAGGGACATCAACGCGCATCAGCTGGAGGGGACGACGAATGACGAGAACGTTGCCACGGTAAGCGGACATTGGACCCTGTGGGAGTCGTCCTGGCGCCAGAAGGTAGCGCAAGGCACCGTGAAACAAAGCCGGCCAAACCGCCACCGACGTTTGTCCAGTCTATTATTGTTTAACACGTGGCACCTTTCTGACACAAATCTGCCACCCAAAGCGCCCAGCGGGCATGCCTTGGGTCCACTTTGAACAAGCATTCCGGGCCACGATGGACGCGGCTGGCTGGACACAGGAAGAGCCACTCCAAGAACTGCACACCTCGAACAGCAACACGCCGGACGCTTGGCTCGTTATTCCTGTGGCCAGATGTGGAACACTCGACGACGCCCTGAGGAGGTAAGATGGCGACTTTGTACGGACCGCCTTTAGGGGCCCTGCTGCTCCAACAGTTTCAACAATTGGAGAGGAGAATCGGACAAATGTCGCATACCATTCCTTGGCTTGGCCTTTCTGCGCTGGCACATCCTGTCGATTCAGGTGTGGTTACCTCGCTATGATGGTGCTTATTAAGTAGCATGTCACCATCAGTGGCTTGCCCCTGGTTGGAGTGTAGCGGTCCCCCAGAGACGCCGCCAAGCAACCCCCGTATCCTGAGCACCGCTGCCATGCTGAGCACAGTTCGAGACCACGGTGTTTGGCGTGATCCTCAACAGTGGCGCACGTCCATGTCAACCGTAGTCTGCCCCGAGGTCGGCTCCACCAGTCCCGCGGTCGGCCTTTGATGATGGTGCGTAGGGCTCTGGTGCAGTCGACTGAGGCCAGTAGCATAACTAACTTTTTTTACAAGGTAGTAAGGACCAGTGAGCTATATAGATTTATTTCAGAAATGACCTGGCCTAAAATGATAACGAGCATGGAGGAAGGGGGTGCCTTGCCCCGTGGTGGCCAAAGCTACGAGTTGGGGTCCTCTTGACAACCACCATGAGACATGTTTTCGACCGTGTAAATAAACAAAGAAAAGTTCAAACGCGATTTAAATGTATTTTTTATGAAAATGATCATGGATGAGATTAGCCAAGAGGAGCAGCGACATATAGCCTAGATGCGACCGTGCGAGACATCAAATAAAGTGGCCACACTTGACCGATTACCGCACCCCCTGAGCTGATAATGTAGTTATGCCACTGGCTGAGGCGTCTGCCTGGGAAAGGTGTCGGAAGGAACACTAAATCACAACTGCGTGCTGGGAACAAACACCTGAGCTGGCACTGAACCTCGCCATGCTGAGTTGCACAGCGGCAATGTCTCCACCGTGCCCTGGTAGTGCATTGTCATTCACTCTTTTTCACCTGTTCCCACCACAATGTCGTGAAGTGATGCATACAAACTGTCTGAGAAGTTGGATGCATTATAAAGTCAGATACTGCATGCTCATAAACACAGAAATGGACACTCAAATAATCCAAACTGGGCAATTATTTTCTTTAATTTCTGCAACGAAAATAGAAATTGGCGGACATCTTTAAAAATGGCTGCCAAACTTGAATTGTCAAGTGGCTCACTTTTGTCTCTGAAAACATTCACCTTTGTGAATATCTAAAGCAAGCTGCATGCTTGTATCACAATTTGAACGATTCCTGTGGATAACATGCACTTATCTGCTTTATCACTATCAGCAGAGTGCAGTGCTCAACTCCCCTCTAACGCAATATTTGGTTCTTTTGGTAAAGTCACGTAGGTAGAAATAAAATAAAATAAATCACGACGTTTCGATCGCAACACAAGCGACCATCATCAGGCAGAACCGATACAGCAGGACAACTGCTGATTTAGGAGAAAGATCTGCTAACAACAAGAGCTTATAAAGGGTTTAGGTGGGCTCAACCCTAGGGGTACGTAGGCGGAGCTAGAGAAAGAAGAAAGGGGGAGGCAAGGAGGGAGAGGAGAGCTGGGCACAGGTTACAGATGGAAGGTAGAGAGAAGCTGGGTTAGTGTCGTCCGAGTAATCGACTCGTAAGACGCCATCCACGCGACCTGGCTCCTCTGTTCACGGCTCTTCATTTCGACAATCAGAGTGGAGACGGGTTGGTGGCTCAAGAGAGAAGGGGGTGATGATTGCGTGATGAGGCAATTATTGGGGTCCACCCGGGAATCAGAGGAAGGAAGAAAGAAAGAGGGGGGGGGGTACTTAATTGGATGGGGTATAAAAGACTCGCAGCGTACAGAAGGAGAGAGTCGGCGGGACAGCAGTTGGAGTGAGGGCCGGGAGGAAGAAGGCGCAGGGCCGATGTTAATTGGCAAAATGTTAACTACCTCACCTGGTATACAGGAGGTGGGTTGGATCCCTCCCCTGACGCCTTCATGTTTGAAGTTTGCGTCTTCTCCCTTTGGTCGCGTGGATTTTTCACCGGGTCGTCCGGTTTCCCCCCTCCACATTTAGAAACACGCGTTTAAGATTATTTGGCTGCTATAAATGTCTACATACGCAATTTTGTTGAGCTATAATTTCTGGCTAGGTGGGTTCTTAAAAAAAGAGCGATATATTTTAGTGGGCCTCACCTGATGAAATCAACATTTAAGTTTGGGTTTCATGGCTCAACGCGGGCGCGGCCCCTGTCTGGGTAGGGGAGGGGGGACCAGGGGGTGGCCGAAGGCGCGCGGTGAAGCGCGCGGAGTCGTCGGGGCGCGAAACGGGGAGACGCGGGGAGGGAAACGGGAACACAGGGAGGCAGTTTACGAACACAACTCAGACGCAGAGAGGCTGGTGGTGAGTTGTTCAAGGTTATGTAGTGTCGTTCACTAATACACATAATAATCAAAGTGTCACTCCCGTGCATCGACAACGAGCCCCCTACGTGGGCATTTAATCTGCGTCCCCCCGTCTCCCTCTGTTCTTCCGTGTCCCACTGCCTCTCCGTGTCCCCACGTCTTTCCGTCTCTCTCTTTTCCCGACCCTCCGCTTCTTCCCCTGTCCCGCCCCGTGTCTCACCGTGTCCTCTCGATATCCCTCCGTGTCCCCCCCCGTGTCTCCCCTCCCGTGTCTCCTCGTGTCCCACTCACCCAGAAGCAACAGCTTGTACTCCCGATTCCTCTTGGACTTGGACTTGCGAATCTGATCTTCGATGAGGTCATTGATTACCTTCTGTTCCTTCTGCTGTGGACTTTGGCAGCACGCCATTTAATACGACCAAAAATAACAACAACAAAAAATAACAAAAATAATAACAAAAAACGCTAAGCGGTCTCTACAAATCCAAACAGCTACTTGTAAATAATCCCTACAGCTCGGCGAGTCTTGAGTCTTGACTCAATCTGCCCACAACTGTTGAAGTCGTCGTCGTTGTCGTTGGTGGTGGAGTTGGTGGTGGAGTTGGTGGTGGTGGAGTTGGTGGAGTTGCCCTCGGGTGGATTTTAGAGGCCGTGGGGAGTGGGAGGCTCGCGGAGCCTCAATCGCGACTGGACGGGAGGGCGCTCATAGCGACGCCTGAACCCCCGCCACCGACAGAGCCACGGCCATCACCACCACCACCAACACAGCACGCACGGGTCGTCGTGTTGGCAGCAGTAGCAAACAGTCGGAGCAGTGACTGCAGTGACAGCAGTCGCAAAATTGAAAATAACAGTAGTAGTATTGGTCGTAGTAGCAGCAGCAGGATCAATAACAACAGCAGTAGTATTAGTATGAGCAGTGAGTACAAAAGCAACAGCAGTTGTGTGGTGGTGGTGGTCGCGTGAGTGGTGAGTGGTGACCGTGCGTGTGGTGGTGGTCGCGTGAGTGGTGAGTGGTGACCGTGCGTGTGGACGCGGCGTGGCGTGTCTCGCTGCGCTGCCTGAGCAGCAGCCACGCAGAGGAGGAGGAGGAAGCGCCCGATTCCCCGAATGCGGGGGGGGGGGGTCACAGCGGAGGGGCTTGTGGGTTGGTTGGACACCCTGGCCCAGCCGCCTCAGGAATGCGGCTCAGGTGGTCCCCCCTCCCCCTCGCCCTTTCCCCACCACCCCTCCCACGCGCGGGTTGATCCAGGTGAAGATCACGCATTCCAGGTATTAAAGAGACTCCCGCCCGCCGAGACTTTTCAAAACGGGCGGCTGCGACCTGTGCTGTTGGCAAGCACCTTTGTTTTTAATATAGTCAGAAATGGCGTGACAGGTGGGTGGTGGTGGTGGTGGAGGTGCCGTGAGTCAGCATTACACCCCGCCGCCTTTGTCTCCCCATTGCGTCGATGTGCACACACCGCACGATAAACTCGTGTGGTTGGTTCCCGGCTCCACCCTTATTATGGATGGGGGTGGCGGGGAGGTTCCCGTTGCAGCGCCATGAATGTAAAAGTCATGACAGTCATCCGCATCCTCATCATTCCTCGTTCTTCACTCACTCTCGTGCCTGGGCAATGCGAGAGGACCGGTCTGGCCGGGTCCACGCCCTCCCCTCTGCGCTGCGAGACGCGGCGGTGGTAATGCGCGTAACTCGTCCATAATCACTCGCGTCTTCGTGGAGGATATTAACAACACAAAATTGATGAGCGCGCAGATTCGTCCTCCTTCTTCGCTTATCCGCTTTTTGTTGTGTCGGAATGTTTGTGACACTGTACACCCTACTCTTTGGTTTTTTCGGTAAAGTCACGTAGGTAAAAAATATATAAATTAATTAAAATGAAAACAAATAAAAATTGAATTTATTTTCTATTTTTTACCTACGTGACTTTACCGAAAAAAGCAAAGAGTATGGATCCTTGCAGTCACGAAAACTTCAAATTTATAACTGTACACCCTGCATCCCATCGGCCTCCCGGGAGCGCATGAAGTTCAGCAGCATTAGTTCAAGACAAGCAAAGCGTCTGGACCGGTTTTGACATGCACGTGTCCGGATCAGCAAAGTCAGGCTCGCTTGAATCAATGCAGGCGAACAGCCAAATGTTTTTCATGATAGAGGTATTTTGGGATAGATCGCGTAAATATGAATGTCGTTAAACCGGCCACCACCCGACACAGCCACTTTGTAAGGTTTTGCCAAGTAAACAGAACGTGGCCAATTCGTCACTAGTACAGCACCACCGGCGTGTTGGAGAGCAAATCCACAACATTTACAATCCGAGTCCGACGTTTCGACAGTAATTACAACCGGCATCATCAGGCGGACAGCAACCAGATTTGTGGAGAACCCCTCCTCGTGTTTCGTCCCTTAAATAGAGGGGCAGATGTGATGGCGTCACTTGTTGATTGGCAAAGACTAGTTTCGACACGCGGCGTCTCGTCAGCAGAGTTGGGCTGGTGACACTGCCGATCGAAGCGGCAATGACCCTCCCTCAATCTCACGCTTACGGGCCACGAGATTCACTTCGTAATGATTTCCGCTGAGCGTGGCACGGAGCGGCATCCACGGGACGACGGGACGCGTCCGAGAAGGGGCCCCGCCCGCCGACGAGACGGATGCGACCGCATGGGCGCGCGTGCGCACGCGACGATGCGTCATCGTGATATTCTTGGTCACGTAGATAGAAAATAAAAAATAATATCATAAAAATGTTTTTAATAATAAAAGCAAACAACCCCACGTAATTGTTGTCAACGTCTCCCCACTTTGGGTGTTTCGAGGCGGCGGAGAAATCGTGCGAGCGAAGTCTTCGGCTCGTCCAGCGGATGGACTGACTATCGTCGCATTCCTCACGAGACGACTTTGACTTCGTAAAAAACAAAAACGCACAGTAGGGGGGGGCCGTGTGGGGTGTCGAGCGTGGCGGAGCTGACTGCGCCACGTGCCGGAGTCGTAGACGCGAGGCGGCGTCCGTCTCACGCGGCGCCGCACGCGTGTGGGTCACGGGAGACCCGAGGGGGTTCAGCTCACCACCCTCTCACCGTCACCCCCCCCCCCGGGCTCCCATCTGCTGTTGGTCAGAGTTCTTTACTTGGAACAACCACGGCGTCCGTGCCGAGGCAGGGTCACTCCGCACCCTCTCCCGAGTGTGGACTGCGCATAGAGGTGGGGGGCTCCTATGGGTCAAGGTCATCGCAGCGCCATATAATAATCATAGTTGTAATATATGGAGCGATATCACCTGTGTTAAAATAGGAATCTAATCGTGGACAAACATTACAAAAACGCGATCCGAGTGCAGAGTATAGGAAAAGTGAGCAAATAACTGAATAAATAACATTGATAAAGTGCCGTATATAAGTTTAACACCTAGGCTTTCGCGACCAATATCATCCATAATGTAGGTTTTGTTGGTTTCGATCGCGTAAATATACTAATGTGTCGTTAAACCTACCACCACCCGGCACAGCCAATTGGGAAGGGTTCACCACGTAAACAAAACGTGGCAAATTCGTCACTAGTACAGCACACCGGTGTGTTGGAGAGCAAATCCACAACATTTACAATCAATTAACGACACATTTTTATACCGCATATAACAAGTTCAAATCACACGAGCACAACCAATTCCCAAGCTGCACGTGGCACGCAGGAGGAGCTGCGCACCACGTCACATCGCAGGCCCCTGACGGAGACGACTTGGGGAGGCCTTCATCCAGCGGTGGATAGATCACGGCCGGCGATTAAATCCTTTAAAACAAGCTACAGTGTAGATTGTGGGGTGTGGGTGTTTGTGCAAGAGAACCCGCGGGGGATATTGTCTAATTCCATATGCATTTGTCGTAACACGTCTGTTTTGGAAGCCAATAAATATTACAAAACCTTCGTTATTAAACTTTTTTTT
>CM025621.2:13113775-13145963 GCA_014621495.2 Entosphenus tridentatus | reverse complement strand
GCCTGTCACGCGGGAGACCGGGGTTCAATTCCCCGACGGGGAGTGCTTATTTTTTTTTATTCATCTCTGCTCTTCTTCACGTCATGGTTCCGATCTTAACGACTTATGAATAATCATTATGCGTCTGATCGATGCTATTTTACTGATTGCTGTAAATGAGTGCGGTTTTGAGTACCTAAGACGGTCGTCCTCTGCGCGCCTCGCGGCCACAGTCCCCTCCGCGGCCTGCAGGGGGCGCCCCAGGGTAGAAGCGAGGTCACTCAGCAATGGCCACTTTCTTGTGGGTCGCTAGGTCATGTAATTCACATTTTGTTTCCTTCTGCAAACGTCGGTACTGGTGAAATGCCTCCAACGTGGTGATTGATATTCTCCCACTCCGAGAAGGCCGTGTGGCTGATGGGATGAGTATGAATATTTAGTATTTGGAGGGGACAGATATGTGAAGGAGGAGACGTATTGTTTGCTGATTTATCATCAAAAACGACAACGCTGATGATTATTTTGTGGCGTGTATCACATCGTGGTGAAGTATGGTCAAATATCCCCCCATGACCGGCGTGGGGGGGGGGGGGCCTTCATCCAGCAGTGGATTGACAAAGGGGGCTGTTGGTGTTTTAGTTTGGATATCTGGGACTTCATGGGGACATTCACCGAGACGGCGAACCCAGCACACCACATCCAGTATGCAGGGGCACACTGCACGTTAGTCGAAATGCAGGTCGCGTGTGGTGGGGTAAAGTGTGGGTACCCCCACCTCTTCCAAGTCGTCTGGTCAGCGTGGAAGAGTAGGCCAAATGCCCTCGAGAGGGGCTCTCGAGAGCTCCTTCTCCCGGAGACCCTTCTGCCAGCGGCGGGCGTGAGCAATTCTGTAGTTGCAATTGGAGTTGGCCAAATATCCAACCATAGGATCGCAGAGCTTTGGCAAATTGTTGGCAGCGCCGGTTCTGGCTGCATTTCTGTTTGTCTCTAGTTTCCCGCGCCTCTGTGTGAAATCTGTGCAGCGCGACAATTCTTCTGCAGCGATTTGAGATTAAATTTCCACGAATGACGTCGTTATCTACAAATAAAGAATTATTGTCATCATTGTAAACCTTCACCTCTTACAGACACGCATTGGCATCCTCACTCAGAGCCGTGCTGTCCCCCTGTCTCTGTGCCCTCCTGTCCCCGCTCTCCCCTGTCGCACCTGCCCCCCCTGTCCCCGTGCCCCCCGTCCCACCTGTCCCGTGCCCCCCTCCCGTCCTCCTGTCCGCGTGCCCCAGGCGAGCAGGCCGCCCTGGGGATGTTCCCGCTGGCGCTGCTGGAGAGGGGCTTCTCGACCCGCGAGGTGGCACTCTGGGGGAGCTTGGTCGGCGTGGCGATCTCCATGGCGGGCTCGGCGCTGGGGGGCCCGCTCTGTGACCGCTACAGGTGCCCGTCACAGCTCCAGGGCTGGGTTTGTGGATTGGCGTACACTCTGTGCAGGGATTATACAAGCGAGGCGGTCAGGTTGCTCGATGACACCCAACGCTCACTCGTTCACTGCTGCCACTCTTTGCGAGCGTGCATGGGGGGCGACGGTGCGGTGGTGAGCGCACTGCGCTGCGAACCCGGCGAGCCGAGTTCGATTCCCGCTAATGATCAATAACAGCGGCGAATATGCGAACCGGTCCTGGGACCTCCTCTAGATTCACTCAGCCTTAACCACTCGGGAGACAAGGGCAGCCAGGCGTGGGTGCTGGCCACGCACCCCCTCGTGTGCCGTGCCATCCTTCACAGGTGCCCGCTAACAGCGCTTGCCCCATGGGGGGGGGGGGGCACCTTTGCCGTTGTTTTGTGCGCGTGTGTGCAGCACGTGGGGGCTACTGCGGGCTGCCCTGGCTGCTCGCCTCGTGCCTCTGCTCACGCAGACGTTACTGCTGAGCCTGCAGCCCACGGGGGAACCACTCGTCAAAGGTGGCCACCTCCCTCACCCCTCTCCCCCACTCCCCCATCTCCCCCCATGACGAAGTGGCAGTGACGTCACCATGGCGCTTGTGCCAGGCTAGGTGCACCTTGTGGCAAAAGTGAAGTTGCAAAGGCTCGCTGGCAGGGGGTCACAAGACCGACTGAGATGATTCACCACCTGTGCTCCTCACCGTGCCAACTCGCTGCTCTTTACTTCCCGTCGCTCCTCTGCCCTCCGCTGTTGCCGGAGGGCGATGGCCTCCAGCTGCTCAGTAGCGTCCTTCACGAGCCCCCCCCTTCACTCCCCAAGTTTTATAATAATAATGAATTTTTTTTGCTTTTCATCAAGGATCTCAAAGCGCTGTACAGGACACAGCAGCTGACACTCGGCATCAAAATAATGTTATAAATACATTTTAAAAATAATTTTGTAAATTAACAGAAATTGTATGTACCTATTAGACAACAATAGAGAACTTACTTGCATATCTGTACATAACTCTTTTTTTCTGGCGCCTGGGTTTTTTTTCCCGATTTGTCGGTGTTTCGTAAACGACCATTAAACACCTCGTTTGTTAGTTGTTCAATATTCCTCAAGGACCTTGCACTCCTTCTCTGCCGTATTCACGTGGTAGCTGCTTGTTTTTGTTGCTGCTGTGCTCACGCACCACGGAGCTGCCCTGTACAATAGCCGGCCAACTCACTCAACGACACCATCCGTAGTCTTTGGTTCTTTCGGTAAAGTCACGTAGGTGTAAAATAAAATAAATTAAATCACGACGTTTCGATTGCAGCACACGCAACACAAGCAATCGACACGTCGTGAGTTAATTTATTTTATTTTATACCTACGTGACTTTACCGAAAGAACCAGAGTATAGATCCCTGCAGTCACGAAAACTTCAAATCTAGATTGGCACCATCCGTGTCACAAATCAAATCAAACTCCTCCACAGAGGCCGATCTTGACACGGCTGGTACCAGTCATCAGCCTCACGGTCCCCTCCCTCTTCTATCCCCCTGCCTCCACCCACCATGTTCACAACATCGAGAGACAATTCCCTTCACATAAAAAAGTAAACATTGAAGTATATATAGTTTTTACACATTCCATCAGCCACACGGCCTTCCTTCTGGGAGTGCATAGTCCCAGCAGCACGAGTTCAAGACTGAGCTAAGCTGTCGACCGGTTTCGACATCCAGCGTCTCACCGTCGTAAACCTCCGTCACACGGAGTTAACAGGAGCTTGCGCCCTTTGACCTTTAATCGGCCTTTCTGGAAAACAATAGCGGTGGCGGTGGGCGACGTCTCGGTGATGTTGAGACACGACACGCGTCTGTATGTCTTTGTATGTTGAACTTCTTCCGCACCGGTGCATAGCCAACCGTGATCCGCAGGCTACACATTCCAGTGGCTTCCTAATGTCGGAAGAACGTTCCAGACAGCCACAGAAGCACATCCGAAAGCGTGCAATGCAGTGGCCATCTTCGTTCGATAGCCAGCCAAAAGCGTCTGTAAGGATGACCGGAGTTTTCGTGATGGTTTATGATCCTTGAGATCAGCAAGGTATTGGGGTAAATTTCTGGCAAGCGCTTTGTGTGTGATGAGTGCGATCTTGTAATGTACACGACCATACTTCACCTTGCCAGTCAGAGTGAGTTGGTGAAGGCAGGGGAGCATAGACATGGGTGCATAGTATAGTATAATCGATTTTTTCTACAATTGGCCTCTGATGCTCTCCACACGTGACACATTCAAACATTGTACAAATATAGCTTAATTTATGCAACCAGGAAAGCCGCCTGAAGCCTCACGACTGTTTTAAGAGTTTACCGCATTGACAGGTTTGGCCGGTTCCCTCTTGGTGAATGTGGGGGGGGGGGGAACACCCAATCTTCCATGCACACGAGGGAGGTAACGCTCAAAAGTCCCTACAGATGGGTTCGGGAACCCATCCTTGCTGCCACTGCCATCTCGTGGCGAGGGTCAAGCTGGCGTCGTGGTTTTGCGTTGTGCAGGCCTCGCCGTGATCTGCATTCTGCTGCAGCACCTGCTCGGAGGCCTTGTCACGACGCTCACCTTCTCGCTCATGATGCGCTGTTCGCAGAGGGCGCCTCCTCACCTGCAGGTGAGCAGCGTGACGAGCGAGGGTGCAGTCGGCGCAGCACTCACCGGGGGCCTGCGGATGGAACAGGTCCAGGCCCCAGGCCACGAAGAGAACTGGGAAATTGAACCAGGAGGGTCCAATTTTGCAGTTACTCCACTGGGTCTCGACGTCAAGTTCGTGGGCCCCTACGTCAGTCTGTGGGTCTCTGTGCGAGTCAGTGTCTCAATGTGTCTCCATGTCCCTTTGGGTGTTTGTGTCTATAGGCAAGTCTGTGGAGCTCCACGTAGGTCTGTGCGTCTCTGTGAAGGGACGGATGTCGACAGTGGCGTAGCTATCGGGTGTGCAGGCCGTGCACTCTTGGAGGGGCTCAGACAGCTGGGCTGAAATTACGGGACCCCCCCCCCCCCACTTAATTCCTTGCACCACAGCCCCATCCCAACCTAGCCGCCATGTCCCTCCGTCACGATGCAATGAATTGTCACACTTCACCTTGAATGCACCCCGATTTCGTCACATCTCGGAAGCTGTGTAGGGTTGAGTCCGGATAGTGCTTGTATGGGCGACCGGTTAGTGCTTGTAACGTTCTGAGCTGCCCATCGGATTCCTCCAGTATAAACAGATATTCTGATTCCGACAGCCACCACCAACGTGGTCACTTAAGCTGCTGCCGGGCTTTGATGTGATCAGCAGAGGGCAAAGTGTGGGCCCCAGACCCCAGTGATCCGAAAATAATGACAATACCTTTTGTTTCGGACATTAATTCCAATTATACTTATATTTAATAAAAAAATAAAGTTAGGTAAATTAGCCTGATTAAACTACCCGAACCATAAAATCTAAATGTCTCCCCCCCCCTAAAAAACCTTATGGCTGCGTGAAAAAAATTTAAATGTTCCGGTAATATGAATCATTTTCAGTTATTGATATATAGAGAGACGAGTGAATGTGTTTTGTCACTAGGGGTTGGGAGCTGTGTGGTCCGCGGAAATATTAGCATCGGCCGAGTGGTCTGCGGGCCAAAAAAGTTTGAGAAACACTGCTCTGTCCATCTCCGCTCCCCGCCGTCACTAACTCGTACGGCGGAGTGTGGTCAGATAACCCCCCACGACCCACAAGGCACCTGTGAGGCCCTCGTCCAGCAGTGGATTGTCTAAAGCAGGGCTCCCCAACCCCCGGGCCGCGGACCGGTGCCGGTCTGTGGCCTGTTAGGAACCGGGCCGCACAGCAGTAGGTGAGCGGTAAGTCCGCACGTGGAACCCGCCCCCATTGTTTTATTATTCACCACTTCCGTCCGCGCCTCTCTCCCGCACTGCGCACTTGTCTCAGTCACAGTGTTGGTAAGCCCACAAGCTAACTAATCCTAACCAAAATGAGTTAAAAACAAACGTCGCTGGAGAGCTTCTTTGAAAAGGGGGAAAGACACATGAAAAAAATTCCGTGAAAAAATTGTCTTCCACGATACCGGTCCCTGGTGCCAGAAAGGTTGGGGACCACTGGTCGAAAGGGCTGTGCACAATGTGTGCACACCGTTCTAGTTACGCACGGAACGAGCTAAGCCCGTACAAAGGTGACAGAAACAAACAAAACACGAACGATGCAAATGAGACGTTCACATAACCAGGCCAACCAAACCTTCTTGAATTAAACTGCGAACCACCACCCCCCAAAGAAGCCTCGTGGCTGTGAGAGCCACGGTGTGGGGGGCAGCCGTGGGAATGTCACGGAGTAAGTGGTGGGCCCCACGGGCAGCGTGATCTCATCCACCGGCCACGCCTGGCCGTGGCGGTGGTGGTGGCGGCCTGCGGAGGTCTTGAGACAGTGCACTTTCCGTGTGAGGTGTGGGGAGCTGGGAGTGGTAGTGGGGAGTGGTAGTGGGGGGTGGGTAGTGAGAGAACAAGTTTGTGACATTTCACAAGAAATTCGGACCAAAGTTATAGACCCGGTCATACAAGTTCTCGGGCTGGGTGCTTTCGCGCTTGATTTCTTGCCAGGTATTTTCCGGGTCACTGTGTCGACTCGAGTGGGTTGCCACAGCCTACAGCGAGGGCTATATTGGATGTGGTGTGCCGGGTATGGACATATTTCCCCGATCACTTATTTGACAATTTCCCCATTTGCAGGAACGCGAAAGAAAATCTAATGGCACGTTTGCCCACGGTATTACTTTACTTAGTTGGCTGGTTGTGGATTGTAGTTCTATTTTTACATCATACCTACACGGTAGAACCCTAAAACAACTCATTATGAATCATGTTCTTACTATTACGTGCATTCGCCTCGACTTGAAAAGCACAGTAGAGCATATACCCGTGTTTAAACATCTCAATATGAGCCGTGTCCTTTCTCAAAGACATCAGTAATCATGGCCATCCTTATGTAATGGGTTCGATTGAGGCGCACACTCAACTTGGAGGCAACACTATTTATGAACAACGTAACAGACAACTCCAACACTATATATAAGGTGGTGACCACCGTTGCTTATGTAACTAACACTCGGGGGGATACTATAACGTGACTAGAGCAGGTGAACAGGCTGCCTGGTCACGGACGAAGATCGGAGACTCGAGGAATGCTCTCTCTTCACGCCCCTCTTATACCTGCTGCGGCCTGGCCGGCTCCGCCCTCGGCCACGCCCCCCTTACCGATCCTTCGCGAAGGTCCGGGCCCCTTACCACGTGACCACCAAGCTCCCCCCTGGGGCCCCTGGCCCCCCTTCGTCCGGTCACGTGCCCTATGGGTTCACGCAGAGTGTCACGGCCTGACGTGACCTCAGTGACACCCCATCTACAGTACCTGTACAGTCCTAACACAGTAGTGACGTCATATGTCACTACACCTGTACAGTACCAACACAGTAGTGACGTCATATGTCACTACACTTACATTCAGCTGTCACTCAAGAACCTTGCAATGGAAACTCCCGATTAAATCCAGTCGCCACTATTTTTGTCCTGTACACTATTTTTGTCCTGTACACTATTTAAGCATGGTGGTGTGACTTATTTTCTATAGACGTTTACTTATCCAACCGTTTCACGCATCCACCTTCAACCTAAGTGCCCTGCGAGTCACATATGTGACGTTGTACTAACTGGCCACATGCCACCTCCCCAAGACTTCGGTTCTTTGCGTAGAGGCCGTGTGGGGTCGGCTGGAGGTCATGGGGTGGGTGACTAATAGTGTTTTATGAGGACGCTGGAAGGAACCCGTACCAACAATAACAACAAATGGTTTATAGCTCTCCGCCAATAGACTGGCTGATGAGGGCCTCCCCACGCAGTGCCGGTCATGTGAGTTTGTTTAACTGTGCTTCACCATGCTGGTCAGTGCGGGTTGGTGAAGGGGGTATGGGACCCCAGCACCGTCAAAGAGGGGTGGGGGGGCTGTATCGACACACAACGTGGAGCGAACAGCACTGCCTTCTGTATGTCCATCCCACCCTCATCATTACCCGCCCCCCCCCAACCCCGCACCGCCACTCCCTTACGCAGGCGACGCACTACAGCTTCCTGGCGCTGCTGGAGTTCCTGGGGAAGCTGTCGCTGGGCACGGTGTCGGGCCTGCTGCTGGACTTGCTCGGGCTGGGCCCGGCCTTCTCCCTCTTCCTGGCCCTCTCGTCGCTCGCGTTCGCGTACACGTGGTGCTCCGCGCCCCCGCACTGACCCAGCCAGGGCCATGCTATAAGTCTAAGGGTCAATTGCTTTACATGGCCAATAAAAGTGATTTTTTTTAAAAATTATCTCGCAAACTTTAAAATGTTATCGCATGATAACATCAGTCACGTAATGTTATGGGTACTGCTAAAGTTGTATCCACCTCGGATAAATCGCAAGACTGATTTTGGCACGATGAAACCACTAACATAATTCAGAACCTGGCACCACAACATTAAGTGTCACTCTCGCTGTGGTTGGGGCAACCAGTCTTCTTCTTCTTTCGTATGTCTGATGTAGATGCAGAGAAACAACTACAAGTTCAAACTCAGGTGGCCAAACCAGATAACCGCGTCAGGAGCAGGGGAGTGTAACGCTTCGATGTCTCCTTCGTATTTGTGGATCTGGCATTGCGTCATTATATATTGTATGGTCTGTTCTGGATGACCACAGTCGCAACTTGTCACGTACGTACACCTCTGGTTTACTGGTGACCCGGATAATATTCAGTGAGATATTAAGCCTTGGTGGCCACGGGAGGCTGAGAGGCGTGTTTTTGTGTCCCAATGGGGCCCGTAATCGGCCAAAGTGGATTTCAGACAACAAGGACGATGCTTCGTATTTATGTTGAACTTCTTTCACACCGTACGTAGACAGCCGTGCTAATCGGAGGTGCGTGGTAATCGGAGTGCCCAGTGACTGCTGTCATCACTCGACTGATGTTCGCCGTTTTTTTTTAGAACTTTCAAGGACCACGCAATTAACAAAACCTACAATTAAACCCTTCGGCAAACGGACAGTGGCTTGTTGATGAGTTGCGTGAGGGTGGCGAGTCAACACTGCAGCATCACGACAATTTACCCAAGGTCCATAGAGCATCACGGCCAATGCCGTTGATGACCCAACACCTCGCCACCAGTTTTTTCAAATATGTCCCACGATTAGCTATTGGGCAACAGTTTAACACGAAGGCTTTCGCAACCAATATTATCCATAATGCAGGGTTTTTTTGGGGTTAGATCGCGTAAATTTAAACACAACCTTTATTATTGGGCCACATACAACCCCATCAATAAACACAGTATGCACTGTTAAATAAACATGAAAAGTAATTCTAATTACACGAGTCATTTGCCCGTCCAAGGACGGGTGTATTTCATTAAATCTGAAACTTGCAAGCGAAAGGCAGACTGTGACGAGATATTCATTGCATTAATTCGTGTGCAATTAGTAAGGGCGCGGTGACACAGACTTATTTCATTTAAAGGTTATAATCCCTTGTTCATCATGACGTCCTTTTTACTTTGATGTCTCAACAACAGCGTGACGGAGATCACGTGACGTGAGGGTTCTGCCTTTGCAGTGAGGGTTGTGAGGTGACGCCGAGGAGGGGGGAGGAGGCGCCTCGCCCCCCCCCATGTGGAGTGACGTCACCCGGTAATTATTATTAATGGTGGTGAGTGTCCATTTTCGGGGACGTCACCTTGTAATGATTATTAATGAGGGGGGTGCTACATGTGGAATGACGTCACCCGCTCATGATTATTCATGGCGGGGTCCATGTGGAATCACGTCACCCGCTCATGATTATTCATGGCGGGGGTCCATGTGGAGGACGTCACCTGCTCATGATTATTAATGAGGGGAGCTGTTCGATGTTTAGTGACGTCACCTGCTCATGATTATTAATTAGGGGGGTGCTACATGTGGAATGACGTCACCCGCTCATGATTATTAATGAGGGGGGTTGGCCGACGTGAAGTGACGTCACGCGCGAGACACAGACATTCCTGGCTCAGTAAATGCTGCTCGGGTTGGCCCGGACTCCCGTGATGACGTCATCGGTACGTTACACGTCATCGCGTAGCCCTTCCCGCCACACGCAATTGCGTCACACCTCCGCTCAACGAGATTGCGTCATCGTGATCAGCATCGCGCGGCTACGTCACCGCGCCCCATCGGTGACGTCACCCCGCAAAAGGAGGGGGGTGGGGTGTTGGGGGTTCACTCCCTGCCTGCCGCGGCGTTCAATAACCCGCGGCTCCCCCCCCCGCACTGATTGTGCGTGATGACGTCGGCACGCGCGACGCAGTGACGAACGCCATCGTGCGCGGTGACGTCGGCAGGGCGGGGCGCCTCGCCGAACGCAACAGGTAAAGGAGGAGCGAGGAGGCCCCGCGCGGCCACCCGAAGTTTCTTTCTCTTCCGCGAGGAAAGACGCTCGCTCGTCGTGTCCCGCCCTCGCCAGCTTCTTCTCCCCGAGCCACATTCCCCGGCCGCCGCTGTCGCCGCCCCGTCGCCGCCGCCGTCGCGAGGTGAGGGCCCGCTCGCTACGGAGAGGCCTTTGGGCCGAGAGATATTTTTTTGGGGGGGCGGGTTTTGAAAAGTTTCGGCCGCTTTGGAGTCCGAGAAACAAGTGAGGCGGGTACAGTGCGGGGCTGCAGGCCCCAGCGGATTCCCCAGCGCGGATGCGCGCGGCGCGGGGCCCGGCGCCTCCTGATTGGCCGAGGGCGCGCGCGAGGCGACCGGGCTCGCCCGCCTGATTGGCCGAGGGCGCGCGCTCTGTGCTCGCGGGCCCCCTCCCCTCCACCCCGCGCTCGCGCGAGCGCAGTGGGGAATTGAGAGCGAGGGGCGGTGGAGGTTGTGTGGAGGGGGGCGAGCCTGGGGGCTCGTGTCCAGATTCACCTGGGGCTTATACCCCGCCCCTCCTCCAACGTAGGCCCCACCCCCAACGTAGGCCCCACCCCCACGTAAGGCCCCACCCCTCACCTTGGCTGGGCCCCAACCACTACCCCTCCCCCCACCACTCTGCGCTCTTCCTCCTCACCTGGGCCGGGCCCCGCCCCTCGTTCCCTTCACCTGGGCCGTGCCCCGCCCCTTGTCCTCCACACCCCGGCTGGGCCCACCCTTGGGACGAGGCGTTCACCCCCCGACGCTGCTGGGATCGCAGGACGCCCGAGTTCGCCAAAGTTACCTCCGAATCCACGCTCTTCTTGAGCTTTGTCGAGCACGCGTGCTCAGGCCCGTGGAGAACCCCCACCTACCTCCCCACCTACCCACCTTGCCTTGATTACTCCGGCGAGGAGGGACGGGGAGAGCGGCGAGGCAGAGGGATCAGCGCTCGCAGGTGCGTGGCTGTGAAACTTGGTGGTGGTGGTGGAGGGTTTCCTTGGGGGGGGTCTTTGTGGGGCACCTGAGGGTCCCATGGCATCTCTGATTGTCCCCGAGGGTATCTATGAATTCCTCAGTGTCCATTGGGGTCTCTACGAGTCTCGTTAAATTTTAGAGGTTCCATTGGGTTATCTGGGATTTTAGGGTTTTTAAGTTTCCTTTGGTTACTTGTCAGCTGTAAGACTAATGGATTATTGGGGTTTGTTGGATATCTTTGTGGTCTCCCTTTGGTCTTTATGGGTTATGTATTGTCTATATGGCGTATCTATACGCTTTTTATGGTTATCTATGGGTTATTCGGGGTCTATATGGGGTCTCTGTCGTCTCTAGGAGTTATTTGGAGTCTCTTAAAGGTGTGTTGGTGGCTCTGAGTTATCTTGAGTTTCTAGACCTTTCCAGTAGTCTGAGTTCTTATGGCTTCATAGTTTTCTTTGGGCATTTGAGGGGTCTGTAAATATCCATTGATGGACTTGGTGTGAGTTGGGGTGTCAAGGGGTCCCTTTGAGTCTTATTTAAATCCACTGTTAGTTTTAGCGTTTCTTGATGTTTGTGTGGTTTTGGGTCCTCTCTGGTCTCAGTTTTCTTCGTGTGAGCCTGGGTGTACGTGGTGATGCTGAGAGAGGGATGGAGGTGGTGGGATATGAGGGAAGGGGGTCTGGCTTCAGGCGCCACTGGTTCCATCCCCGCACTGTCAGTCATCATTTCCATTGAGCTAAGAGCGCCAGTGAAACGGCCGCCAAGTTCCCGGCTGCTCAGTTGCCACAGCCACGAGGGGATCCTAAAAACAAGACCCTGCCAGGCACGGGTGGGGGAGGGGAGCTCATCATCATCAGTGGAGGGTATACCTCCTCTTTGTTACTTCCAGCTGGGTCTCTACAGATGTGGAACAGGGCATTGAGGTTGGATTGTCTGCCAGGTGGGATGGGTGAGCCGAGTGATATGGTGAGCCAGATGGGATTGCTAGCAAGGTGGGATGATGAGCAAGGTGGGATGGTGAGCCACGTGATATGGGCGAGCCAGGTGAGATGGTGAGCCAGGCGGGATTGGGAATCGAAATCTCGGAGTCCGATCCTCTCGCGCGCCACCCTTGCTGTGACCTGACCCCGCTGGTCCATAGCAGTCGTACGTCGGCGTGGTGCTTCTGTGGTGAGGTGTGTACAGAGAGCAGGTAATGAGTGGAAACCGCCGGAGCGTGGCACTCGTTGGTGGACGTTTGGGTGCATTTGGGACGGGTAGGAGACGCTACGTAATTCACTCTCTTTGTAGTTTGTAAACCTCATCCATTCCACCGCTCCGCACGCACGGACGGAGGAGCGCGTTTGAGCCACGGTCTCGCGGCACGACGATGATGGTGATGATGATGATGCATGTGCTTAATATGCACTCGCATGCACACGCATGCCATTACACAGTCACCCACACACATTGTTAGGTAAACACGCACAACTAGTAATGACAGTAACTTGATTATTCATGCACCGGCTCACCTACATGCACGCAGAGTCTAGAAACCCATACACATGCAACTCTTACACACAGGTACCTACACACCCACTCATATTCTCATAATAACATCTTACACATCCACTAAAACACACACCCTCTACTCTACACTCAAATAAACCACAAGTATTCACCGAATAGCCTATTATAGACTGTTAGGGAAAGTACTGTTAGCGAGCACCTTTTTCTTGGCAGAATGGCACACTCGGTGAGTGGCCAATACCATGGCCAGGCGCTTTTGTCTCCCAAGTGCTGATGTTTACACACCGCACCTAGCACTCATTTGAGGCTGAGTCAACCTAGGGGAGGCCAGAGGCTGGCTCAGGAAATTGTCACTGGTGTTGGCCACAAGCGGGAATCGAACTCGGGTTCCCAGATTTGTAGTGCGGTGCGCTAACCACTGCTCCACCAATCTACACATAAACAACAACGTTGTTACACACGTAAACACTCGTGCACGCACACTACCTACACACACACGTTGCTCTCTCTACACACACACTGAAAAACACGTCTACGAACACCCTACATGTGCTCAAAATCTAACACGCAATTATTTCCCTCCACACAAAGACTAAGTTTAACACGTCGGCTTTCGCGACCAATAGCATCCATAATATAGGTTTTTTTGGGTTAGATTGCGGAAATATAAATGTGTCGTTGATTCCGCCACCACCCGACACAGCCAATTAGAAGGGTTTGTCACGTAAGCAGAACGTGCGAATTCCTTATGAGTACAGCACACCGATGTGTTGGAGAGAAAATTCACAACATTTACCCCCGTATAGCCTGTAGCAGACTGTTGGGGCAAGTGCTGTTCGTGAGCACTCGAGGGGGTGAGTGGCCAACACCACGCCTGGCCGCCTTTCCTAAGTAGCGATGTTTGCACACCACACCAGGTACTCGCTTGAGGTTGAGTCGACCTAGGGGAAGCCCAGGACCGGTTCAGATAATTGTTACTGGTGTCCACCGGGAGCAGGAATCGAACCCTGGTCACCGGGTTCGTAGCGCCACTGCTCCCCACTCGCACCCTCTGCCCTACACAGACACGTGCACTTGTTACCGGGTTCCGAGCCGACGGGCACTTGACGCTACCCGCGCCGCGTGACTTGTGCCCGCAGCATAGCCATGGCACAGCTACTCCTGGACGTGTTCTGGTACCAGCGGCTGTGGCTGCCACCAAACCTGACGTGGGCTGACCTGGAGGACTCTCCGGGCACCGTGCAGCCGCGCCCCTCCGACCTGTGGCTCACGCTCCCCGTCGCCCTGCTCTTCATCGGCGTGCGACTGCTCTTCGAGAGGTCAGCCGAAACCGCGGGATGTCCGCGCCCCGCGGGTCAGCAGGCCGCACGAAGCCGCAGCCCAGCGGTAGCGCACGCTCCGCTTGGGGCAGAGGGTCGTGGTTGGACCCTGGCAGGCAGCCCTGTTTAATACTGCAGGCGTATCAACCGTAAGATGCCGCTACGCTCAATCCACTTCGCAATGGGCCTTTTAAAAGAGTATAGGGCGTTGTGTGCCGTCGTCATGGTCCAACTTAGAATGAACTCTCTACATGCTCAATTACGATTACACACCACAACGTCGACCCCTGCTGAAAAACGACTGCAGACCACCAAACATCGCACCTTCCCTCGTGGGAGCATTGTGCTATAATAATGGTGCCAACACCAAATAATTAGATTTGATGTTAATGTCAAGCACACAGTAGCCACACGGTAGGTCATCCGATTTGTCACCATGTGGGTCAGAGCCACTCGCTGTGCCAGCCTCGCTGACCCAAGTCACTTGGACACCCTACAAATGGCGTTTATCTGGGTGCTGGGCTGTGCTTGGGTACTGTTTGCTAACCAGTCAGAGACCTCTATCAAGGTGTGTTTGTACACACTTACCGTGAAAACAAATCCTTGGGGGGCAACAGGTTGAGATTTGAAAAATTGCCAAGTCCACGGGATCTGGGTAGCGGCGAGATGACCGCACACCAAGTGGGCTGGTGAAGCTGTCTGCATGGATATGTTTAAGCGTCGTCTCACCGTGTGTGGTGGGGGTTCTCGAGCTGCTCTGGTTTCCTGCCTCGCGTAAAACAACCCTGAGCATGGAATTGGCCAAACATCCAAGTGCAGCATGGCGACCCTACTGATAACGAGTTGAATTACAAGCTCAATATTAGTTTGTTTGACCAGGTGAGACCAGGATGTCGTCTCATTTGTGAGAGCGACTGATCCGGGTTACCAAAACGACAAACGTGATTGCGTAAAAACAAGGTACAGCAATGAAGCAAAAACGGCCAACTAGAGATGGATTTTTAGCTGTTGGGTTTTATTTAATGGGCGTCCTGTGATGTGTATGGAAGTTATAAAGATCAGATCTTAGTTACGATCGTGGTTACATAGGTTGCGATACAAACAGCGTGTACCGGTACTCTTTACAGGTTACAGTCATAGGGAAACTGTTCTTAAACGTAACCAAAAAAAATACAAAGTGTGACTACATTGATTTAGGAACAAAAAATAATCTAAGCAATAAATGACTCAAAATAAATTAGAGCAAAAAGCAAGTGTGTTACAGATCATTTTCTTGTAAATATTACATAATATATTAATTCAAAGGAATTGTCGGTGGTTGTGAGATGATTGTGCTCGTCTGTGACGGCGCAGCTTTGCCTGGTGGCCTCCCAGCCCCGCTTCAAGTTTAAAGTTTTCAAGTTTCATTTATTAGGTATAGCCCTGTGAGCCATTCGGCTCTTGAATCGGGTGCAACCGCAACAAACAAGAAAACATCTTAAAGTGGACTATGTGCAAACAGAAAATCCAAGAAAAGACAGCAAAATATTGCATAAAAAGCACCGTACACCAACGCTGTGTGCAAAAATCCCAGTGGGATGCAAGTCAAATAACAACAACCACAAGACAACTTAAATGAAGGCCATCAGTCTAACTCTGTACTACAACAAACAAACATGGCCAAACCAAAAAACTTTTAAAAAATCACCAAATAAAGCCATAAAAGCAATGAAACAGTGATCATAGGAACTGTGACCGAATTTTCACAATAAACGACGTAAACAACATGTACCACCAAACCCTGCAGCCATAGCTGGCTGCATGAGTCACTCCACAACAGCAGGAGCATCAGTCGGAGTGTCAACATTTTTCAATGCACCTTTAAGATCAGCACACTAAATCAAAACACAGATCATACTTTGCAGCGATCATCCGGAGCGAAACATTGTGTTTTAGGCCACTGAATTGCAGTGGCAGCTAGGGGTGTACAACTCCTCTAAAGCAGTTTTGAGTGAAGATCTCATAGGTAGTGACTCAAGTTTCAGTTTATTGGCAATAGCATTCCAGACCCTGGGGGCATCAATAACAAAGGCCCTTCCTCCAGTATTTGTACGGCAATAGGGAATGTGAAGCTGGTAAATGAGCGAAGACCTTAGGTCAAATTTGTTCTTTGAAACAGAGAGGAGATCCAGCAGGTAATCTGCGGATTTCTTTGTAAGTACATCATGAATAAATAAGATCTGATGCACAAGCCGTCGAACATTGAGAGATGTTAAGTTTGACCCAATGTAGAGATCACAAGTGGTGACTCCTATATGGGCAGTTCAATGCAAATCTTAAGGCCGAGTGATACGTTGAGTCAAGCTTCTTCAGTACAGTACTTGGGGCTGATTTATACACGATGTCACAGTAATCAAGTAGAGGCAGTATGGTAGCTTTTATCAATTCCAAACAGAACATAGGGGGGAAGCAGTGCTTGTGTCGATACAGAAAACCAATTTTTATTTTTGTCTTTTACCAATATAATCAATGTGATCTTCAAAATTCAGTTTTGAATCAAGAATGACCCCAAGATACTTATAGATCTTGACTTGCTTTATTTGATAATTATTTAAGGAATGTAATTGGGGGAAAATAACTTCCTGCTTTAGTCCTGGTGAGAAGCATAGCACCTTGGTTTTGGAGGTATTCAGGACTAGTTTAAGAGCAACTAGCTGATGTTGTAGTTTGTTGAAATCACCCTGGAGCTTAGCAATCACGTCATCTGGAGAGCGGCCAGCAGTAATCAGTATTGTGTCATCTGCAAAAAGATTTACTCTCGAATGATCCAGGTCAGTGCCCAATTCATTGACATAAAGAGAGAACAAGAGGGGGCCGAGGATTGAACCCTGTGGAACCCCTTTTGTTATCTTAACACTGTTTGACCTCCAACCATCGGTTAGTACAGTTTGAGTGCGAAAAGAGAGGTAATTTTTTAACCATTCTACTGCGTGTTTGGAGAAACGGAGGCAACTTAGTTTACTAAGCAGGGTGTTGTGGTCGACTGTATCAAAGGCTTTGGATAAGTCAAGAAAAAGACTGGCGCAGTACTGCTTATTATCAAGGCTACTGTAAATGTGATTCAGAGAGTCTAATGCAGCAGATGTGGTGCTGTATTTTTTTCGGAACCCAGATTGTTTTCGATGTAATAGATTGTTGTCGGACAGGAAACTGCTAATTTGGTAGTTAAATAATTTTTTAAAAAATTTCATTAACGGGGACAAAATTGAGATAGGTCCGTAGTTATTTGGATCATCTTTAGGGCCCCCTTTGTGAAGTGGACGGACATAGGAATGTTTCCATTCTAGAGGTATTGATGCTTCTTTGATGGACAGGTTGAAAATATGGGCTATAGGTTTGTATATCAGGTGACCAACAGTTGCAGACCAAAGATGGGGATACTATCTGCTCCGGTAGAGGAGGATCCTTTCAGGTAGGACAGTTATTTCAAAACATTACTTTCGTGGATTGGCTGGAAACTAAATTCGTTTAATGTTTGGGCAGGGGTGTAGGAATTTGCATGCGCAGGGGTGACTCCCAATACATTATCAAAAAGGTCACCAGCTTCAGAAAAATGAAGGTTAAAATTGTCAACAATTTTTTGGGGCTCTGAAAAATATTCCCCATTTCGGTTAAGCTGAACGGGCAGATTATCTGTGTTAGATGCCTTTTCGATACATTTGATTGTTTTCCAGAAGGTCCTGTCATTTCCATGTGATTCCAGGAGAGTGGAGGAAAAGTAGTCATTTTTTGCTTGCCGTATTTTTTTGACGCAATTATTCCTTAAAATCCTGTATTCTCACCAGTCATGGACCAAAGTACTTTTCTGAGCACATGCCCAAGCCTTGTCCCTAGTTTTCATGAGCTTAGTAATCAAGGGATCAAACCATGGTGGGCGGTTGCCTTTAGTTTTAAATCTAACCAACGGAGCATGTTTGTTAAGAATTTGGAGAAACGTGTACCTGAAGGTCTCCCAAGCTGTAGTCAGGTTGGGGATATCACAGACCTTGTCAATATCCGAGTGAAGCACATCATTAGTAAATGCCTGAATGCTGAAGTGTCTCATGGAGTGCTTCTCAACCAATTTAGGGGGGGCTTTGGGTCTGGCTGATGATCTGACCCCAAATATGAAGGAGTGATCACTAAGGATATTACCCAGAACACCAGTCAGCGCGAAATTGTGAGGTGCATTTGTTAATAGGACATCAAGCAGAGATGACTGTCCTGGGTTTTTTAGGTTGGGTCTAGTGGGGACATTTATTAATTGAAATAGGTTAAATTAATCTGCAAAATGTGTGGCCACGGCCGGCGGGTTTAGCCAATTCCAATTCAGATCACCCATTAAAATGATTTTACCTTTAGGAAGGCCCCCAAGAAGCTCCCTCAGTGCGTTCCCAGCTTCAACATCCTTACCACTAGGTGGTCTATAGCAGCACACTACCAATATCTGTTGATTTTTAGGGAGAGTGATTCTGAGAGGCAGACTTTCAAAGCAATAGTTCTTTAAAAAGGAATGAGCTGGTGAACATGCAATAGTACTACGAACATAAATGGCAATTCCACCTCCTTTGGACCCGTTGGCGGTGACCTCTCTCCTGGCTCCATGTGTACTCTACAGGGGCATATTTGATATTTGATAACGGTTGCTAGGCTGGGTATTTTATTGAGGGAGCAGCAGCAGCAGCAGCGGTCACAGGTCATGGCGAGTGTGAGTGGGTGAGTGCATGTGTGCGAGATGTGGGGGAGCGGTGGTGTAGCGGTTAGCGTGCTGAGCTACAAACCCAGCCACCCGAATTCGATTCCTGCTCACAGCCAACACCGGTGACGATTATCTGAACTGGTCCAGGGCCTCTCCCTAGGTCGGCTCAGTCTGAAATGAGTACCTGGTGCAGTGTGTAAACATCTCCACTGGGGAGACAAAGGCAGTCGAGCGTGGTGCTGACCACCCACCCCCTCGTGTGCCATTCTGGCCTTCATATGTCCTCGCTAACAGCACTTGCCCCAACAGTCTGTACAAGGCTATACAGGGGCTCTTTGTCTTTGTGTGTGAGATGGAAGCGGAAGTGCAGCGGCTACCACGGCATGCTACTAACCCAGCGACCTGAGTTGGATTCCCATTCCTGGCCACCAACACCAGTGAGGATTATCGTAACCAGTCCTGGGCCTCCCCCAGGTCGACTCGGCGTCAAATGAGCACCTGGTGCGATGTGTAAACATCGTCATGCGGGAGACAAAGGTGTCCGGGCGCGGTTCTGGCCTCCCACCCCCTTCGTGTGCCTTTCTGACCTTCACAGATGCGCTAACAGCCCTTGCCCCAAAAGTTTGTTGAGGCTATACAGGGGCTCTTTATCTTTGTGCTAGTGTGCGAGCTCGCGCATCTTCGTCGAGAGACCGACAGAGCACACGTGCCATGGCCATGCGCTAGCGGCAGAGTCCCTGTCGCGGCGACGCCCGCTCTGTGCAAAGTCTGATCGTGGGACCTTTGAGCTGGGGATTAGTCGCGTTGTGTCCCGCTGTATAAACAAACCCTGGGGGCTGGTGTGCAGGTGGGCGGGTGGGAGGGTGGGGCGTGTGCACCGCCGCTCCGTGTGGGGACACCATGGAGACCGGCTCGCCTCCCGGGGCGGTGCCCTGTTTGTGTCGGTGACGGCCGTTTGGCGTTGACTGACGAGAGTGTGCCGGCGCGTGCCCCGTGGGGTGGCGGCCATTGTCCTATCCCCGCTTCTCGTCAGAGATTTTGGTTCTCCGATTGCACCACCGCTGCCGGAGAGCGTTTCCGTTCAGCCTCGTCACCGGCACGACCCTGCGTTAAAGAGAAGATGACGTTGCAGAACTATTTCTGAATTGACGTTAGAAGAGAAGGGCCCCCACCCCCCCCTCCCCTGCTTTATCCACATTCGGGTCGCAGCTCTGATACATCCTGCAAAGAGCGTTGGGCTTGAGTTAATAGCGCAGAAGTTTGTAAAGTCCCGGAGTTGGAATAATTTGACGGTTTATCTGTTGGACCCACCAGATCACTCCGGTTGAGTACCCAATTTTAATCGAGGGTAGATAAAACTTGGATTTTAACATGAGGTTACCAAGCCGGCGGGTGAAGCTCTGACCCGTGCCCACCATCTGTGCCGTTTCTGCTTCATGTTGGGTTTTTGAGAACACAATGGCAGAGGAAGATTAGAAACGCCGCTGTACATTGACACGCTCCCAGTCCAGTCGCTCTGCTGCTGCTGCTGACGAGGCAGTTCTGCTTTCATCACGGCGCCTCTGGTATCACAGTGAAGAGAGCCTTCAGAACCTCCCAGAGTTTGGGTTAAAGCTCCGTGGCCGGCTTAGGGAATCGAGCGCCGGCTTCCAAGGTACCGGCATTCAGCCTTGAGACTCGGTGCAGAGCGACCTGCTTAATCGCTGACCTCAACGCAGAACTCTGCGGTCGCAATTGAACCGCACGCGGTGGTCCGTGCCGCATCACGACATCGCGCGGCAGACGCGGTCGTCTGTACCGATGACAATTTTGGCGAACCTCACACCGCGACCCATATTGTCGCGCCACTGTACGCCACTTCCATCATATGAGTCTTGTGGGTCTCTGAGTCAGTCTATAGCTCAAACCATAGCCCACATAGAAGCGTCACTGCACACTTCCATCATGAGTCTGTGGGTCCCAATGTGAGTCTTGGGTCTCTGTAAGTCCGTCTGTAGCTCAAAACATGGAACAAATAGTAATACTGCTGCCTGCTTCGATCACTCACCGGAAGTATTTCGAAATCACCACATTAATCTCCCTGTGAGTCTACGAGTGGCTGGGTGTATGCGAGACTTATTTATTTCCGTGATAAGTTCACCGGGCGCCTCCTGCAGCTCACCGACTGGCTCGCTCACCACCCGCGACACGAGCCCGAAAACGCTGCTGATCAGCTCTGCACGGGGCATGAGAACAAGAAGAGTTGTCATTTGAAGTTAATTACTCCGCAGGACACCCGGGAGACACCATCCGGCCCTGCCACAACTCAAGCCTGAGTCCGTAATGGGGGTTCGGGGAGGGAAATGGAATTTATTCCATGGAGTGCAGGAGGCTCCCTCGCTGGCCTGGCTTGCCCAGCTTGTTGCACCGCACAGCCTACAAAAGAACCATTCATGTGTGCCACAGAATCCTGTCGTGTTTTGGTAGAACTAAAACCTCGCGTGAGAGAGAGTCCTCTGCATTCTCTCTCCAAGTGGAAGTGGCTAGCTGAACCCGCACTGCACACACACGCACACACACGGGGAGATTCTGAATCGGTTCCTTGTGAGTCCGTTTCAATGTTGGTCCCTTACCGGATTCTCATCCATCATGCCATGAGATGAAGAATCTATCCAGACGTCAGCGCTCGGAAGACATCGGGCTGGTCACCCACCCCCTCGTGTGCCGTGCCGGCCTCCATGGGTGCTGCTCACTTACAGCATTTGCTCCTTTAGTCTGTTAAGGCTATACGGAGGATCTTTGTCTTTGTGTGTAATCGTATATTTGCCTATGTGTGTGTAACTGTGTGTGTGTGAGACCCTGCATGCTTGTGAACCTGCGTGTAACCACGTGTGTTTTCTTATAGGTGTGTGTAACCGTGTCTAACTGCGTGTCTAACTGCGTGTCGGGTCGCCAGGTAACCGTGTGCGCATGGAACCGTGTGTGAGCAGGTGGGTGGCCACGCCGCTGGCACGACGCATGGGCGTGGTGGAGACGGTGCGGAGGGAGGTGCCGCCCAACGCCGTGCTGGAGAAAGTCTACCGCTCCCGCACCAAGCGGCCCACACAGGTACCGTCCCGCCCGGCCCGCCATCCTCTCTAGGTCTGCTCGGCCGGAGATTGATGCCATTTTCATTATACGGGTTTAACTGTAACTTATGAGATGTACACTTTGCAATTCTACATAAATAAAAAAAAATCTCAAATTGAAGTGGGAGGGAGGAAGGAGAGAGAGGACGACTCGGGAGGACCCACAGACAAGCGAGATCGGCAGCAAGCAGCCGTGCGGTGAAGAGCCGGTGCCTACAATTGCCCAAGCTCGGCGGTCTCCTATATATTAAGATGTTTCCAGCCATTTAATGAGCGCTTGCTACGTGCGGGAGGAAAACCGGAGCACCCGACAAAACCCACATGCACGTGTGAGGGGGGCGCACCCCACTCCATCCTGTACAGATGGAACAGATGGGAGTCTACGTTTGCTGTACCGCCATCTCCTGGCAAGCCGGGGTTACGGCTCCTCATCGCGATGCGACCCGTGCACGCTGGGGCCGTCGTGCCGTCCGCTAGAAACTCGTCGCCATCGTTTACCCGCCGCCGCCGCTGTGGCGTCTCACCGCAGGCCGAGCTGGAGCGGCTGGTGAAGCAGTCCGACTGGACGCAGCGCCAGGTGGAGCGCTGGTTCCGGCGCCGGCGGAACCAGGACCGCGCCGGCATCATGAAGAAGTTCTGCGAGGCGAGGTGCGGGGAAACGGGGGGGTGGGGGCGGTGGGGGGGGGGGGCCCTCTGTTGCCCGCGACGGCTGTCCGGTCGGTTGTGCCGAGGAAGTAATGATTCGTCGGTCGATAGCGGTGCTCGTGACGCACGTGCGTTGAAGTGCACGCGCAACGATTCGTTGTTTAGAATGACGAGATAGAAATTTGCTTCTGTCTAAATGGCGATTTTCATTCAGATCGGTGCAGAATTTTACTCCCCCCTTTTTAAATTTAACGTCATTGCTCGAACAACAAAATCTGAATAATCTCGCACGGACGAGACGGGCAATGCACGTGGAAGTACTCTGAATGGTGAAAACGATACGGTATACAGCGAGCAGTTGGGACACGGCGCCGAGAAACCGGTTGACGATTGAGAAAGGGCGGCACGGCGGGGCGGCACAAATGAGTAGCGGCCTCTGTTTGTCGGACCGCACGTGAGAGCGAGCGTTGGACAGTGTATAACGTGAGCGACCAGGAAGAGATATTGATTCGTTCTACCTCCCACCCCTCCTCTCGCTCATCTCTTCCACTTCCCCTTCCTGCTGCGTCCTCTGGGCGTCTCCTCCCTGGCGACACCTCGCCTCGCCGTCCCCCTGTCTCTCTCTCCTCCTCCCTCTCCCTGTACCCCCCCATGTTTTTTTCCTTTCCTCTCCTCGTACCCCCCCACGTCTTCCCCTTTCCCCGTACGCCCCCATGCATTCCCGTCTCGCTCGCAGCTGGAGGTTTGTGTTTTACATCGTGGCGTTCTGCATGGGCATGGCCGTCATCGTCGACGTACGTACGACGCGCGCACCCAGCTCCCTTCACTCGCGACGCAGTCGGTTTGCTTGACTGTTCACGCCGAGTGATCCTGGTGACCCGGTTCACTCTCATCCTAGTCTATCGAGTTCTGCCCTGGATAAACAAACAAACTAGAAACTTGAGCGCTTTCTTACTTTGATTTTCTCACGCTGAATTTCTGATGTTTTTGTTTTTGTAGAAACCTTGGTTTTGGGAACAAAGGGAATGCTGGGTCGGATACCCAAAGCAGGTAACGCACACAGGTCTACCACACCAAACACACCGTGCCATATGATAGCTCATGTTGCAACACAGTACAGGATACACCACGCAGGAATTGAGCAGACAGCTCCCGTCACACACACGGCAGTGTAACGCGGCGCGGAGCACAACTTGTGGATCACCGAGTGTTCACATTATCGGAACCAGTCCTGGGCCTCCCCAAGGTCGACTCGGCCTTAAACGAGTAACTGGTGCAGCGTGTAATCATTGCCTCGAGGGAGACAAAGGCGGCCAGGTGTGCTGTGTTGGCCTTCATAAGGTGTTCACTTTCAGCACTTGCCCCAACAGTCTCTTTAGACTCTGTAGGGGATCTTTTTTTTATTTTGGCGGGGAGTGGTAGTGCAGTGGTTAGTGCCACTGCATTACGGACGTGGCGACCCGCGTTTGATTCCTGCTCACAACCGATAACAGTGGTGAGACAAAGGCGGTCGGTGGCATTGGCCACCCACGCCCCCGTGTGCCGTACTGACCTTGATAGGTGCTCGCCAACAGCACTTGCCCCAACAGTCTGTTAAAGGCTTTACGGTGGATCTTTGTGCGTGTGTCGCAGGCCCTGCTGCCCTCGCAGTACTGGTACTACACCATCGAGCTCGGCTTCTACTTGTCGCTGCTCTTCAGCGTCGCGTTCGACGTCCGACGGAAAGTGAGTGGGGATGCGAGTACACGGGACGCTCGCGCACGGGACGTGAGGACAGGACACGTGGTCGCAGCGTGGGAAGCATCTGATGTGAAGTTGGACAAAAAAGTCGAGCGATAAACAGCACGATAAGATTTATTGGGTTGAGCGAGGTTCTTATAAGAGCTTTGGAAGAGAGATGATGATGGGAGGGAATTCCCAAGTGACGTCTCCTTGTGAATGTGTCCATGTGAGTTTGTGTATACTGTTTGTATCCGCACGTCTGCGCGTCCCCCCCGCACGTCCTCACGTGTCCCCTTGCCTGTCCCCCCGCGTGTCCGTGCAGGATTTTAAGGAGCAGATAATTCACCACGTCGCCACCATCGTGCTCATCAGCTTCTCGTACTTCGCCAATTACATCCGGGCGGGCACCCTCGTCATGGCCGTGCACGACTCCTCCGACTACTTCTTAGAGGTGACGCTTCCGTGCGTGTGTGCGTGTGCGTGCGTGTACGTGCGTGTGCGTGTACGTGCGTGTACGTGTGCACACGTGTGTATACGTGTGTGAGCGGACTCGGTCAATGCGATGAATGATTTCAGGCGGAGGTGGGAATTGAGGGAGTGAGCGATGCCCCGACCGTGCGTTATGCCCCCCCCGTGCCATGCGCAATGCCCCCCCCTGCCGTGCGTGATGCCCCCCTGCCGTGTGTTCCGCAGTCGGCCAAGATGTTCAACTACGCCAGGTGGCAGCGCACGTGCGACTCCCTCTTCGTCGTCTTCACCGTCATCTTCCTCGTCACGCGCCTCGTCATCTTCCCCTTCTGGTGCGGGCGTTGCGCTCGCTCACGCACACCCTCCACGCGGGCTCACTTGCTTTGTGTGGTCGTAAGCTTATCGATGCACTTGCATGTCCACACAGGCTCCCTCAAAGCGACATGATTATTTACTTGCATGCTCACACAGCCTTTCATTGCAAGTCGCACGCACGCTCATTCACGCGCGTTCACGTACGCACTCGCAAATACTCTCGCACACCCACATGCTCATCATTCACCCACATGCTCGCTCACTCACGCAGCCTTGCTCCTGCCCTGCATGGCCACTTAAATTCCCAGCCAATCATGTTCAGCTCCTCTCTTCAGGCCCCAACTTTGTCTCCTTCTCCACTCCACCCCCCTACCCCTTTTGCTATGACCCTCCCTTTCCATCGCTCAGCAGAAAAGGGCTCGCTCATCCCGAGGCCTCGTATTGGGAGCCGTTTAGCCGCCGTTACTCCGAGCGTTGTTCCGCGTTTGTGTCGATGTGCCCCAGTTGCGTTTGGTGCTGGCCACCCCATCCCCTCGTGTGCCATGCCAGTCTTCATAGGTGCTCGCTAACAGCACTTGTATCAACAGTCTATTAAAGGCTACATGGGGGATCTTTGTCTACACGGGCACCGCGGTGGCGAGATGTTAACTACCTCGCCTCGTATGCAGGTTGTGGGTTTGATTCCGACACTATTTGGGGGTTAGTGTGTCTCTCTCCCCATGGTCATGTGTTTTGAGTATTTGGCTGCTATAAAGTTCCACGTCAAAAGCTGCCTCGTTGTGCTAGCATTCACGGCTAGTCTCGTTTAGTTTGTGTTGTCGTTCGTGGCGGTGATGTCTGCGGTGTCACCCCTGGTGCAGGATCTTCCACTGCACAGCGGTCACGTCCCTCGAGTTCTACCCCGCGTTCTTCGGCTACTACTTCTTCAACGCCATGCTCATGGTGCTGCAGCTGCTGCACATCTTCTGGGCCTACCTCATCGTGCGCATGCTCTACCGGTTCATCTTCGTCGGACAGGTCGGTCCCCCCACCCCGCCGTTGGCCGGGGAAGGGCGAGGGGGTTATTGAGTACATGAATGGGCGACAGAGATAATGGCTGAGTGGGTGGGTGTGTGAGTGACTGAGCAGGTGACTGAACAGGTGGAAAAGTGGGCAGGTCGGAGAGCAGGTGAATGTAAATGGGTGGGTGGGTAAGTGGATGCATGAGTGGATTGGTGGGTGAGTGCATGGATGGGTGAATGAGCGCGTGGTTTGGCGGGCGGGGGATCGGGGAGGAAAGTGAGTAGTGGATGATAAAGAGTTCACGAGTGGATGAGTGCATGCGGGTGAGCAAGTGGACAGATGAGAGGAAAGCGAGTGGATTGAGTGGGTGGGTGTACGAGTGAATGGATGGGCAAGTGGAGGAGTGTGCGAGCATTGGCGTGAACTGGAGAGGTCCCCCCCTCGCTGTCACAGCTCGACAAGGACGAGCGGAGCGACGTGGACGAGAGCGACGGCTCCGAGGAGGAGTCCAGCACGGATTGCACAATGGGCTCCAACGGCGCCATGAGGAACGGGCACGCGGGCGTGTGCGGTGGAGACAAGCGCGCCACCGCCAAGGCGCAGTAGCCACCGCCACGGCGGGCCACGGGCACATCCACGCCCGCGCCCGCCGTTCCTGGGGTAACCGGCGGCAACCGAGGACCAAGCCGATCGGACCGCGGCAGCCAGCCTCGCTCCCGTGGACAGCAGCCAATCAAGCCGACAGCACTCGACCGCGTGACCAACGACACCAGTCAATCGGCCAATAGCAGTAGGCGGCCGTGACCGTCAAAACCAGCCAATCAAGAGGCGGCATCCGACCGTGAGGCCGTCGTCCAGTCGGCCTGACGGCGGTCCCTGGTTGGGCGGCTCCCCAGGGACGGCGGTGAACGCGCTCCTCTCACTTCGCGCCGCTCTCCACCGCTGATGATGCTGGTGATGCCACCAAGACGCGGACGGTCCAACGATGAGTTAATTTCGCACTAAAGTGACTTGTTTATTTTAATCAAAAGTGATGATAAGTAGCGATGATTTGGTTTTCCTTGTTGGTGTTACGCCAAACGAATATTAACGCTTTGCGTTATTTTAAAGCCGTTAGCGTTAATGACACTTGTTTATTTTGTTGTTATATATATTTTTATCGTTATTATTCGAGCAGCGTAACACTGCCAAGGTGCAGGACCTAAACTCTTAAGATTTGCGTCACTGCAGCCGCGCGCACGAGGGACCCTGTCGCGAGCGACCCTGTCGGGCGGCTCTCTGGCGTCTCCCTCGAGTAGCGAGACACTGCATGCCCTGCGCCACGCCTCGTCCCTGCCCGGCGTGGCGCTGACGGCAAGCCCGCTAGCCGAGCGGGGCGCGTTCATCCGAGGGGATGCTTCTGCAGCACATCTCCTTTACTTTCCTCCCACGCGCGCACGCACTAGGCTCCTTCCATACCTTCCTGCTTGCCGCCCTCTCCCCTCCTGCGCTGCCCTCCGTGGAGCTCGGCCGGGAGCCTTGGGCGTTCGTTCGCAGGCGGCGCGACCGCAGGGGAAGGCGGTTGGCGATTCGTGCCATTTTTTTTATGTACGCCGATGACGCCTTCGTCGATACGTGGCCCCGGCAAGTGGCACGTGGAGTTTCTCGTCAGCCTCCGTTGGAATCGGTTGCCCGCGTTAAAGATTTCCGCCAGTGCCGCTGCTGTGACATCGTATTTTGACCCCCTCCCCCGTAGAATTATTTATCCCGGGGGTTGGAATTCTACAGATTATCTGAATACCTCCCTCTTCCTGTGGTTAACACCCTCTCCACAACCCCATGCCAGTCTGGGTCGTTCTTTTTCAGATCCGTACCTGCCATGGGAGTGGCTCTCCTCCTTAGTCCTGCACCTTGACACAGACAACGCCACTTGGGGCAGCGCGTGAACCATGGGCAGGTGCTTCGACACGAACCCTGGGGTAGTCTCACTGCAGGCTGGGGTGGTGGGGTTGGGGGTCCTATTGCTCTAACAGTATTTGCACCCTGGCCGTCCAGAGATGTCGTGTTCTGATCATTTTCTACGGGTGGAGTCGTATTGCTGTAAGGGCTGTTTTTTGGGGGTTCAATGACCGTGCTTGCTATTCTGAAGTGTTTTCCTGCTCAAATGAGCATTGAGTTACTGGTCCTCATCTCATGCTTGCAGTCGTGACCAAGTGGTGGAAATTCTCCATTCCTATGGCCGGGGCGTGTCTGCCCCCCATCGGACAGCCACTGCTAATTTCCCCACAATATGGTATTCATTTTATTGATCCCAGAGGGATGACGATGGGCCGAGTCAACCCCCAACTGGAACTTGAACTCGCAACCTTCTGAATGCCACCGAGGTTCCGATCTATGGGGTCTACATTGCTATCTCGCACCGGCAACTAAAATACGGTGCACAAGTGTTGTGTGTGTGGGGCACCGGTGGGGGGAGCGTTGGCCACTGTGCTGGGTCTGTGAGGGACCAAGCCCCAATCCCTCTGTCCGTGTTTGAGCGGCGTCCGTGTTGGGCCAAGCCTGGCGTTCGTACTTGGTGACGTGTGTGGGACGCACGCCGACTCGCACGCACTCGTTCACTTTCACTCAAACTCGTATGGACTCGCGCCGACTCTCACGCGGACACATGTTCACTCACACTTGCACACACTCATGGTTCACTCACACGTGCGCACGGACTTGCACACACTCACACACCCACACACCCATCTGGACTCCCGTTGACATTGCTACAAACTGACACGGGCACTCCTGCCAACACTGCTACTGGCACACACATACGCTCCTGTACACAGCCAGCTGACACTCACATGCACATTGACTTATGCGCATACAAACACACCAATTCATCGAGCTCGGCTGCTAATTCATGAGGAGGCTGAGCCTCTAACTTTGCCCTCATGGGGCTGAGCCGGGTCATGAATATGACCGTACTTTTGACCCTGTGCCTCTTAACCCCAACCTCTTGAACCCGGACCCGGCTCTGTAATGAACGAGGCAGAGACGCCCCCTCCTCTGGATTGAGATGCGAGTACCACGGCTGAAACGCACACCCAGCGATTGCAAGAGGGATTGGTAGAGCGGTGGTCCGGAGACCCGAAGCGAGGGGGGATGTCTCTGTCCCTGGCGTTTGCCCCCCCCCCCCCCCCGTGTCTGCCTCCTCGTGTGGCCAGTCCCATTGGGGCTGTGGCGGTGTTTTATGTTTATAGGAGGCGTCACCCCCCCACCCCCCCACTTCCCCTGACAGTGACGAGTGAGGTGAAAGTGGAGAGATCCCAGGTGGCGCTGGTGGGAGCATGAACGTGAAACACGCTGGCCAGTCAGAGCATCGTCAGAGCTCGAACCCACCTGACCTTGCCAACAAAACGGACCAAGCTCTGTCTTAACATAAACCAACTATCACTCTTAACCATAACCCTACCCTAGCCTTGCCCAGAATTACCGTAGCCCTACCGCAAACCACAAACCTTGCCCAATCCGCAGTTCTATCCATAACCGACAATCAGCAACCGTACCCAAACCTTAATCATGGAAGTGCCATCAGTAGCCACGTACCCCAGGCCTCCACTTCCTCTCGCGCTCGCCTCTGCCGCTCACTGCTGGGCGAGCCGGCGTCGCCCCTTGTGGGTACGATTTTTAAAGCGTCGCTCTCGATGTGTTCACCTTTTTCCCCAATATCACTTAATATGAACTTGCAATTGTATTTAATTTAAGCTTTTTTTTGTACATTTGCCTTCTAGAATAAAGAAATTATGTGCCACGGCGGTGCGGTCAGGGTTGCGCTTCTATGCCAGCGAGTCGCCTGTTGTGCCCTCTGCCTTGGTTCCTCCTCGCCTCTGTGCTGGTGTTCCTGTTTGTGTCACAGCGCCACGAACTCAGTCTTGCCTCACTGTGCCTCGTCTATTCGTGTTCGTTTGTCTTCATGTGCCACTGTCCGTCTCCAATGTCTTACGACTTATCACCAGTTGTCTGTCTCTCACCGTCTTCATTACTGTCCAGTGTCTCGTGTGTCACCGTCTTGCCTTCCCTCCCCATGCCTAACTCTACTCCACACGACTGATCATGGGAGGGTGACTGCGTCACATTTGAAAGCCGTGCGCGTTAATGTTTGTCGACGTTTGTTGACGTTGTGACTCAGGCACGTACAAATGCGTGGGGGGGGGATGCCATGAGTATGGGGTGCGCTTCTCTCTTGCGCCACGATCACAAACACCAGACCCCCACTGTTCCGTGACGATAGGCGTGTTGTAATCCCTTGCCTGTGGAAGTGACCGTGTGGACACTCACACCAAGAAGAAGCGACCGGACAAGACTCTTCCTCATATCTGTGCTCTACTCTATTCACAACGCATCCATCGCAATACAATACACGATAATTTACACGGAGAGAATGCTGCTGCTCATGCTACTGCTCAGACATCCACTCGTCCACACCACCGTTGTCCGCTCCCAAGCTCCACAGCGGCTGGTGCTACAGCGGCTCTTCCGCCTCGCAAGCGCCGCTCACCAAATTCCCAACAGCGACCGTCTCCATACAACAAGGATCCCTCACGGCTCCTTAACAGACTTGGGGCACGTGCTGTTGAGCACCTACGAAAGGCCAACACAACAGACACTCGGGGGTGGTTGGCCAGCACCACGCCCAGCTGTTTTCTTTTGTCTTTCCCCCCATCTGGTGATGTTTACACACTGCATCAGATACTCAACGAAGGCCGAGTCGACCTAGGGGAGGCCCAGAACCGGTTCAGATATTTATCGCTGTTGGCCACGAGTGGGAATCGAACTCGTTCACCGAGTTCGCAGCGCGCCAATTGCTGCACTACCACTCCCCACGCGCACCCATGGAATTCATTGGAGTGGCGTGCCGACTGCTCGCCATCACGGCTCCGGGTTGGCAGAGGCCGCGGGGGCCTCCGGGTTGCGGATGGGCACAGCCGCTCCTTCCACATCGTCGCGGGCCGCGCCCAGGCGGCTCGTATCCTCGCCGTCGGTGAGGTCGAGCGACTCTTTCTGCGGGCAAGGGGAGCGGAAGGGGTCGAACACGGGCGCCGTGAGACTCGCGCAGTCACGGGAGGTGAGACGGCAGTGATGGTCGATGATCCTGCGAGCGATAATGGTGAATGTCACTGTGGCCACGTTAACATTAATGATGCTAGTACAGGAGCTGATGGTGATGATTTTGCTCGTGAAGTTAAGATTAACAATGCTGGTCCATGAATTGATGATGGTATTGATGGCAAGGATCGTGGTGGTGATGGCAATGAAGATGCCGTGGACTCACACGCACGATGCTTCCCCTCCAAAACGCCGGCAGCTGCCTCTTCCCAGCGGCCACGGCGGTGCAGGTGAGCACCATGCACGGCACCAGGTAGAGCAGCGCCGGTTGCCCCATCCGTGTCAGCACCAGCGCCACGAATGTCACCAGCAGCCCCAAGCCGTATGCTGGTGGGTCGCAGAGGTCACGGTGGGCAGGGGTCGGCCCAAAAACACGGGATGAGACGCGTGTGGGCACAGGGCACTTACCAATTCAATACAACCCTCCCCCCACCCCCCGAGATTCGACACATTCTTATGATCCAGGGTCGTGACCTGGTGTTGTGGCGTTCTCGCCGCCCGCGTAATGTGCCGTCTCGGCTCGGCAACGCCGTTTTGCTCGGCTCGCGCACCGCGATCGCTTCTCAGCGCGTGCATCGAGTGGAGTGCTCATCGCAAATAAGCGATGACTAGATGCGCGTTGCAATGCGTGCACCGCAAGCACCGGCATCAATGTTGACAACTGAATCGAGTGTTTCCCCCTCGCACACAAGTTTTCTTTGGATGCCCTGGTTTCCTCCGACATATACGTAAACGCTCATTAATTGCCTGATAATACCTTATGACATCGAGGCCTGCGGAGCTTGGGCAATTGGTGGCACCGGCTTATCGCGTGGCTGCCTTCCTGCTCATCTGCGGTTCCTCATGGTATGCACACCCACCAACCCACATAGCCATTCACGCACGTACCCACACACACACCTACATATCTGTCCACATGCTTAGGAGACTCCAAGCAAGTCTGCCAGGATGCTCAACTGCACATGAACCTGATAACATTCCATTTTATTTGTCATATAGCCATACAGACTTGGGGCAAGTGCTGTTAGCGAGCACCTATGTCCACCACAGTACACGAGGGTGTGGGTGGCCAATACCTCGCCTGGCCATCTGTCTCCCGAGTGTTTATGTTCACACACTGGACCAGGAACTCGTTTAAGGTCGAGCCCACCTAGGGGAGACACAGGATTAGTTCGAATATTTGCCAGTTATTGGCCGTGAGTGATAATCCAACTTGGGTAGCCGGGTTCATAGTGCAGTGCAATAACCACTGTGTTAAATACCAACACGTACATATCTGCATACCCATCGACATACGTACAGACCGCATGCAATGATGCCTGCACGCTCGCCAGCACATGCATCTGCAAATCTCACTCCGATACACACACCCACTGCACTCACCCACCCCCTCCTGTGCACTCACCCACTGCAC
>CM025621.2:13087226-13113765 GCA_014621495.2 Entosphenus tridentatus | reverse complement strand
CTCACCCACTGCACTCACCCACCCCCTCCTGTGCACTCACCCACTGCGCTCAACACACACAATCCCTCCCATGCACACCCCCTCAGGGAGCTCACCTATGGTGCTCGTCACAAAGTAGATGTGCGACGAGTTGGTGTGTACGTCAAATCGGTGGCAGTACACGACCAGCACACCTGCAGCACAGGCACACACAAAGATCCCCCGTGTAGCCTTGAACAGGCTGTTTGGGGCAAGTGATGTTGGTGAACACCTATATGAAGGCTGGCGTGGCACACACAAGAGTGTGTCACCAACACCATGCCCGGCCGCCTTTGTCTCATGTTTCCACACCGCAGCAGGTACTCATTTGAAGCCGAATCGACCTAGGGGAGTTCCAGAACCGGTTCAAATTTTCGTCGCCACATTGATCGTGAGCGGGAATCAAACTGAGGTTGTCCGCTTTATAGCACAATGCGCCACCCACAGCGCCACTGCTCCCCACACACCACACACAACACATACACTACCACGCATTTACCACACACACACCACGCGCACACACACAATACATATACCACAAACACGCACTACAGACACATGACACACACCCCACGCATTCACCAGACACTACACACACCCCACGCATTTACCACACACAACACGCATTCACCACAGAGACTACACACACACCACGCATTCACCACACCACGCATTCAACAAGGACACACCACACACACACACCACACATTCACCACACACAACACACATGCAGACACGCTGCAAACACAAGCAAACGCTCTCCACGTCACGCTGCGGACAGCACAGGGGGCGACGTTGTTTGTTGCCACCGCTTCTCGTGCCCGACTGCAAGCGCCGTGTGCACCGAACCTGGCACCAGGATGTCTCCGAAGCCGAGCAGCGAGAACGGCTGCGAGCAGACGGACAGCTCCGAGGGTGCCAAGCGTGGTACCTTCAGCACCATGGGCAGCTGCACGCACACAAAGACACCCCCCCCCCCCCCCCCCATTGAACCTTAACAGAATGTTGGCGCACGGGAGGGTGGTGGCCAGCAGTCCTCCTGGCCGCCTTTGTCTTCCTAGTGGTTTTACACACTGTACCAGGTGTTAATTATAAGGCTAAGTCAACATAGGGGAGGCCCAAGCCCTGTTGAGATATTCGCTGTCACTGTTATTGTTAGTGAGCGGGAATCTCAAATGATGAAAGTAAATAAAACCACTTCCACGCATGGAACTCGGTTCGCCGGTTTTAGAGCACAGCTCACTAACCACGATACTACCGCTCCCCAACACGAACATACACATGCACACACACCCACGTGCGTATACAATACATGCATTTACCACATGCATACACATGGACGTAGGTACACAGGCGACCAGACACAACGTTTACTCCTGTGTTGTGTGACGCCTTGCCGATGTTCAATGAAGAGGCCAGGCTAACCCACCTAGATGCCAACAGCAACGCTCCCATTGGGCTCACTAACAGCTGAGACCACGTGATGATGAGGATGATAATTACCAGCGATTACCTTTTCCTTTGATGACGAATCAGATGGGCCAGAAGCAACCTCCACCATGATACTTTGTCCATTCTGATAAAAACACACCACAACAACAACATTAGCCATTCACCATGGCAGTGATGTCACCACGGTGCTTATGCCAGGCTAGGTGCACTTTGAGGCTATCAGGTGAAGTGGAGGTCTTGCTGGAGGAAGGTCACAGGAAAGAGCCAGGTACTATGGGTTTTCGTTATTGTACCAACACACATGCACCTCTTCGCTCACACTCACCGCTCGTGTACTCACTGACCCGAATAACTCCCACACCCACTAACTCGCTCACACACTAACCCACTTACTCACTCGCACACTCACTCAATCATCCAATCACCTCCATATTCACTCAACCACTTGCCCAGGCGTTTGCCTACCATTTCCCTACAACTCTTCGGTGAACTGAATGTTAACGGTTGCACTTCATCGGCTCTCTATTATTATTTTTATCGAGCCATGTTAACATATTCAACTGTTAACTGTTGAACCGATATAGCGTATAATTGTATGGTTTTATTTTGGAATTGAGACGCTCTGTGTTTTGTAACTGTTATACCACTCGTCGTTGTACCTGCTTTTATATTCGCGAGATTGGTCATCTCAATGCACTCTGAACTGCCTACTTGTATTTCTCCCTGCCTGGGTCTCGGTTAAGATTGGTAACGTCCTCATAACCAAGCTTAATATTCCACATGGACCTTCTCTAAGCTATGTTGTGTTAAGGTCATGCTGCAGGATCACCTCTGCCACAATTGCTATTAATGATATAGCTAGGCTCTGCTCGGCTGAGTACACAGTTTATTGTACTTGAGTATCTGTGACAGGAGCTATTGATCATGTTTTGCTGTTTAAGCCACTGTTGTTTATCCTGTTTGAGTTTTGGAGTCAGTTCCATATAAGCAATTTGTTGATAAGATTGAAAACTAATTTCCTTAGAAGAGATGTTTGTGTTTCTTTTGTTGTCCTTCCCCCGCACCTCTGATTATCACGGTTGGCTACGTACAGTGCGAAAGAAGTTCAACATACATACGTTAGTTTGCACGTTCCCACCCGGCGGGGTCCTGTAACTGCCACCACTGCCAGACGGTCTTGGGCTGTGGCTGTCCTCGTAATGGAGCTGGCTAGCTTAGTAGGGCCTCCTCACCAGCTGAGATAAATAGGCCCGAGCCCGCATTGAATCCCGGTGGCACCGTAAGCCGGCCCCGGGTTTTCCCGTGCACGCGAAACATGCAAGCGCGCATGTGCTCACCGGCATGATGTACGGCGTGATGAACACAAAGAAGATGTCGTACACAAACAGCATGACCAACAGCAGGGTGCACGCCTGCAATGCAACACAACACAAAGATAAAGATCCCCCGTATAGGCATTAACAGGCTGTTAGCGAGCACCTAAGAAGGGCGGCACGGCACACGAGGGAACTGGTTGGAGATGGTAGCGGTGGAGATGACAGTGATGGCGGTGGTGTTGGTTGACTGTTGCATTGGCGGTGCAGCTGGTGAGGCTGCAGGGTGGTGGCGCCAGCGGCACCTTGAAGCTGGGCATGCGCAGCACCCGCAGCATGTAGGTGCAGAACGCGATGCCCAGCATGTCCTGGAGCACCCACGCCCAGCTGGCACCACACACAAAACAAAGACAGATCCCCGTGTAGCATTTCACAAACTGTTGGGGCAAGTGCTTTTAGCGAGCATCTATGAAAGCCAGCACGGCACACGAGGGGGTGGGTAGCCAGCACCACGCCCGGCCGCCTTTGTCTCCCTAGTGGTGAAGTTTACACACAGCACTAGGAACTCATTTGAGGCCGAGTCGACCTAGGGGAGGCCCAAGACCAGTTCAGATAATCGTCACTGGCAAGGTTCCTAGCGCAGCGTGCTGCCCGCTACATTACTGCCCCCCATTGATGCCCATCAATGCCTCGGTGGCCGAGCCAGTGGTGGAAGGTCCACACATTCCTATTAGTGAATCTAATCCACAGGACCAACCATTACCGAGTTCCCCACAAAATGGTACTCATGTTATCGACCCCGGAGGGATGATGGGCTGAGTCAACCTCACAACCGAAATATGATCTCGCAACCTTCGGACCGAGAGCTCTACAGCCGAGTCAGCTGACCGTGTCAAGGGGTGTCGGCGAGCTCTCACGAACGCTCTCGGACACGGCGAGCGAGGGGGCGGTGCGTGCGGCCTGCACCACAGCCGGCGTCACAAGCGGCCGAGAAAAAGCACCAGCGGTGGCGTGGGGGTGGCCGCGGCGGCGTCACCTGTCCTCGTTGCGGAAGACGACCCACACGACGGCCGTGGCCACACACAACAGCGCAAGGACCGCCAGTCGCACCGGGGGCGGCTCCTGCATGCATGGGGCAAGGGCACGGGGAACCCTGCCGCCGGGGAGAGTGGGGAGCAGGGAGGGGTTGGAATACGGGGGGGGGGGGGGGGGGTTACGTGTCTGCATTGTTTGTGTGCGTGCCGTGTGTGTGGCGTGCAGTGCTACGTCAATGCGCAGCTCGGGGAATACAGAACGGTGGAAGAGAGTACATGGGCAGGGGTACACACACAGGTAGGGGTACACAGGGGTAGGGGTACACGTAGGTAGGATTCGACACGAGTAGGGATACACACACAGGTAGAGGCACATGCACCTGTAACTGCCGCACGGAGAGCGGGAGACGAGAGGAGCGAGGCAGCTGTAGAGGCCCAGCGAGGAGGCGAGGCAGAACACAGCGATGATCACGTAGACTGGGCCCGGACACACAGGGTTGCACGAAGATCCACGGGGACACACAGACACGCGGAATTACAAGCATCGCTTTATTACCCACACGATTCAACGCGCATACGTGTGAGCGTACCGGTCGATTTTAGTTCCTGAATCGTCACGTACTCTCTATTTACCAGCAGGCATTGCAAGGGTAGTGGGCATCTGTGAAAAGGAGCGTCATACGGATTCTGATTCTGATTGTGCGTTAATGTGCATGGGTGTGTGTGTTAGGGGGTGTGTGGATCAGTTGCCGCAACAGTCTGTCAAGGCTACACGGAGGATCTTTGTCGTTGTATAGGAGCTGCAGTGGAAAGCGCACTGCCCTACGAACCTGGCGACCAGAGTTCGATTCCTGCTCACAGCTGATAACAGTGACAACGATTATTTGAACCAGTCATGGGCCTCCCGTAGATTGACTGAGGTGCGTTGGCTTGGTGTCCACACCAACTCGTCACTTTGTGACATACACCATAGGTGAGTTCCCTGAGGGAGTGTGCATGGGAGATTGTATGTGTGGGTGAGTGCACAGTGGGTGAGTGTATAGAACTGAGGTTTGGAGATGCATGTGCAGGTGAGCGTGCAGGCATCGTTGTATGCGATCTGTAAGTAAGTGGATGGTTATGCAGACACGGGTGTGAGTGTGGGTGGGTTCGTTTCTCGCTCAAGGCTGACACCAGTGACGATTATCTAAACTGGTCCTGGGCCTCCCCTAGTTCGTCTCAGCAGCCTCAAATGAGTACCTGATGCAATGTGTAAACATCGCCACTGGGGAGACAAAGGCTGCCGGGCCTGGTGTTAGCCACCCATCTCCTCGGATGCCGTGCAGGCCTTCATAGGTGCTCACTAACAACACTTGCCCCAACAGTCTGGTGAGGCTTTGTCTTTTATGGGTATGTAGGACAGTGGTTAGCCCACTGGGTTATGAACCCGGCGACCGGAATTCGATTCCCGTTCATGACCAACACCAGTGGCGATTATCTCAACTGTTACTGGACCTCCCCTAGATTGACTCAGCCTTAAACTGAGTGCCTGATGTGGTGTGTAAACATCAATACTGGGGAAAAGATGGTGGCAGGGCAACACCACCCCTCGTGTGCTGTGTCGGCCTTCATTGGTGCTCCCAAACAGCACTTGCCCCATCAGCCCGTGTGGGCTACACGGTAGCTCTTTGTCTGTGTGTGGTCACGTGCGTGGGTGCCTGCACACCCAGATAGTCGTAGAAGAAGTAGAGCATGGTGAGCATGATGGTGGAGGTCGCCACGAACAAAGCCACCATCTTGGGTGAGATGTCTTCGCCGGCCTGGGCGGCTCCTCCTATGCCGCCGACGCCGCTCGTCGGCGCGGCGCTACTGCTGCTGCTGGGGAAAGTGCACAACCGCCACCACCATCGTTATCACCACTGCCATCGCGATCACTACCGCCATCATCAACACCGCCACCACCACCATCACCGCCACCATCGCCATCGTCACCAAAACCACCGCCATCATCACCACCGCCATCATCATCACCGCCATCACCACCATCATCACCATCACCGGCAGCATCACCATGCGTGCGAGCTGGGCATGTGAGCTCACGTGTGCATCTCGGAGACTCCGGCCCAGTAGCTGGCGCCGGCCACGGTCCCCACCGCCATCACGTAGATCAGCATCATGTTGTAGTCAAGGCGCGACTCGCGCGGGGCGAACAGGAGCACCTGCTGCTCGCCGTCGCGCCGAGCCTGCCCGAAACAACGCAGAGCATGTAGCGTGCAACACACAAAGATCCCCCCCCCGCTCCTATAGCCTGATCTTGCTGCTAGTGCAAGTGCTGACGGCGAGCACCTAAAGAATTACACTGACATAAACAGGAACACATGGATCAGGGAATAAACACAGAGACACCATATCCACAATTGGGAAGAGTAAATTGACTTGGACAAGACAGGATAATGGCCTATAGGCCAGAATGGTGATGGAATGGTAAAGAAAGGAGGGAATACGTCCAAGAGGATGATCTATGTGGATATGGAGTGGTGAGATCCAGGTCACGTGCAGGAGCAGCAGCACTGGACTGTGCGGGATATGGAGGCCGTTTGGAGGCCTTCATCCCGCCGTGGATAGACAATGGCTGATGATGACGATCCACACCTGGAGCATGTGATGAGCATCTTCCTCTCCCATGAGCGCCACGGGGATCGCCACCTCCTCGTACTCCGTCTCGTTACCGCCGGGGGACACCTGCACACACGGACGGGGGGTGGGGCACAGGGCTCTGTGAACATCCCGTGAACCATGACCACAACAACACCGGGCTGTAGAAATATTTACCCTTCTCTACGATTAAATGAGTGATGATTTATAGACACCGACTGGAATCGAGCATCCGACAGGAGCGAGTGAGTGATTCTATGAACTGTCAATTGTTACAATTGTATATCGCTATTCGATTTCGGTATTATGTTATGTTCCATTTGTACAGTCTCGGCTTCGGGGCAATACCGGGATGACCATTATGAACCCACCGGGACTGTCCCGTCCAAACTGGGACATTCGGTGGCTTTACCCCCACAGCAGGGTTCAGCTGGTTTTTGTGCGTGATCGAGGCACCACAAAGAGGGTCGGGGCAGTGGTGAGGAACGCGGGCACACACCAGCGGCCTGTGGCTCAGCACCAGTAGCGCGGATGCGCCGTGCACGGCTGCCAGCCGCGCCTTGTGATAGAATGAGCAGTTCCCGCGCGTCGCCAACGCCACGGCACCGGCGAAGCCGCCGGGCGGCACGTCACCGGGGAGGCACAGCGGCGTCGGAGCGCCGTCAGCCAGCTGGTGCGGTGTCTGTCAGGACAAAGGGGGAGGAGGCACCAGCACGAGCAGTCGCCATTGTGAGTTCAGAGGGGGAGGAGGTTAGTAAGATGTTGGTGGGGTTATTTAAAATTTGGTGAGGTTAGTGAGAGGTTGATGGGGTTTGTGAGAGGTTAGTGAGGTTAGAGAGCAGTTGGTGGGGTGAGGGGTTGGTGGGGATAGTGAGAATTTGGTGAGGTTAATGAGAGGTTGGTGGGGTGGTTGAGAGATGTTGTTAGGGCTATTGAGAGAGGTTGGTGGGGTTAATGAGGGGATTCTGATGTGACGGTTTTCTGAGCAAAACGAAAGGTTGGTGATGGTGATGGATTCATGAGTGAGTGATGTAAGCACCTCCTGTGAAATTTAGCGTGACTGGGTTCAAACCAGGATCCAGTGACGAGATGTTAACTATCTCGCTTAGTATACAAGAGGTAACGGGTTCGATCCCGACCCTGACGCCTGTATATTTAGAGTTTGCGTGTTCTCCCCGTGGTCACTTGTTTTTTTCTCCGGGTCCTCTGGTTTTTTCCTCCAAATTTAGAAACATGTGCTTAGAGTATTTGGCTGCTATACATTTCCACATGATAAGCCACTTCGTTGAGCTATAAATTGGTGGCCAAGTCGCTTCTGAAAAATACCTGAACAGCCCAGTGGGCCGTGGTAAAACAAAAATAGTTTGGTTTTAATAGTTTAGAAGAACTCACGGCCTTCGTGGGGTCTTGGGGCAGCTCGGCCCAGCGGGGGTTGTAGAGGGTGCAGTACGTGTGTGAGTCTGATACCAACCGCAACAGAGCCATCTCTGCACATACCTGCACAACCACACAAACAGTATTAGCGAGCACCGATGAAAGCCGGGATGACGCATGAGGGGGTGGTGTGCATAGAAAAATCCCCTCCCGCCTTTCTCTCCACATTGGTGATCTTTACTCCAATAATCACGATTGGCTATGTACGGTGCGAAATAAGTTCAACATACATACATATATAAGGGAGGCCCAGAACCGGCTCAGATATTCGTCCCTGATGTTGATCATCAGGAATCTAACGCGGGTTGTAGCACAGTGCACTAAGCACTACACTATAGCTCCACACACAACCACTGCACTCCATAAAACTATCCAACAAGCCAGTCCATTAAGTGAGCCTTAATTGTAGAGGATGTAAATAAAATAATAACTAAAAATATTAATGCATGGATTCTGTAAAGTTTTCCAACACGCGTTTACCCTCGTGATAATGTTACACGGTCCAAGATGCACGAGTTGACATCACGTGGAATATGTACACGATGGTACAAATCAATTCCTCCCAGCCAAACACCTGGGCCAATCCCAGTTGGCACCCTTCGGGAGGGTGGATGACCGAGTGGATGAGTGGTTGGATTAGGGTTGCCACCAGGGCATATTTCTCAGATAATGAGAGGTATATCAAGAACTGTGCACTCTACTGCAAGACAGTTCATCACAATGTCATCAGCTCCCGGTACAAATCAAATCATGCCTCCAAAACGCATGACATTCGAAGCGCCTTGTCATGAACTCACCAATCCTCGACCACAGCGCGCTGGGCTGCACGCGTGCGCCACCACGCGCCGGATGAACTTTATTGATCGAGGTCGCCCAAACGGCCGATGTCTCACGGGAGCCCGGCATCGACCAATCGACACTCGTCCCTGCGACTAGTCCTCCACCCTAACCTCGCCCTTATCGCTCCGGCCAGCGTTTTCTCGCATTGCTCAAGTCACGATTACGTCCGGTCACAGCCGCTTACAGTCGAGACTAACGCATTTATGATTGCGGTTTTCATGCTAGATGTTGTTACCGTTACTGCATTACAATTGGGCTCATGGCTACCATCATTGGCCAGTGATGTCTGAAACGATGCTGGGAACACCCCTTCACTGAACCAGCACTGACCAGCGTGGGGAAGTATGGCAAAACAACCCACATGACCGACACGGCGTTAGGGTGGGGTTCAATAAGCATTGTATCGACAAAGGTCTGCAACTTGTTAGTCAAGGCTGCGCTCGTGCTTATTGATCGTATACATTGTATCGATGTACAGGGTGACACTTCATGTGTTCATATTGCATTCGGGGGTTGCGTTGTCAGGTCTCGGCTGTGCAGCCACAGTCCAACGTTCCACCGTGTGTGCTTCCACGTCTGTGCTCGATTTCCACCAACATGCAATGACCAGCGTGGTGAAGTATGGTCATACGACCCGTATAGGCGTGGGAAATGCCCTTTAAAAAGGGCCGTTAGATAAACACGGACAGTTCCACGAATATTTGCTGATGCTGCTGCTGCTGTTAGAACGACATTGCGGGCCGCACTCGGTGTTCATTAATTGGTATCTGTAAATAAACAAACCCAAATGACTCGATCTGTTACCGGGGAAACGGGTTTGGCCGTCAGGGCCCGAATCTCTCGGCGATTCGACTCCCTTCGACTTTGTGCGCTCCGCTTCCAACAACGACCCAAATCGACTGTTGCGAATCCATGCAAAATGTACAAGGTGCATTATGAGCACAGGCAGTGAGGGACGGCGCTAAATAGAAGCACCGATTGAAGAGCGTTTGTTTGACGTTCTTGTTTTCCTTTTGCGCGCAAGAGTAATTAAAATCGAGTTTAGGAATCGTCAAATCGAATAACGGGACGCCAATTGACGGCTGCGGCCTAACTCCTTTCACGGGCCTGTGCGAAGGCCTCGGCCTCGCCCGCCGCCGTAGCCGCCCGACCCCACCCCGAGCCCCGCAGGGAATGTAGCACCACGGGGTCCCTCGGGATTGGGAGGCAGTGAGAAGCCGCGGTCGTCCTCGCGGAACCCCCCGGCACCTGACGGCCACGCTCCGCGTGCTCGGCTCGCGTTTCCCCGCGCGGGAGGACGCGTCGCGGGTACCTCAATGCCGCCAAACGCCACCAGCAACAGCAGCGACACGACCAGCGGCGAGAGTAGCCGAGCCGCCATGGCGGCTGTGATGTCACTGGTGGAGCGTGACGCGGTGCCGCTATATTGGTAAGGGAAGGTGAGAGGGGGGGCAGTGGCCGCCGCCATCTTGGTCAGGGTGAGGCCAAGATGGCTGCCCTGCACGATGCTGGGTCAAGGTGAGGTCACAGTGGGTCGCTTTCCACAAGATCACAGACAAGTTGGTGTAGCCGCATCAGATCTGGTAGGCTCAGCTGTTGTTTTATTCTGTAATCTCTGTTACCCAATTTACTCTTGCAAACGAGATTACCGTGGCCTCACCTTGTGAAACAAAATAAACTTCTCTTGGTTTTGATGGAAAGCAGCTAGGAGATTGCGGTATTGGCAATGGATTATTGAATCTATCTGTGCGGGAATGTGCTTCCCCTTCTTACGCGGAGGGTTTTTGCTGGCTCTCAGGTCTCTTCCCACACGGAGCTGAACACAGTACACAACTGTACTTCATGGCATTTGCCAAACTTCTCAATGTAGAAGCAGTCTCCTGGAATTGCTTTGAACCTCAGCGAGGCATTCTCAGGTAAAGGAATAAATGGAAATGTATCACAAAACAGGAAAAATACTCGATTATTGCATTCATGAGAGCAGCGTTCTTCATTGCACTGGCGGACCTTCGTGCAGCCCCTGAAGTGCGGTCCCAGACAATACCTAAATAGTGAAAACACCCCCATCATCATCGTGCTGTCAACCCCAAATGATCTCAAATGTGTGGCGTGCCTCACATTGATGTTTCATCGGCGAAAATGCTCCAACAATCCCCCTCCCCCCCTGAAAAATAGTGAAGAACACTTGCATTCGAGTGATCCCTGAATAGTAGCAATCAAATTGCGAGGTGGGAGTAGGGTCGCCACTCATCTGCCTTAATTGGCATCGGTGTTTGGACGGCAGGAATTGATTTGCACCGAGATTTGCTCAGGGTATTGCTGCGTTGAACTTTATTTCAGTACTGGAACTGTACAACTTGAGAAGTATGTCCAGGTGTGAAGCAAGCCCCGTCAGGAATATACATCAGTCAATACTCAATGCACTTAAGGCATTTTATTCGCGTATGATGATGAAGGAATTCTCTTAACAGGGTCAAGGCATAGCCGTTACCGGGTCTCACTCCTCGTGGCAGAGTTCGATTTGACATCCTCTTAGGGAAATTGGGTGGGAAAGCGAGACATTGAACACAGCCACCGGGGAAGCGATCGCGAGGTGTGGTGGTGGCGTCCGCATCGGTGACCTCTTGACCTTAACCACAGCGACCGGTTACTAAACCGGAGCAAGTTCACTTTTCCAGTGACTTGAAGAATTGTCCCGATTTGGGGGTCACAACTTAAAGAGGCAAATTCTTTCGTTTGTTTGTTGACCTCCTGTGTTGCGCCCCACCTTTTCTCGACCCATGAGCCGATTAACATTTGCACGTGTCATGACATCGCGGACGTCACTGTGTAACGTCGGCCCTGGAGAGGCACGGCGTGCGATGTCCTCACATCGCGGACACCCCGTGTGTGTGGGTGTAGTGCCGGCCCCAGAGGGGCTCGGGGAGCGCCAAGTCAAGAGCGCTGAGTGGCACCACGCTCGGCGTGCTGGGGTCCTGGCAGTTGTCGCTACTCCCAGTGTCTAGTGCAGTTAGCCTGGTGGTCCACCAACACAGGTTGTTAACTGGTGAAGGGGCAGTGTCAATACATGCGTTGCCTCCAAAGAGTACGTCTGCGACTCAGTTGAACTCACTACACATGTACTGTACAGTCTTTTTCATATTATACAAGTCACGTATTTGAAGTATCGATTTTGATCAATAAACGTTTGCATTGTTACTGCAAGTCGCGCCGATTCACCACCGAAACACAAGCAGACGGGATTTGTTGTTTAATAGATTTAATGAACGTTGATGAGTGCGTTCGCGCACGGCCTTAATTTAACGAGCCTTACGCAAGCGCAGCTTCCAGGGCGACATCAGTGCAAAAGGAAATGGGAACGTGGTCTCACATCATTAACATGGCCACCATCAATTAATTGCCACTCAACTTATCATCAACGCGTAAGCACCACGGTCACCATCATGGTCACCATCATTACTACCACGGTCATCATCAATGTAGAACCATCACATACTTGCTAACACCACAAATATGAGCAATAAGTCACCAATATGCAAACCCATTAATCGCATAGTTGTTTGAGAGCAGAAACTGCGTCAAAACTCTTACACTCAAAAGGTTTACACGTAGATATAACAAAAATATCACGACGTTTCGATCGCAACACAAGCAATCGTCAGGTGAAAAAATATAGCGGGAGAGCTGCTCAAGGTTTGTGGCCACCTCCACAGCTTCGGTGGCGCCCGGTTTCTTACATTGACATGCTAATCTTACATTAACAGATTGACACAATCTCTCACAATACAATGGCCACCTCCACAGCTTTGTAGTCGTGGAGGTACATCAGCTCTCCGATCTTACATTTACACGCAAATTCCATCTCTAGCCCCGCCCACTTACCCTTGGGCTACACCCATCTCAAACCTATATAACATCCTGCTTTAGCAGCTCTCCCGCTATATTTTTTCACCTGATGACGACTGCTTGTGTTGCGATCGAAACGTCATATTTTTAATTATTCTTTTTCTTCTATCTACGTGACTTTACCGAAAGACCCAAATAATGTCGTATGATTCGTTCTAAAAATTACTATGCAGTAAAACAGGTTAAATAATCGGTAGGGTTAGCAAGCGTGTGATGGCCACCATCATCGCGTAATGTACATGCGTCCATCGCTACATCATTCCCATCGCAAACATCGTTTGACAGCCGCTGCCACAATCCTCATGAAGTGAATGCTCCAATAAACAATATTCGGCAAAACCCAGATTTAAATTTAAGTGGTCCCGTTTTAATTAACGTAACTTATCATTTATAAACCATTGCCGTCGAACAGAGCAGGTGTCTGCTTAAAAACATTCGGTGCATTGAGCGGAAGACAATGCACATTTCTTCATCCGACGCCTGACATACCCCCCCTCACCCCCTTACCGTGCCATAATTGCAAAACATTTTGATGCAAAACTGTTATTGTGCAAGCTACATTTCTCGGCCCCCCACCACCCAGATGGTCGTAAACAAAAAAAGCGACAGACACCGTGAAACCTGTGAGCAGCAACTCCACCTCCGCCGAGTCAACCGGAGGAACGACGGCGTGCGGTGGGCCGAGATGATTTAATTCGAGCTCTAAATCAAGCGACGCAAAAATGCAGCCGCCCACACCCACACCCGTGGCACAACAGTCCAATAAAAAAAACCTGTGGAAGAAAACGTAGCCAGTTACCCAGTCACTAACGCCACCATTGTGATGCGACAAAACCGTGCATGGAGAAGCTCGGCCGAGCTGTGTAAGTGCGATCCTGCCGTGTGGTTCGGGGGCGATGAATCTCCGCCAGGGAGAAAAAGTGGCTACCCAGTCCAGCTGGGCCTCTCTAAATTGAGCACGTGGATTAGCGAGCTGACAAAACTTTATCGCGGCGTTAAAATATCTAAATTTTTAACTCTACATGTATAAAAAAAACACAACAATGGTTTGGAGGCGGCACCAGGGCACCATTTGGTCTCGATTTGGAATGTTTTGATGTTTTGATTTTTGAGTCAGGCTTTTTCAGGAGCCGCAGGGTTCTCCCGCCCACAAACAGAGCTTTACGTTGTATTCTGTGTCGGTCTCCCTAACCCCCCCCCCAACCCACCCCTCCTAAAGCTCCCCTATCAAACACAGCCCTCTTTATACTTTACAAGTGACCGAGAAAAAGGAACAGGAACATCATCTAAGTGTTAACGCATCATGTGGCTCGTCCCACCACAAGGGAGAACATTGCTAAAGTTTTCCCCGCACCCCTCGCGTCAGCGATGGCGGCTGCTTGAACAAGAGTCGTCTCCCGCAGAGTCGCGACGTTACACCGAGCCCGGGAGTCACGAAGATCCGGACCTGCAGAAATAAACAGAGTTTAAATTAACCACCGATTGCAATGAGACATGACGACATATGAGGTCACTCTGTGACGCAACTGGAGGGACACTGCCTTGGCACGCAGCTGGCGGTTTGCTATTGCAAAACGTTTGCCCGAGTCGTCGAGACAAGCGCCGCTGAGAGAGCGAGGTTGAGCCGGCTTCTGCCGAGAGCACACGCCTGCCCGCTGTGGTTTCACCGCTTTGGGGGCAAGGGTTAGTGGCTCGCATGCATTGAGCTGCGAGGTGGTCAGCAGGTCGAAGCAAAGCGTTGTGATGTTGACACGAGGCGTCTAGAGACACTGTCTATTTACAGGACCGAAGAATGAAGGACACTTGACTTGCATTCACGGGCATACACCACCCACCTTGGTTTTGGCACCTCTCACACACCCCCCCCCCACACCCCCGCCCCACACCCTCTCATGTGCTATCCGGCTGTGGTGTCCACCAGGTGTCGGGAGGCGCCCCCCCCCTGACTCCCGCAAGCTCCTCCCGTAGCCCCCCTTGGACTGCATCTGGTGCTGCATCTGTGGGTCAGAAGTTGGCACGAGGTGATCAGCAGGGGGAGGACGGGGGGGGCTGGGTTGTTGAGGGCGAGGACAAGGGATGAGGGAAACTTTCAAAGTCAATAAAACAGAAAATCCCCCCAGCAGTTTTTAATCGCACGAACACAGCGTCGTGTTAGGGGACGAAGAATCCATTCGGAAATCTCACAAAGCAGTGAGACCCTTCTTCGTGCTAAAGAATGGCCCGAGGAAGGGGTATCTCGGAACTACGTCTGAAATCCCTTCATGTGACCTCCATTACAGAGTAGAGAGAGATCCAGGAGCATTAGATGATGGCCCTGCCCAGCACGTGCGCGCTTGAGCGACTCGTACATGCATACCAGGTTCGTGTTGTTGCCTCCGTTGAACATTTCCCCCGAGCCGACGTGCGTCGTGTGCACGAAGTTGGTCGGTTCTCCGATCATGCTCCTGTCGATTCGCCTCCTTCGCGTCTGCGCAGGGGTTCAAGGACACGGCGGATCAATCGCTGCAGTTGGGGTGGCTGTAACCCGGATTCGAACCCAGGAACTCGGCTACGCCGGCTCGGCGTATCTGATCTCCAAGCCACACGGAAGCCACCTCTCGCATAAGAATCGATTTTAAATAAATGAATGGTCGCGTCGTGCGATGACGAGGTCGTGATGAAGTTGGCGTAATGATGAAGGGTATGATGATGGTGACAATGAGGGCACGATGATGTTGTTGTGATGGCGGACGGCCGCAAGAGGAGGGTGGATGAAGTGGCGGTGGGGGGGGCGGGACTCACGGGCTGAGGCTGCTCGGCCACGCAGCATCCGAGCGAGATCCAGAACTCGCTCATCTCCACCAGGAACCAACGCCGACTCCGTCACGCTGGGTCACGGGTATACCACGTGTCACCTAGCGTCCACGCACACGTATGTATACATTCCATTAAAGACAAAGATCCCCTGTATAGCATGAACAGATTTAGGGCAAGTGCTGTTAGTGAGCACCTATGAAGGCCGGCACGGCATAGACCATGCCCGGCCACCTTTGTCTCCTCAGTGGTGATGTTTACACACCACACAAGGTACTAATTCGAGGCTGAGTCGACCTAGAGGAGGCCCAGGACCAGTTCAGATAATCGTCACTGGTGTTGGCCGTGAGAGTGAATCGAACTTGGGTCGCCAGGTTCATAGTGCAGCGCGCTAACCGCTACATGTGCCATCGCACACTAAAACACACACACACAATCAACAACCCCCATTCGCCACGAAGACGCGGTGACATCACTACAATGCTCGTGCCAGGCTAGGTGTACCTTCAGACCAAGTAAAGTGTTGAAGGCTCACCTGGCAAGAGGTCATGAAGCAAACTCTGGTACCATGAGTTAACTGACTGGGATGACTGACGGATGCATCACCTGTGCTGCCTACTTTGCATACTCGCTGTGTTTTTGCTGCCTGGCGCTCCACCTACCTCCAACTGCCCAGTAGTGTCATTTACAAGCCTCCTTCACAGAAGCCAATCTTGAAAGCACTGGTACCATGCATCAGCTAAGTCCACTCAGATTCACATCTTCCTGTACTACATAAGCCCATCTCCTCTCCAGCCCGTGCCTGTTTAGCACCCTCTATCCAGCTAAACAGAAGCTGCGTGGCAATGCGGTGGCTGGGAATGTGGTGGCTGGGCATGTGGGCTTCATGACCCAGCGAAGGCAGCCGAGCCTACCCATGACGACAAAGAAAAAGATCCCCCGTGTAGCCTTGAACAATTTATGTTAGCGAGCACCTATGAAGGCCGGCACGGTACACAAGGGGGTGGGTGGCCAGCACTACGCCACAAATCCCCACACACACAAAGGCGTGTAATTTTTTTTAAACCAGCCTGGCAGTTTTGTTGTTGTCAATTTGGGTTATATTTGTAGTCGGTTTATGAAGTCAGGGCCAAACTGCACCTCGGCCACCTCATCGTGTAAAGCTAATTTAATTAGCATTACACAACTCAAAAAACGGCAAGTTTTAATCACCCTTACAACTAAAAAAACGGCAAGTTTTAATCACCCTTATTCCGTTTAATTGTGGTAAAACAGGTTACACGACTCGCCTGAGTTTAGCTGGTAATGGCCTGCATGCCATCACCTCTCCTTAGTACCCTATGACTAAAGCACACTTCTTTAGCCATTTAAGTTCATGAAACCTTCCCTGGCACACATACCACAGCAGGCCCACGGGTACCCACTGACCGCCAGCGACTGCCCGTGACCTCCCCGTGACCTCGTGTCTCGAATAAACGGCTCTACTTCTCCCATTCTGGTAAGCACGTCATCGCTACTCCCATGGTTACTGGTCCCCGTGAACTTCACTCGTTTATTCCTTCACCCATGTTGAAAACTCGATCTGCCCAACTGTTTTATCTTAACATTTCTGTGTTCAAACCACCACCACACCGCATGTCAAAAAAACACTCAACCACTCACTCACTCATTCAAAGATCCCCCGTATTGCCTTAACAGACTGTAGGGGCAAGTGCTGTTAGTAAGCACCTATGAAAGCCGGAACGGTACACGAGGGGGTGGGTGGCCAGCACCACGCCCGACCGCCTTTGTCTCCCCAGTGGCGATGTTTACATACCGCACCAGGTACTCATTTGAGGCTGAGTCGACCTAGGGGAGGCCCAGGACCGGTTCAAATAATCATTACTGATGTTGGCCATGAGTGGGAATCGAACCCGGGTCGCCAGGTTCATAGCGCAGCGCGCCAACCACTACACTACCGCTCCCCACACACCCGCCCACCCGCCCACTCACCCACCCACCCACTCACCCACTCACCCACCCACCCACATAACTCACTCACCTCATCCACTCACTCACCCACTCACTCGCCAACACTGCAGGTCACCTCACTTCTCTTTTTGCTTCTTCCCTCGCACTGCTCCACTTTGGGCTCCCTTTCCCATTGTCTCTTCCCGCCCGCAAGCTGCTATAATAAAAATCTTGCTCAGTACAAGAAACGTGTCAAATCTTATCGATTACAACGTTGATTTTTATGTTTGTTGCAGGTCGAGTAACGTTTGTGGGCCTTTGGGCCTGTACTCAGTAACAGTGTTTCACAAAAAAAAACCAGATGCGTGGGCGAGCGACTTTCTCTGCGTGGGACGCGCCCCAAAAACCGCAGTCTCCCGCTGCCGTGGCAACAAAACTCAGCAGCAGCGAGATCGTGGTGGTGGTGGTGGGGGTGGCAGTCGTGGTGCTGGTAGTGGTGGGAATGTGGCGAAACAGTGGCGTAGCTATCGAGTGTGCAGGCAATAAAATTGCACCGGGGCCCACGGCCTGGAGGTCACCGGGCGCCGGGCTAATCGAACAAGAGTAATGTTCCCTTCGTGTTTAGCGTTCGTTTAAGTGGCTCGTATAGCCAAACTAAGACTTCTATAGCGTTCAGTCTCTACAGCAGCATAGCTATCGATTGTGCAAGCAGTGTGACTGCCATGGGGCATGGTGGTCGGAGAGGCCCGGACACTGGGCTACGAAGAGGATGGGAAATTGGGACAGGGTGGGGCCCTTTTCATTTTTGGCACCATGGCCCACGCCAACCATGCTACGTGAACTGGGGGAAGATGCTGAGCAAGAGAGGAGGAGTCATGCACAGCCAACTGACCTTTTGAGCAATCGACTGATCTAGACCCCACTTCTTGTCAATGAGAAGAGGCAGTGAAACAGACGTGAGGATCCGTATTCTTCGCTGATGGCCAGACAGGGCTTTTAAATACCTTTGGTGGGCCAAACAACAGTGACAAGTAACTGAGCATGTCATTAACATTACAAATAGTGTCGTTCCCAGGTTGAAAGTATTCCCCCCTTTAGTACCCGATTAGTGCTGCCAAGATGCTTGCAGTGATGGGTAAATATAATTTGCGGGCTGTTTAGAAGTTGTAGGCCTTGTCTGGCCACGGGCCATGTGAAATGAAGTCACGGGCCACATTTGGGCCACGGGATGTAGGTTTCCCGCAAGGCTGGGATATGGTGACAGATAGCCCCCCTCCATCCCATGACCCTGAGCCCAGGGTTCTTGGTCAGAATTCCGCGACGCTGCCTTATTTGTGACCGACTGGTCTGAGGATCGTTTCGAAGCAGTAGGCCTCATGTAGCTGCTGACCATGTGAAATTAAATTGCGGGCCATGGCTTCACCACTCACAAAGTGAACCAATCGGGATTTCGAGATGAGTGGTCTGCAGCCGTTTGCTGGACTCAGCGATAGTGAAATTGCATGTGGCAGCAGCAGTCGCAGCAACAGGAAGTGGGAGGGAAGGTGCCCACACTGATAGGGAAGGTACTAAGATAACATTTTTACAGGGATGGATTGCTGGCTGGTGGGCTGGCTAGGTTGTGAGCTGGCTGAATGGTGGGCTGGGCGAGTGGTTGGTTGGCTGGGTGAGTGGTGTGCTTGCTGAATGGATATTGGGCTGAATAGGTGGATGGGGGGCTCACTGATTGACATGGGGAACAATGTAGAATGGTTACTGCAGCAGGGGTGTGTTCTGAAGAGAACAGACGACACGCCACTCACAGCTGGCACGAGCACGCACACACACACACATAGGCACGGCGCATATATCAGGTATCACACCACGCACACACACCAAACACCACATACACACCACACACACAGCCGTACGAGGTAACACACGCAACGTATGAAATACATACTACACCACACACACTTATTAGACACCACACCCAGTAAACACCAGGCGCCACACACAAAACGCACAACACATAAACCAAACAGCACACACGACCCAATACACCAGGAAACACACGTCAGACACTACAATACTGTAAAAACCAAATACACACCCCAGGAAACACACACTAAATAAACCCCGCACATAAACCATAGGCTCACCAAACGGCAGGGTTCAACAAACACCACAACCAATGAACCAACCAAACGCCTCCACCACACGCCACGCCACCAAACACCACCATCTACCACCCCACCCCACCACCAACTAACACACCACCACCACCGACAACACCACCAACTACCACCCCACCACCATCTACAACACCACCATATTTCACAACACCACCTACCACACCACCACCTACCACCACACCACCACCTACAACACCACCACCCCACCAACTCTCACACCACCACCTACCACACCACCACCTCTCACACCACCACCTACCACACCACCACCTACAACACTACCACCATCACCCCACCAATCCACCATTAACTACCACCACCTACCACACCACCACCTACCACACCACCACCTACCACACCACCACCTACCACCCTACCACCACCTACCATACTACCACACCACCACCTACCACACCACCACCACCTACCACACCACCTACCACACCACCACCACCAACCACACCACCACCACCTACCACACCACCGCTTCCCACCACCCCACCCAATCCCTTGTCGAGTCGTTACCACGCTCAAGTCATAGGAAGGCTCCGACTCGCCTTTAACCCATTACATTCGCCTCTTCGTCATCATCAACATCCATGACCAATCCATTGCTGGACGAAATGCTTAAGCAATAACTAAAATGAACGCTGTACACCAACCTTCCCACTCTCCTACACCCCCCCCCCCGTGCGTCATGTGCCGTGTGATTTCACCGCAGTGAAGGTTTTACCAACTCCACGTTTCTTATTTAAACAACAATGTGCAGTGTACATATACAGCGAACAGCCCCTTTGCCAATACACTTGTGGATGAAGGAATCCGACACAACAAGCATGCAGGTCATGTTTGGGGGGGGGTTGTTTGACCATACTTCACCAAACCGGTCAATACGGGGTGGAGGTGGCGGCGAGAGCTTAGAGGCGCGGCAGCGTAGAGGTACAGTACAACACATTGATTTTGCAGCAGCCTATAGCAACGTGTTGTGCATGGTGGTTGTCGCCCATCCACAAGCACTGTCCAGGGTCAAGCCCTGCTCAGCTTCCGAGATGAGATCGGACACATTCCGGTTGATTTGCTCATAGGTCAGGCGCTGCTGAATTTAAAGAGCAAACAACAATCCCCTCAATGTTTACACAGAGAACCTGGGGTCTCCCGTCTCATCCTCTGGTGTCTTTGGTCAGCCTCTGCGTGTCTCTCTGTCCCACGGCGTCTCCTGTCTCACACCCCGTTCCACGTGGATGTGTCCCCCCCCCCCCCCGTGTCTCACCTCTCCCGGTCCCCGTGTCCTCGCGAGCCGCGCTGACGTTTCCTCCTCCCTCCTCCTCCGCCGCCGCCACCGGCTTCTGGGTTGGAACAACCCCCCGACGTTCCGGTTGCAGATGTTCCAGCCCAGCCCGGGTGCAAGGGAAGTTCTCGTCTTTCTCTGGCGCGGATCTCTCCTCGTTTGGATGACCTCTTGTTCGGATCGAATTATCGCAACCACTCGTGTTCGGTTGCGCTTAAAGAGTCCTCGCTCGGCCCCAGAAAGAAATGTTTAAAAAAAGACCCCCGAAACGACTCCGGCTTTAGTTACTCCGATGGCCCAGAAACGGTGGCGGGCGAAGGAGTCGCGGGCTCGTGGGCGTCGAGTCCGAGACGCTGCGACCACTCGAGGTTCCGATCAGCCCGGCCCAACCCACAGCGCCACGCTTCCTCCGCGTTTGAATCGCCAACGGAAGTGACGTCGCACGTGGGCGGAGCCAACAAATAAATAAATATTTACTCCGCCCACTCTCGGGCGTGCGCGTTCCCCGTTGATTCACGTGCGGACTCTTTTGTACTCCCCCCCCCACCACATAACATTTGGTTTAATTACTGAAAGAACCAATAATAAGTCTACAGTATAGACTGCCAGAACGCTGACTCAGGTTAATAACCAGGCTACAGTCTACATTATAGACTGCCAGTACACTCACCAAACTTAATAACCAGGCTACAGTATACATTATAGACTGCCAGTACACTCACTCTGAGTAAGCACCAGGCTACAGTCTACATTAGTCTTTTTATTTTATTAGTATTATTTAAAATTTGTATTCACTTTATTTGTATTATTATTTTTCTATCTACGTGACTTTACCGAAAGAACCAAAGAATATGAATTCCTGCAGTCACAAAAGTTAAGTCAAAAGTAACCAACACTTAGGTTATATGCGCCAAACCAACCTTTGCCCTGCCATATATAACAAGGCCACGTGGGAACGTTTTAATTTGAACCTAAATTATGTGAACAGCACGATCATACGACATCGCTCGTAGGATGTAATCCATCTCTGCCTGCGTCTCATCTGCTTTAACGCCAGTTTCCTTAAATGGCCAACACTAATTGCCACACATGTCAATTAGCGTGGCTTGTGTGCAAACACCTCATCTCCTCCTCTTCACAATTCCCTTCCACCGCAGTCTCAAGCTCGCACTGAACTGCAATAACCTTGCTCAAGAAACGCATGCAACGCCTCTCGATTGCAACAGAGGCCCATGTGATGTACAAGGGACCAGCAACGAACAGCCGATTGCTCGAGGTTCCACACGCAACTCTGACAGTGCCGTACTGTTTGTTCCTGGCCGCTTGGTGTCACACGGGCCTTTGGACCGCACTAATTAACACATGCCGGGCCGTGTATCACTGCTGCGAAACACCACAGAGTACCCCTCTGTGCTCGGAACACCAAGCAAAATAGCCCCAAATTCCTCCCAACCCTCCTGCACCCCCCCAGCCCAGCATGAAGAGACTGTTGGGGCAAGTGGTGTTAGCGAGTAGCACCTATGAAGGCTGCTGGCACGGCACACACGAGAGGGGTGGGTGGCCAGCACCTACGCCCAAACACACTCCCGTACAGACACAATAGACAAATATCCCCCCGTAAAGCCTTAACAGACTTAAGAGAAGCACCTATGAAGGCCGACAGGTCGGCGTGCGGCGTTATCAACACGGGACGCATGAAACGTCAACAAATAATCCACGGCGAGGTGCAGGTGCATCGCGGATCGCTCTTTATTGGTGGACAAAGCGACAACATCGGCAGTCGTAGGGCGGGCAGGAGAACGCGGGCTGCCTTGTCGTTTAAACGTGGGGGCGGGGGGAAGGGTCCCAATTCAAGTGTTGGTGAAGAGAGAGGAAGTTTCCACCAATTATCCTACTGATGAATGATGAGCCTCTATATCGCTTCTGAAGATTTGGCTGTTCGGGGGGGAATAGTTTTGTCTCTGCCAACTCATGAAATCAGGCCTGAAACGACGAGCAAAATCCAGGCACGCGTGTCGTCACACGCCCTCTTCTTTAGTCCGGAGTCCAGAGCGCTGGTATTCCCAAGATTCTGAGAAAAGCCGGAATGGCAAGCGAGCGCATGCTTGCAGTAACAATGTAACAATGCAGAGCCCCTTTTGTCGATGCACTACTGAACGAGGGCCTCCCGCACAGTGCAGGTTGTGCGCGGGGGGTTGTTCGGCCATACTTCACCACGCTGGTGAGTGCAGGTTGGCGGGGGGGATGGGGGGCATAGAAGTAAAATACAACAATGTATCTTGCTGCACTGCCTTCTGCCCACAACGTACATCTGCAGCAGCCTATTTCAAACCCATGTGCATGGTGGTCATTACCTATCCAGGCACTATCCAAGCTCAACCCTGCTTAGCTCTTGGGACCCGACGATGGGTCTCAGCGTGTCGGTTCCCGCGAGCCCTCGGTGGGACACTCATGGGACCCTTGGGGTGCCCTTGGGGGGTCCTGGGGGGCCGGTGCAGGGTAGATGACGGAGTGGGGGAGGGGGGCAGGTGCCAGTGATGAGCTCTTGTTAACAGCACCTAGGAATGCCCCCGGCGGGCGGAGGGCCCTCCTCCATGTGCTCCTTGGATGGGTTGATGCCTGGAAGGTGGACAAGAAGAGTGAGCGAGCGGCAATCCACTCAGTACAGCACAGCACAGGAATGATGGAATGGCCTTAACGTTCATGAACCCAGCATCCACTGAAAGTAACCCCCTGCTCGCGATGCTGCTGGTCGTCGAGTCGGCACTACAGGTGTTGTGATGATGGCTTTGCCGGTGATGGTATGTTGCTGTGTGTGTCAGTGTGACGGTGTGTCGCTGTGTCCATGTGTTTGTGTGATGGTGTGATGCTCTATCGGTGTGTCTATGTGACTGTGTGTCAGCGTAATGGTGTCGGTGTGGTGTCGGTGTGATGATGTCAGTGATTCAGCGTGTTGGGTTGTCGATGTGATAGTGTCGGTGTGATGGTGTCAGTTTGATGGTTTCAGTGTGACGGTGTATCAGCGTGTTGGCTTGTCAATGTGATGGTGTCAGTGTAATGGTGTCGGTGTGATGGTGTGACGGTGTGATGGTGTCAGTGTGTTGGGTTGTCGATGTAATAGTGTCGGTGTGATGGTGTCAGTGTGATGGTGTCAGTGTGATGGTTTCGGTGTGACAGTGTATCAGCGTGTTGGCTTGTCAATGTAATGCTGTCGGTGTAATGGTGTTGGTGTGATGGTTTTGGTGTGATGGTGTGTCAGCGTGTTGGCTTGTCAATGTAATGGTCTCGGTGTAATGGTGTCGGTGTGATGGTGTCGGTGTGATGGTGACGGTGTGTTGGCCTTGGCGTGAGTGTGAGGAGCTCACGCAGGGCCCCGGACTCCATGACCTCTGCTTGCACCACAGACGTCCTCAGAACCAGTTCCACGTCGCTGCCAAACTTGAGCAGCTGTCAAAGCGTAGGTCAGAGGTCAGCTCATAGGGTCACGGGGTCACCGACAGCTCCACCTCCAATGCAACGGGTTCCATCCTCACCTCGGTGATCTTGTCGGGTGACAACTCCTGCCGGTTCTTCTCAAACTCCACGTTGATCATTTTCCGTACGGCTTCAACGAGAGAAATGATGACGCACGCGTAGGTGAAGCGGCAATGTTTCATCATCATGAGGTATGATCAATCCAAGTCGTGGCCATCTCTCGCAATCCTGTGACGATGCTTATGAAGAAAAAAATAATCAGACTACTGGAGAAATCCAATAAGCTATAAAACTCTTTTTCACAGATATCCAGTAAATCTATAAGATCACCGCTCTCCTATCCATAGCGATTGAAATTCATAACCAATGATTGTCTAGCCTTTTGCCACAGTTTCAATGCACTAACGATTACCATGACAGTCAAGACGTTGGAGTGGTGAAATCCTTGCCTTTAACCAGCAGTGGTTTGATCATGGCTGATCATGCGGTTGTCAGACGAAGATACCTCGCCACTAAAAAATGCCACCGCCGAGGACCAAATGATCCAGAATGCACCTGGTTCTCGTCAGATCTTACCAGCCAAGCAGATTTGAGTCCGGATAGCGAAAGGATAAACGACCACCTACCTCCTCCATGCCCAACTGGTGTTACAGGTTTGCTTCGGGGATTCGCTGTAGGCAGCAGGGGATGGGGTGGGGGGCTGCAGCAAAATAAATAGTTCTCTACCGCTATGTTGTCACGTGTAAGCTCCTCGCCTGGTGAAGTATGTTTCAGATAACCTCCAAAGACGACCCGCAAAGCCGTGGGGAAGGAGAGGTGGGGGGGCTCATCCATCAGTGGATGGTTCCTGAGGTGGCTGGCTGTACACTGCCACCACTTACCATCCAGGCTCGCCGCGTCGTCCCGGAAAACTCGCCTCCGCGTCTTGTGCAGAGCGCGGAAGAGGGACAACACCTTGGGAGGCCGGGGGTAGACAGACAAAGATGCCCCCCCCCACATTTAGTGACACGCGCTGCTGGGGCCAGGTGCTGTTGGCGAGCACCTATTAAGGCACGCACGGTGCACGAGTGTGACAAGGGCCCCTCTGCCCCACCCTCAGTGCTGATGTGTACACAGTCCGTACAAGGTACTCATTTCAGGCTGAGCAGAACTAGGGGAGGCACAGGACGTGTTTCAGATAAGTCTGGTAGCGAACTTAAGTGTAAAAGTGCGTAGATCAGTGATCGTTATCCCCTCCCCACCCAATCATCAACGGTGACGTTACCATGCACGTTTTGGCTAGGTGCAATGCTTAGGCTGTCACGTGCAGCGTGGAAGGCTCGCTGCTGGCAGGACGTCACTGCACAGACCCAGGTGCTACGGGTGAAGTGACGGAAATAATTGTCAGATGCATCCACCACCCACATCACCCCCATCACCAACATCACCAACTCCCCACGTGAGCTCCATCGTTCGCGCGACCCCGCGACCTTGTCCACCCATTACTGAGCGCCCACTGCACCCCCATCAAGGCGGGTGGTGGTCTCGGGGATCTACACGGGACCCAGCGAGCGGGTTCCACCCCTCGCGAGACACGGGGGGACACGGGGTGACCCCGAGGGGAGCGAGGGGAGACGCGGGTCACCTGTGCCCTGGCCGCCATGCGTACGTCTCGCGTCTCCTGCTACTCCCACGTGCTCCCAACTCGCGAAATATGACGTCACGTGCTTACATTTCGCGGAGGGAGGACATGACGTCACGCCAAAGTGAGCCGTGCCATAGCAGCACGTGCCGATCGCCAGCGGTCGACGTCACGGCATTATTTGGTCGACATAAATGTGACGTAACGCTGCACGGATTAACATTGCGGCGTCGTTGCGCGATGACGTCACGCACAAAGGTTGCCTCCGACATATCCTGGCGGTTGTGCCGCGTGTATGACGTCACGCAACCTCAGTACATGTCGTTGCATGCCGCGTCGGATGACGTCACATCCACGATAATTACTGAACAACTGAATAAACGAGCTCTTAAATGCGCGACCACTATTTTGCCTTTGCAATAATTAGCAAAATTAAGTCGTTAATTAAAAGTGCATTTGTTGTCCCGAATGCAAATTCTGGCAAGCTGCACGCGAACCGATTGAGAATGAATCGATTCATTCCAATTTACTGTACGTTCTGTTCCGAGAGGGATCGAAATCGATAACGCGTGTTATAGTGGAATCGATAACGCGTGTTATAGTGGAAT
>CM025621.2:13049159-13072500 GCA_014621495.2 Entosphenus tridentatus | reverse complement strand
CAGGGAGACAGAGGCACAGAGACACGAGACGGAGACAGAGAGACAGACCGAGATAGACACAGAAGAGACACACAGACACACATCGACAGGCACACATACATAAAAGCACATAAACAAAAGATCACACCGAGTTTGGCACTGCATTCAGCTGAACCCAGCTCTGAAAATATACAGAATCAGAATCTGTATTCATACTGGAGGAATCCGATTAGCTATAAAGCTCTTTTTCACAGATGTCCAGTAGGGGCGGTCAGAACGCTACAACAACAAACATTACACAAACACGATAGGAGTGCAAAGTATAGGAAGAGTAAACAAACCACTTTAAATAAATAAATAAAACTACACTATATCTTTTTTATCTTACCAGTTAAGGCCCACTGAGCTATCGTCTTCTTTTTCAGAAGCGACCTGCCTATCACAAATGGTAGCTCAGCGAAGTGGCTTATTACGTGGAAATGTGTAGCAGCAAACTAAAGTGAGTACTCCAAACGCACGTCGACTCAAAATGGGCCATTGCCCGAAACGTCGCCTAATATATATGTATATAGGTGTTCATGTTAAGGCCGCTCACAGTGTTGTTGTTGACAAATGTGTTGATGTTGTTGTTGTGCTGTTGTTGTCTGTGCTTGTGCACCCACTGCCAAAGCGGCAACAGTAGCAGCATCACCAAGTGGTTAATGCCACCGTACAATCATAATAACATTTAATAATAAATCATGATCGTGAATATAAAGAATGGTTTCCCTGCCATGCGACAAACGCCTCGACAGCGCCAGCCCGTGTGGACAAGAGGCGGCCAAAGGGACCTCACCACCCACACCGTGCAGAGTCCTTTGACACAGGGTGGTGCACTGCTCACTGCGAGGGTTTTAAACAAAAGGAAGCGTCTTCATCTCGCGAGATAACGCCAGAGGCGGGGGGGGGGCACCATGAGAAGGACGAGGAGGCTACCGTGTCCCACCCTAGAACCTCACATCCCGAAGAACGCAGCAGCTGCTGCTCGCGAACAAAGTGGAACAACGTGGACGTCTGAAAGAAACGCCTCCTCATTACAGACCCACACATCATCGCACCACCTCCTCCTGGCTCTGACATTCCTCCTCCTCATCCTCGAAGACGCTGGCCTAACCATCTAATTCACTAAGTCACTCGTCCGCCCACCCATCCACCCACTCACTCAATCACTTAGCTACTCATCCACCCGCTCGCCCACCCACTCACTCACCACTGGTGCAATCAACAACTGCACCAAAACGTCAACAGGCCGATGGGCAAAACATCTCCCAAAATAGAACATTAAAGACACGGGCCACGGTCGTGCGACTGTGGCCATGAAACCCAAATTATGGACCACACATGGACTTCTTGTCGTGGCCAGCAGCAGCAGACATTGACGTCGATAGCTCCTGAACATCATTGCTGCTGCCACCACCACACAAGAATGGACTCCACTGCTGGATGAAAAAACCGAAAAAACCTAAGTATATGCTGGATGAAGGTGTGGCGTAGTGCGTGAGGCACGCCCATTAAGCTGGAGGGAGAAGCTCGTGTTTTTGGGCGCAGTCCTTTGTGTGGAGCCGGGAGCCACCACAGCGTGGGGACAGGTTTTGAGGGGTAGGGAATCTCAGACCATTTATAGTCGGACCTCTCACGTGATTGGCCCAGGGACTAAACAATGCGCTGAGCAGCACTATAAAACGAGCACCCGACTCGTCAGTGGGAGCTCAACTCAGAAGCAGCAGCAGCGGTGGTGGTGGCAGCATTTCTCCACCAACCCGCCTCCCCCCAGTAGTGGCTGGGCAAGCTCCCACCCTTCAGCAGCAACGTGAGTGAGGACCGGGAGATCTTCACCGTAAGTAGCAGTTGAGGGCTGTCTCCCACTCCACGGAATATAGATTTTATAGGATAAACGTTAGGTGACATTAGTAGTATTATTGGGGATTGAACCGGGGCATGACAGGAGCGGCAGGAGCGGGGAACGAAGCCGGCTGCAGCCTGGCACTGGCCGAGCGTGGAGACTGGTGCCATCTGGTGCCATCTGGGTGGCTGCTCGGCTGGCTGTGGACATCTCCCACTGCTCGAAGAGGGGATAAGCTCGAGGCACGAGCTGTCCGCTGCGAGGGGTTCGCAGGCGAGGGGTGTAAACCCCTGAGCAGGAACACGGGGCACTGTGTAAAGCAGAGTTGCGTGTGGGAGAGTAGGGGAGGTGTATGCCCGCCCCTGCCCCCCGAAGCTTCTGTGTGATAGTCTCGCGAAGGCGTTAGGAACACGAGGTGTGATTGCATGTGTGTGGGTGGTTTTCTGCTTCTTCTTATTCGTTTGATTTTCTGTGGTAGCCTGCTACCAGGCTATAACTCCTCTGCTTGGGGTGGTTGGTGTCGGCTCGTGTAGAAATAAAAGCTGACATCCCTAACAGCCAGGTCTCTGAGTGGTCTAACACCAACTCGACGCAATACACCCCAGCCGCCAGCCCTCCGTGGAAAGGCTACGTGACAGAAGGCCCCCACTTCGCCTCTCCCCACGCTGTGGGTCGTGCGGGATTCCGCGCCGAGTGAATTATTGACGGCTGAGGGCGTCAGCCGTGACACAGCGTGGACGCGTCTCCGGGACAGCGTCACACAACGCAGGGACTGGGGAGTCCAACTTGCTCCTTGTGGCATGAATGGCAACCTGAGAGAGACGGCAGTGCGATGGACGGGAGGATGAGGCGGTGCGGGTGGCGTGTGGGGAGCGGTGGCGCAACGGTTCGAGTTCGATTTCTGCTCGCGGCCATTAACAGTGGTGAAGATTTTAATTGGTCCTGGGCCTCCCCCATGTCGACTCGGCTTTAAGTGATTACCTGGTGCGCTGGTGAGACAAAGGCGGCCAGGCGTGGTGTTGGCCACCCACCCTCTCGTGTGCCTCAGTGCCGGCCTTCACAGGTGCTGCTCTCCAGCGGCACTCGCCTCTGTTAAGGCTACACGGGGGGGGGGGGGGGGGGGGTCTTTGTCGTCGTGGTTGGAGGGGCGGCTATCGTAGTATGACGCTTGATAATTTGGGTCGAGTGGTGGGGTGACTCCGCGTGCTCCGTTTATCCTCCCACACGTGTTGGGTAATTAATTGGTCGGTAACACCTTTATATCTAGAGAGCCGCAGAGCCTAGGGGGACTTGGTGCTGGCTCCGCGCGTGGCTGCTGCTTCCCCCCCCTCGTCTGTGGCTCCTCGGGGATTGTGACAAAAAAAAGATGCAATTTGCATGAACGACGACGGCGCTGCTAAATATAAAACGACACCACGAGGTATATAAAAAGACTTAACACTACACCGCTAGAGCTGAAGACGAAGTGACGTGGTGATAGTGTGAATGTGGTGGAGTGGGTGGTGTAGGATGGGTGGAGTGGTGTGGGTGGTGCGGGTGGAGTGTTGTGGATGGAGTGGTGAGTGTGGGGTGGGTGGTGTAGGATGGGTGGAGTGGATGGAGTGGTGAGTGTGGGGTGGATGGTGTGGGTGGAGTGGTGTCAATAGAGTAGCTAGCATGGTGTGAGTGGGGCGCGTGGAGTGGGAGGAGTGGTGTGGGTGGTGTTGTGAGAGTGGTGTGGGTAACAATGCATTGTACGTATCGTGTGGATTAAGTGATATGAGCTTGTGGTGGTGTGATACACACTGCACGGTGTGTGGTATGTGTCTTGAACTTCTTTGGCACCGTACATCGTCAAACGCACTAAACGGAGGTGCGATTCGTGCTGCTGGCTACGATGTGTGGTGTGCTGTGTTTTTTTAATGTATGGCACATTGTGTGGCAGTGTGGTGTGCGTCATGGGGTCGGATATGGGTGGCGTGTGTAAGGGTGTGTGCTATGTGATGAATGGTCTGATTTTGTAGTGTGCTTGTGCTATGGATGATGTGGTGTTATGAGCCGTGTGCTGTGCTATGGGTGGGCTGTTAATGGCAGTGTGGGGTGCTATGAATGGCATGCTATGAATAGTATACAATGAATGCTGTGCTACGAATAGTGTGCTATGAATGGCGTGCTATGAATGTGCTATGAATGGGATGGATGTTATGAGCTGGCTGCAGTGAATGGCGTGCTATGAATGGCGTGCTATGAGTAGTGTCCTATGAATGGCGTGCTGTGAATGGTGTGCTATGAATGGTGTGCTTTGAGTGTCGTGCTATTAATGGTGTGCAGTCAATGGATTGCTATGAAAGGTGTGCTTTGAGTGTCGTGCTATTAATGGTGTGCAGTCAATGGATTGCTATGAATGGTGTGCTATGAATGGGATGTTATGAGCTGGCTGCTGTGAGTGATGCACTGTATTAGGCTGCGGTTTCACCATTTTACTTCGACTCCCACCACTAATGGAAGAGACGCGACCTCCTTAATAATTGACGCCTTTCTCCCCACCTCCCCCCTTTTTCCCCTCCATGGGCCCATCCCCACACAGCCCCAGCAGCCTACTAACTCACAGGGTTCTAGTTCAACTCCAGACCCAAACAACCAGCACAGATGACTGTGGGTGAATGCTCAGGCCACGTGGTTGTTGCCCCAATGCAGCCTCCGCTCAGTGGGAGGTCGCTCCTTCTCCTCTGCTGCCCATTCCCCCCAAGATCTGGAATGTTCTTTCCCTGGCCACCCGTGCTGTCGACTCCATGTCCATGCTCAGGCCCAGGCTCTAGACCTTCCTCTTCTCTTCCTGACTGATTACACTGTGTAACACATTTTTTTTCCTGGGTAGTAAGTGTTATTTCCTAATTGCTTATGCCTCAAATGTACATAAATGGCTATTATTCCCCGCAAACTTTGCTTTTGTGACCAGGACAGTGATATTTTGAAATGTACCTATTTTGCAGAACATTCCAGATAGATTCAATGCTAAGTAAACTTGGAGTAACTTCTAGAACATTCTAGAACTTTTCAGTAATATAAATAGTAGTATAAATACAGGAGCCTTAAGCCCACCAGTTCAGTTTAGTTCCAGCTGCCTAAGTGGATACATATTTGCATTTTTCTGAAATGGCATCAAGAGGCTGTAAGCATCCGGCAGATGTATTTTGCTATGTCTGCGGCCAATTTATCAAGACAAGAGTGGAAAAAGTACTCTGTGGAAGCAATTTTAAAATGTTTTACAATTTTAAATGTTATTGAAAAAATATATCATATACGAAAAATGTTGCGAGAATCTCTTACACATTAGTCATGGGTGAAATAAATGTGTTTTTTTAGGATGGTACAGAGGGGAAAAGAGAGCCATGAAGTTTGCTATCCCAATAATTTGGCGGGAACTCACTGACCACTCAAGCAACTGCATGGTGGACCATTCCAAACGTTGGACTGGCAATAATGCACCTGCTATCACGTATCCGGACCTTCCTTCATCCATCGCCCCGGTGCCACACTGCCATGAGCTCCCCATACCCACTCCTCCGGAGAGAAAGCAGCCGTCTTTAGAAGACAGCAAGTCAGAGAGCGAGCAAGACGTGGAGCTGAGGAGAGAGAAACCCATGCTACCCCAAACAAAAAGACCTCAACGACTTGATCATATATCTTGGTTTCACTAAGTCCAATGCCGAGCTTTTGACATCTAGGCTCTAGCAGTGGAACTTGTTGGATAAAAGTGTGCAAGTCGCAGATCTGAGGAAGCATCACCAAACTTCGTGCAGCTTCTTCACCCGTCAAGATGCTCCATAATGGTAACAAGTACCCATCTGGCTCACTCGGTGCACCTCAAAGATGATTACAACAGCATCAAGACCTTGCTGGATGCCTTGAAGTATGATGAGTATGGCTGGGAGGTCATCGGATATTTCAAAATAGTGGCATTCCTGATGGGTCTCCAAGGCGGGTTTACCAAGTTTACCTGCTATCTTTGCCTTTTGGACAGCAGGGACACCAAGGCGCACTACCACAGGCGGGACTGGCCACAGCGGACCGAGTTCTCTGTGAGGAGGAACAACGTCAAGTGGGAGCCACTGGTGGACCCCTGGAAAGTGCTGATGCCACCACTGCACATCAAATTGGGCCTTGTGAAACCATTTGTCAGAGCTGTAGATAAGGAGTCGGCAGCCTTCAAGTACCTTCAAGACCTCGTCCCTAAGCTGTCTGAGGCAAAGGTCAAAGCCGTTGTTTTCGTCGGACCACAGATAAAGAATATCCTGGAGTGCAATTAATTCCCCAAGAAGCTCACTAGTAAGGAGAAAGCGGCTTAGAACAGCTTTGTCGCAGTGGTTCGTGGCTTCCTGGGCAATCACGAGGTCGAAAACTATGTGGAGCTGGTTGAGACTCTGGTGAAGAACTATGGCACTATGGGTTGTCGGATGTCCCTCAAAGTCCATATCCTTGATGCTCATCTTGATAAATTCAAGGAGAACATGGGAGCATACTTGGAGGAGCAAGGCGAGCGCTTCCACCAGTATATACCGCACTTTGAACGCCGCTACCAAGGACAGTATAACGAGAACATGATAGGAGACTACATTTGGGGGCTGATTCGTGAAAGTGATTTACAGTATAATCGTAAATCTCGAAAAACTACTCGCTTCTAAATCTTTTGAAGTAATTTTTGTATTACTTTAGTATAAATACATGTTAATTTTGATTCATATTATGTTTTTTCTGACTTTATGTGAACGAAAAGACACCAAATTCTCCCGGTTTGTTATAAAAAATAGGTACATTTAAAAATATCACTGTCCTGGTCACAAAAGCAAAGTTTGTGGGGACTAATAGCCATTTTCTATACTTTTTATACATAAGCAATTACGAAATAACACTTACTACCCAGGAACAAAAATTGTGTTCCATAGTGTTATGTCTCCCATAGACTTGCATAAAGACCTATAGACTTGCACAGACCCATAAATTCACACCGAGACCCACAAACTCACATGGAGACCCATATACCCACACAGAGACACATAGACCCCTACTGTCTCTTTCTCTAAAATAAAGGCAGCCAGCGCATTTGTATGGCGTCTTGCAACGAAGTCACATTGAGTTAGATGCTGCTACATAAACTCACATTGTACCGCAGTGCATTTTATCATCCTTTGAGGGGGGTTAAATCGACGACTGTACCACTTTGTGGATGGACTGACCCCCTGCAGCCCCCCCCAACCCTTCCAACCGTGGGAATGTGGAATTGCGACTTGGTTGGGGCAAGTTTAGTGGCCTGCACCCTGCTTGGCTTTGACGCTAAACGTGGGCTTCAGAGGATCGTGTTTATATCCGCGTCTGTTTGTTTGGTTGTTATTTTTGTTGTCTCACCCCCCACCCCCTCCGGCCCCACGGCCCCTGACGCAAGAACCCAAATTAGCACCACGGTGACGGCTGCAGCCGCCACCTGCCGGGAGGGAGAGCAGCGCTCGGCCCTCGACCCGGCCCTGGCCTCAATCCGGCACGCGGGTCCAGCGGCGAAGCCTCTTGCCGCCTTCGTTGTCGTGGAGGTTCAGCAGTTCAACATCAAGCGGCCGCCCTGGTAAATACTTTGGTTGTATTCAAGTCATAATACTACGGCTTACAGTGACCACCCTGGTAAATACTGCGGTTCTATTTGCCGTTATAATACTATGACTTATAGCGGCCACCCTGGTAAATACTGTGGTTGTATTTGCTGTTATAATACTACGACTTACAGTGACCACCCTGGTAAATAATGCGGGTGTACTCACCGTTATACTACAGCACGCCGTAGGATGATTACCATGGCACGTCGTAGTGTTATTAATTTTACCCATAGGCTTTTACTACCGATGTTATGGTTGCTACTTGGTGTGGGTGGTCGTCGTGTAGGCATCGTACCTAGAGGCTCGAACCCAAAGTAAAATAAGTATGAACTCTATTATTATGATTTATGCTTCTAATTTGCCGCTCCCCTCAAAGTCTTTCCCAGTGACCGCCATGGACACGCCTTGACCAAACACAGACAAATACATGGCAACTTATCACGCAGACTGGGCTTTTATTCTCCTAATTTACAAAAAATATCTTCAACTTCCGACTCCAAAAAGTCTAGTATAGTGAACAGTAAAGTTTAGAAAAATTAAGACTTATGTATACAAAAAAAATGGAAACTCCATACAATTAGCATAGTCAAACGTGAGTGAACGTGGTGACTGTGTGAGTGAGTGTAAGTGTGTGTAGTCCTGACTCTCCCCTAGGTCGACTGAGCCTCAAATGAGTACCTGGTGCGGTGTGTAGTAAACATCGCCACTAGAGAGACAAAGATGGTCGGGCGTGGTGCTGGCCACCCACCCCCTCGTGTGCCATTCCAGCCTTCATAGGTGCTAATCGCTAACAGCACTTGCCCCATCAGTCTGTTAAGGCTACACGGGGGATCTTTGTCTTTTTTCTCCCTCCTGTTCTGTAGTGGTTCCCTCTGGGCTTCTCAGGATTGCTCTCACAGCCAACAACAACAACAAAAAACGTCCCAAAGTAGCAGGACCCTCCTGAAAACATAATCTGAATCTTTATTTATAATAGAGGAGGAATCCGATGAGCTATAAAGCTCTTTTTCACAGATGTCCAGTGAAACGAGTATCGAGGCTTTCCTGGGTGAACACGTGCAGCCTCGGTGCCTTGCCCTTCGCAGTCTGAATGAGCCAAAGTGAGTCGATGGAAAAGAGCAAGTCCATGAATCTCCTGCCTCAACCGCTTGCCAACAACACGCCTCGATTTCCTCCAAGCTGCAGCAACAACAGCGGTGATGAATAATTAACGATCGTAATAAACTCGCCCTGCCTATTTGTGGGTTACTCAATGCACTTAACACACGGACACAGGCACACAGAGTTACAAACAAAAAAACAAAGATCCCCCGTGTAGCCATAACAGACTGTTGGGGCAAGTGCTGTTAGCGATTAGCACCTATGAAGGCCGGCACTGTGGCACACGAGGGGATGGGTGGCCAACAACCACGCCCGGCCGCCTTTGTCTCCCCTAGTGGCAATGTTTACACACCGCACCGGGTATTTATTTGAGGCTGAGTCGACCTAGGAGAGGCCCATGACCAGTTCAGATAATCGTCACTGGTGTTAGCCGTGAGAGGGAATACGAACCCGTGTCACTGGGTTTCTAGAGCAGCGCGCTAACCGCTACACTACCGCTCCAAAGACAAAGGTCCCCCGTATGGCCTTAACAAACCGTTGGGGCAAGTGCTGTTAGCGCTCCCCACGCACACACATGTACCTGCAAACACATACACACACCTGCACACACGCACACGCACCTGCATGCCGTTGAGCGCCACCCAGCAGTCCTTGGGGAAGTCCTGCAGCATGGGCACGAGGAACTGCAGACAGCCGTCCCAGTGGCACAGTAGCAACATCATCCCGATCAGGTTGAAGATCCGCATCACGGCGCTCGCCAGGTCGTACGTCATGTGGAAGATCTGCCAGATGCAGGGGGAGGGGTGGGGGTGTACAAAGATAAGTACACAACAACAATCGCCATTCGCCACTAAGTGGCGGTGACATCACCACGGCGATTGTGCTAGGCTATGCGCACGTTGAGGCCACGTGAAGTGCCGAACACCCGCTGGCAGGAGGTCACGGGGCAGATCCAGGTGCCATGGGTCGACTGACTGAGATTACTGGCCGATGCACCACCTGTGTCCCCTACTGTGCCAACTTGCTGTGCTTTAGCCACCCGGCGCTCCGCTCGTTGTTGTGACGTTCACTCCTCCGCCCTCCGTTGTTGTTGGAGGGCGACTGCCTCCAACTGCCCCAGTAGCGTCCTTCACGAGCCTCCTTCACAGAGGCCGATCTTGACACCGCTGGTACCAGTCATCGGCAAGTCCACTCAGCTCCACATCCTCTTGTACCACATCACTCCATCTCTTCTCTAGCCCGTGCCGCGCCCATTTACCCCCCTCTATCTGGCCGAACAAAAGCTGTTTAGGCATGCGGTGGCTGGGCATGCGGGCTACATGACCCAGCCAACGCAGCCTTGCCAACCAGAGGAGCTCACTGATGGGACTTTGTCCAGATCTTTCAAGGATTTGTAGCTCCTCACACAATCCAGCCTGGTTAAACCCAGGATAGATCATAGGCAGGCCAGCCTAAATGTTTATAACCAGCGAAGATGTTCCATTAGGGGGTTCCACGTTTCGCAAGCGTAGAGAAGGGAGGGCATGACTGTGGCCGAGAAGACCTGAAGCTTTGTGTGGAGCGACAGACCAGGTATCTTCAACAAAGCGTTATGCAACCGATGAAAAGATAATGTCGCTCGATTTGGAGTAAGACCTCTGCTGTCAAACCGGAGCCAGTCATAAGCACACTGCCCAGGCATGGGAAACTCTCCACTCTCTTCACAACTGTCCCATCACCAATTGGGAGTTGTCGCGGTGGAGTATCTGATGGTACAAAATACCCAGGCAGGTGCTTAGTTTTGGTGGGGCTGAGATGGTAAGGCCCCACCTCTTAGTCGTGCACTCCAGGTTCAGCAGCAGTACCTCCAACTCCTCTGAGTGAGCAGCAATTTCCAGATCATCAACATATGTAACATGATTGACCAAAAGGGAGCCATCCATTGACTGCACCCCTCTGGTACAGACATCGAAAGCTTCACAAACTACGTGGTCGAAATCGATTTTAAATAATGTGAGTGCCAGAGGACATCTCTGTCACACCCCAAGGTGAACAGGGAATGGCTCTGCCACGAAGTTTTACCTGGGCCTGCTCATCAACTCAGAGCCCAGGCCTACTGATGGTATCATCGGCCTTGACCAGGTCAATAAAGCAGAGATGTAGGTCTTGTTGGAATTCCTATACCTCTGCTGTAACAGACGGACAGAAAATTTGGCATCTGTGCAAGACTGCATTTCCTGAAATCACGCTGGGGCTCTGCGAGCCTCTCCTCAGCATGCCTGGCAAGGCGATGTTGAATAACCCTTACCAGGACCTTTCCCGGCACACTGAGCAGGGAGATGCCCCTGTAGTGGTTAGTCTGTGCAGTCCCCCTTCTTAAAGAGGGGGCCACCAGGGCATCCTTCCAATCCTGCGGAACTCGTTCAGTGGTCCAGACTGTTGTTATGATGGCATGTAGGACAGTCTGTGCACAAACGTCCTTTAGTACTTCCTCAACAGATGGCACCTCAGCCAGCCACTCACAGGGGGTGAATACTTCTACTTCTGGGGGTCGGAGATTGGATCACCATTCTTTCACTAATGATGGTGATGGGTGTGGTGCTGCAAGTTACTTTTTTGATTAAATTAAACAGTGATGTGTGATCGCGGGCCACTGAGGCAGATTCCAGCCACAAGCGATGATGAAATTCTCGCTTGCAACTTTCATCAGCGAGCTGAGACCAAGCCACTATCGGTTTGAATGGGGTCCTGGGTGTACACCCACCACCGGAGTGGAAATATGGCAGGCGCATCTTACAGATGACAAGTCGATAGTCAGTGGGCAGATCAGCTCCACGATAGGTCCTGGTGTCAAGGACATGGGCCTGTATCTGCTGTTCCATCACTATATAGTCCAGCAGATGTTGTTGCTTGGACCCGGCATGCATCCATGATGTTATGTGGATGTGCTGATGCTGGAACAGCGTGTTGGTAATTACAAGCCCATGGGCTGCATGAAAGTATAGCGGGCTGCATGAAAGTATAGCAGCCTCCTACCGTTGATATTGAGCTGATCTGGCCCATGCCTTCCAATCAATCCAGACCAGGTGCCAGCACCATGACCAACTCGGGCATTAAGTCACCTAACAGGATGACTCTATCCCGGTAGGCCACTTTAGCTAGCACCTGTGACAGGGGGTCATAGAAGACATCTGACTCATAGGCCTTGCCTGCATCCGTCCACTGATGTTCATCTTTGGTGGGGGCATAAGTAATCATAACCACCACTCCTCACCTCTGGTTGATGGGAAGGCGAGCCCAAAGTAGCCTGGGACTTACAGCTTCCCACACCTCACCGCCACGCTCCCATGCCCCCTTCATTCTTTTGTTAATAAGAAGTGCCACTCCCTGTTGTTTGGCAGTCTCCTGCCCCGAGTAGAGGACTGTCGACACCTTAAGGTGGCAGGAGCCAGAGACGGTCCACTGGACCTCCTGAATACCACAGATACAGGCTGTACTGGTCCAGCTCCCGATAGAGGAGTGGCAGCTTCTTCTCTGCAGTGAGCGTTTCCACCAACACCCCCGGCAAAGGAGTTTCACCCCATCTGTGTGGTGATCCACCAACCCTCGCTGCTGTCTCCGCAGTGTTGAGCTACAGGCAGCCGCGTGCAGCACAGCCACCACCACCCGCCCGACAGCGTGCCGTGTGGTGTCACAAGACGACGGTCAATTCAGAACTTTCCCGGTCTGGGTGTCTTTCTCCACGTGTCTCTGTCTCCCTGTCTCCTCCCACGTGTCTTTGTCTCCCTGTCTCCACGTGTCTCTGTCTCCCTGTCTCCTCCCACGTGTCTCTGTCTCCCTGTCTCCACGTGTCTCTGTCTACCCCACGTGTCTCTCTGTCTCCTTGTCTCCACGTATCTCTCTGTCTCCCTGTCTCCTCCCACGTGTCTCTCTGTCTCCCTGTCTCCCCCACGTGTTGCCACGGAATGCGTCGCGCCTGCACGGAGAGGCGTTAATGAGTGCGAGGGCACGCGCCTCCTCCTCCCCCTCCCCTCCACCCCCGCCTCCCTCCCTCCCCTCCACCCCCGCCTCCCTCCTCCCCTCCACCCCCGCCTCTCACCCACGCGGGGTAATTGGCTCCACAGAGTGACGCGAGGGATTAATCACCCGTCTCTCCACCCCCTCCCTCCATCTACATCTTCCTATCTCCCTTCATCTCAATCTCACTCTCTAATGATGATGATAACACTGTGTAACAAAAAAGATGTGTTCCTGGGTAGTCGGTGTTATTTCCTAATTGCTTATGCCTCAAAGGTACAGAAAATAGCTATTTATTCCCCACAAACTTTGCTTTTGTGACCAACACAAAAGCAAAGTTAATAATGCACTCCATTAATAACATTGTGTAACACTTTTTTTGTTCCTGGGTAGTAAGTGTTATTTCCTAATTGCTTATGCCTCAAAAGTACAGAAAATGGCTATTATTCCCCATAAACTTTAATTTTGTGACCAGGACAATGATGTTGAAATTTTCCTATTTAAATGAGAAAGCGTGGTGTGCATTTGTGTCTTTCTTTCACATACAGTCCTGGTCACAAAAGCAACGTTAGTGGGGAATAAGTCATTTTCTATACTTTTTAGCCATAAGCAATTAATAAAAATAACACTTAGTACCCAGGGACAAAATTGTGTTACATAGTGTAATTATTAAATCATACTTACTTTGGCGGCGAGATGTTAACTACCTTGCCTGGTATACAGGAGGTCGTGGGTTCGATCTCGACCCTGGCGCCTGCTGCTGTATATTTGGAGTTTGCGTGTCTCTCTCCCCGTAGTCGCATAGATTTTTCTCCGAGTCCTCCACATTTAGAATCAACATCACGCGTTTAGCGTATTTGGCTGCTATACATTTCCACGTGGTAAACCACTTCGTTGAGCTATCATTTGTGATGACCAGGTCGCTTTTGACGAAGAGCCACATAGTTCAGTGGGCCTCAGCTGCTACGATAAATATAGTTTTTAATTTCAGTTCATAATGCTAACTCATCCAGGATGGGTTTTTATTTATTTATGTTTTCAGTCGATGAACCATGATGACATCATGGGACCTGTCTTGCCAATATCAAAATATAAGAATTGGTTTTACCCTTTCTGGCAATAAAACAGAATGAATCATGTCTGCATTAACCACACATACTTGTGGTGAACATGAAAACAAAAACATCTTAACACCTCCTGTTTCATTGCCAGAAAATGTAAAATCAATTCTTATGTGGACGATGATGAGTCGTGTTTGTTTATTATTCCCTTGGGTGGAGGAAAGCCCACACCTTGCGCGAGGGGGCAACGCTCTATCCCCGTGCAGACGTAATAAACAGAATGGCGATTAGTCCACTTGCTGTACTGCCTTCTCCTGGCGAGTCAGGGTACGGCTCCTCCTCAACGCCCACCGTTAGGGAGGGAGTTACACAGCCTCTGCGTGTGATCCACCAACCCTAGCTGCTGCATCCAGTGCTCGGTGACAGGCCACGTGCATAGCCACCACCAAACTCCCCAAACTCCATTTCCCTCCATACACAGAGAGGTGTGCAGACAGGTCCACGCACAGGTGAGTGTACAGAGACAAAGGTCCCCCGTATAGCCTGAACAGATGTTTGGGGCAAGTACTGTTCACAAGTATCTATTAAGGCCGGCACGCCACACGAGGGGGTGGGTATCAGCACCACGCCCGACCGCCTTTGTCTTCCCTAGTGGCGAGGTTTACACATCGCACCAGGTACTCATTTGAGGCGGAGTCGACCTAGGGGGAGGCCGAAGACCGCTTCAGATAATCGCCACCGGTGTTGGCCGTGAGCGAGGAACCGAACTCGGGTCGTCGGGTTCGTATCGCGGCGTGCTAACTGCTGCGCCACCGCTCCTCGCTGGCGAATGTACGCGCACAGGCGAGTTTACGTGCACACCCAGGTGAGTGCATCGGCGCTCACCTCCTCCCACTGGTGGATGTATCGGATGAGGCGGGAGAGTCGCAGCAGCCGCAGCAGGCTCAGGATCTTGGCGAAGCGCACGATGCGCAGGGCGCGCGCCGTCTTGTACACGTCCGAGTCGAACCCCCGCTGCACGATCAGGTAGATGTAGTCCACCGGGATGGACGACAGGAAGTCCACCAGGAACCACGTGCGCAGGTACTTCCTCTGCGTTGGCGGACGTGCGCACGGGCGCACGGAACGGATGGACGGACAGCGGGATGGACGGATGAGACGCGCAGGGAACGGACGCACGGACGGAGCGATGGATGGATAATCAGATAGACAGACAGATGACATTTAAACAGACAGATGGACAAACAGACAGTGTGATGGAGAGACAGACCGACTGGCAGATGAATAGACGGATAGGTACATGAACAGATGGACACTCAGACAGGCAGACAGATTGACACATGAATGAATGAATGATCAGATGGACAGACGGACAGAGACGCAGACAGACGGGAGAGATGGATGGGCAGACAAACAAATGGACAGAAAGACAGTCAAACCGACGGATATACAGACAGATGATGACATTCATGAATGTGGAACTTCTTTCGCACCGTACGTAGCCATCCGTGCTAATCGGGGGTGGTCACGCAGAGGGGGGCGGGCGCTGTGATGAGACTGCGGATTCGCGGTTGTCACTGCCGCGTCATTCTCGCGGTGTCATTTCTATCCTTCCATGAAAATCAATCTTAAAATACATGAATACAGAAAGAGAAGCATACATAGATAGATGGACAACTACAACATTAAGAGATAAGAAAACGATACAAAGATCCCCCGTATAGCCTTTAAATGACTGCTCGGGCAAGTGTGGTTAAGCGAGCACCTATGAAGGCCGGCACGGCACGGGAGGCTAGCACCATCTCACCCGACCGCCTTTGTCTCCCCAGTGCTGATGTTTATACTCATTTTAAAGGCTGAGTCGACCTAGGGGAGGCCCAGGATCGGTTCAATTATTCGCTGTCACTGTTATTGGTTTGCGAGCGGGAATCGAACTTGGCTCGCCGGGTTTGTAGCGCAGTGCAGCGCTCACCGCTGCACCACCGCTCCCCATATTTTGCGACACGCAGACGGACAGAGACACCAAGACAAAGATCCCCCGTGTAGCCTGAGCAGACTGTTGGGGCAAGTGCTGTTCGCAAGGAGCACCTACGAAGGCCGATACGGCACACGATGCGGTGGGTGGCCAACACCACGCCCGACCGCCTTTGTCTCCCCAGTGGCGATGTTTACACACCACGCCAGGTACTCATTTGAGGCTCAGTCGACCTAGGGGAGGCCCACGACCGATTCAGATAATCGTCACTGGGTGTTGGGCGGTCTCGGGTCGCCGGGTTCGTAGCGCAAGGCGCTAACCGCGACACTTCCGCTCATAATACGCACACACACACACAATGCAGCATGACTAATCATAATAGCAATGGTTATATTTGTAGATGGCAGCGTTATTCGGGACATTGCATCTCACATCCGGTGGAGTTGGTAACGAGCTGCGCGCGGACAAGCGCTCGGGGAAGGCAGAAGCGAGAAAGCGGCACGACAGCGCCGACAGCGCCGACGGCGCCGTCACTTGCCCGAGCTCCGTCGCCCTTACACGTTGACGTTTTGCATTCGGATGTGTGGCCAAAGTCAATTTAAACGTGGGAGTAAAACACCCAGGGGGGAGGGGGGGGTGGAGAAACCCCCCACAAGTGCGAGGGGACGCAACGCTCTTTACCATCCACAACGGAACAGGTGGAATGAACAACAACAACAACAACAGGCGAACACATGGCACGTGGACGTGAAGCCAGCGACGTAACGGCGCGCGGGAGAACGAATTGACGCGGAGGGCGATCGATCGTGGAGTGTTTGAGGCACGCCGAGCATGGGCACGGCTCCGCCACCCTCCCTCCACCCCGGGGCAGCCGGGGAGAGACACGGACGCAGATCGCTCTCGACTTGTCGCTCCAATCACAACAATAACAACCAAACGATTGAGTAGGGGCAGCAGGGGTAGTGGCAGCAGCAGCAGCCCGCGGCGCGGGGGGGGGGGGGGCAGCAGTGGGAGCAACAAGGGCAGCACCTTGATCTTGCGCGGGTCCAGGATGATGTCGGTGTTGTCCTCCACCACGATGCCCGTGCGGAAGTTGAGGACGAGGTCGACGAGGAAGAATGTGTCGGAGACGACGTTGAAGATGATCCACGGCGTGGTGGTCTCCTCCTTGATGAAGGTGATGCCCACGGGGATGATGATGAGGTTCCCCACCATGAGCAGCAGCATCGTCAGGTCCCAGTAGAAGCTGCGGAGACATGGACAGAGACGCCCCGCGTGGCCCCGCGTTGTTGTTGTTGGTGGTGGCGGCAAGTGCTGAGCAGGCGATGAGAAGCCCCCGCACCGCGCACGAGACGGGTGCTGCCACCAGCGCTACCCTCGGCCACCTTTGTCTCCCCCGCGCTGATGTTTACCCCACCCCCCTCGAGGTACCCATTGGTTAGTCATTTTAGGGCCGAGTAGACCTACGGGAGGCCCAGGTAATTGTTCATAACATTGCCACCGATGTCGTGGCTGGGGATTGAACTCGGTCGGCTGGGCTCGTCGCCCCGGGGGCGCGGCGGTTGGCGCAGTGCGCTAACCGCGGCGCCACCACTCCACCCACGTGGAAGAAGGCTCTCACGTGACCGGACCCCCCACGAGGATTGACCCCACGTGAGGGTTTGGGTCAGTGTTAGTCCAGGGCCACTGCAGTGTGTCCCCGTGTCTCAGTGTCCCCGTGTCCCCCTGTCCCCCTATTCCCGTGTCTCCCTGTCCCCGTGTCTCAGTGTCCCCCTGTCCCCCTATTCCCGTGTCCCCCTGTCCCAGTGTGTCCCTGTTCCCGTGTGTCTGTGTCCCCGTGTCTCCGTGTCTCCCTGTCCCCCTGTTCCCCTATTCCCGTGTCCCCCTGTCCCAGTGTGTCCCTGTTCCCGTGTGTCTGTGTCCTCGTGTCCCCGTGCCTCCCTGTCTCCGTCCCCGTGTCTCCGTGTCCCCATATCCCCGTGTCTCCCTGTCCCCGTATCCCTCTGTCCCAGTGTCTCCGTGTGCCCCTATCCCCGTGTGTCTGTGTCCCAGTGTCTCCGTGTCCCCGTGTCCCCCTGTCCCCCAGGTCTGAGCCAGACCCGTGGCTCCGCACCGGAAGTCGCTGTAGGGGTGGATGATCCAGAGGCCGGCCAGCTTGACCCGCTCCTGCTCGCGCTCCACCGCCTTCTGGCTGCCGAACATGCGCAGCGAGAACTTGTTCACGCCGGGCTGCAGCATCGTGCTGAACTGCCTCTGCATGAAGCTCGCCTGGCTGCCCCGCGTCTCCCCGATCCCCTCGTCGCCCACCCCACCGGGACCCCCGATTCCGACCCCGACCCCTCCGGGGGTCCCAGACATCCCCTGAGTTCCACCGCCGCCTCCTCCTCCTCCGCCACCCGGCGTGCAGAGGATTTGCTCTCCGCTGTCTGCCTTGAGAAACGCCACGGAGGGGTGTCGAACCTGGAGGGGTGGGGGGGAAGAAGGTTGGAAGGGGGTGGGGTGGGAGAGGAGGTGAGGTGGTGGCACAGGTCGAGCGATCGCTCGCTCGCGCCACTGCTGGAGAACTCTGGAGGGCATTTGGGCCACTCTCCCACGTTGCCCAGACGCGTGTCGGCATCGGTTGGTGGGGCGTTACCCAACTTCACCCCACCGCACGGGACCCCTCGACCCCTTAAACTGCGCTGGCACCTCCAGGAGTGGCAACTGCTGGGACCCTCCGTGCCACGCCCAGCGACGCGTGCTCGGGCCGGGCCATCTCATAACGTGCGTGGGGCCCTACGGTGGCAGCGACCCCCAGGCCCGCCTCGTGGTGACAGGATCCCAATGGCCAGGGGCTGCGACTCCGTGCGCGGAAGGGAGCTTGGCCAGAGTGCAAACTCAACTCCCAGACTTTACCTCTTCCTGCTGCTGCTGCTGCACCGCAAACTCCGTGCCGGGGAGACAGAACCAGAGAGAGAGGCAGATGGGGGAGAGATGGGAAGTGTCGATGGGGGGGAGATGGGGGGTGGAGAGAGATATGAGGGAGAGGGAAGGGGAAGAAAAACGGGAGAGAGATGGGGGAGAGAGATGGACAGAGAAATGGGGAGGGAGATGGGGGAGAGAGATGGACAGAAAATTGGGGAGGGAGATAGAGATTGGGAAGGCGAGATAAACAGAGGAGATGCGGAGAGAAATGGAGGAGAGAGACCTTTGCGTGTATTATTAAAATTGCTACTCTTAGGGGGAGGGCTAGGCAGGGCAAAGGGCGAAGGAGGGAGAGTGGAAGGAAGAGTGAGGACGAGGGATGGGGAGAGAGAGAGAGTAAGTAGACAGGGAGAGAAAGGAGGGAGGGCAGTAGCAAGCGAGGGGGAGGGAGAGAGAGAGGATATGCAAGGAGGGAGGGAGCAGCGCGTTGCTCGGGGTCGGAGATGGATATCGATTAAGACCGCGGTGTCACGCAGGGTCACAACGAGAGGACGCGAGGAGGGGGAGGCGGCGGGACGAGGTGGGGGACGGTGGAAGGACAAGCGAGGAGGTGGGGCGAGGTGGGAGGCAAAGGTGTGGGGGTGGGAGGGGGAAGTGACGCTCCAAGGATGAGTGGGAAAGCGTGATGAGGTGGGCGTGAGATGGTGGGAGCAGGGCAGAGGAACGGAGTGTGAGGGAGGTGGGGAGGAGTGTGAGGAGGTGTGGGGAGGTGTGAGGAGACTCCCAACCCGCTGGGCTACCACGGGGGGACCCAGTAATCAGGACGTCGGCCCGACGTTCCACGTGGAGGCAGTAGAGCAAGTGGGTCCGCAAGCTCGTATCCAGAACGTCTCTCAGGCGAAGCAAACTACGTCCCTGTTGATGATGGCAGTGGTCAAGCATCTTAGTGGCAGAAGCCTCCTGCTCGCGTCTTGAGACTCAGAGAGGTGGTTGCCGGCTAGCGGGGGGCGGGGGGGGGGGGGGCCCCGCGGCGGCCCGCGGCGGCCCGTTCGGTCGCCCCCGCAGCGGGGGTGGGTGGATCACGCACGGATGCTGCCAAACTCCCTTCCCGCGGGTGTCGAGGGGGAGCCGTCCCCCGGCTCGCCGGGAGAAGGCAGTGCAAGAGAATCGAGGCTCCATCTGTTCTGTCTGCACGGGATCGAGCGTCGCCTCCTCGCACGCGTGGGTTTTACCCCGAGGGCTCCGACTTCTACCCACGTGTCGCCACTCATCATTCATTGGCCGATGGCTCCTGAATAAATAGAGGACCGCGGAGCTCGGGCAATTATTGGGAGCGCCGGCTGCTCACTCCGTGGCTGCTGCTGCCTTTCCGCTCCCCGTCTGTGGTTCCTCCTCCCGGCGCCTTACAAGGTGACAGTATTATTAGTATTAACTTGCCAACGTTTGGCTGACGTTGGCAAGTGGTTGGAACCGTTGGCCCAACGTGTCGTCTTCACTGGGTTCCTTCGTTAATACAATGGCCATGCTCCATTCATTACTGCTCTTATTGTTATTATAGTCGTAAGTACGTGAGTACAACGGTCGTTGGTGGTTCGCAAGGCGCTGCTGCTACGAACCCGATGATCCGAGTTCGATTCCCGCTCACGGCCAACAACGATGGCACACATTTGAGCTGGCCCAGGGCCTCCCCCCCTCCCGGGGCGTCTCGGCCTTCAATGAGGAGCTGGTTCCGTGTGTACAAACATCAGCACCGAGGAGACAAAGGCGGCCGGGCGTGGCGCTCACCACACACACGCCCTCGTGTACCGTGCCGGCCCTGCATCAGCGCGCGCTAACAGCACTTGCCCCAACAGTCTGTCAAAGGCTATACGGGGGATCTTTGTCTTTATTGTAATCTCTTATTGTATCCGTTGGAGTTGTCTCTGTCTGTATTTATCCGTCTCTCTCTCTCTCTGTGTTTATGTATTTTAAGAAAACATTGATTTTTATGGAAGGATAGAAATGACACCGCATACGGAGAACGATCTTCGTCTTTGTACGGGTGAGTGATTGGGGAGGTGAGAGGCAGGCGGGTGATTGGACAGGTGGGTGAGTCAATTTAACACGTAGGAGGCTTTCGCGACCAATATCATCCATAATAGAGGTTATCTTTTGGGTTAGATCGCGTTAATATATAAAAGTGTCGTTAAAACCCTACACCACCCGACACAGCCAACTAGTAAGAGTTGTCATGTAAAAAGAACGTGCCAATTCGTCACGAGTACAGCACACCGGTGTGTTGAATGAAGCTGGTTGTAATTACTGGCGAAACTTCGTATACAGATTGTAAATGTTGTGGCTTGGCTCTCCAACACACCGGTGTGCTGTACTAGTGACGAATTGGCACGGTCTATTTACGTGACAACGCTTCTAGTTGGCTGTGACGGGTGGTGGCGGGTTTAACGACACATGTATATATTTACGCGATCTAACCCAAAAAAACCAACCTCTTAGGGTGGGTGAGTGGACAGGTGGGTGAGTGGACGGGTGGGTGAGTGGACGGGTGGGTGAGTGGACGGGTGGGTGAGTGGACGGGTGGGTGAGTGGACGGGTGGGTGAGTGGACGGGTGGGTGATTGGACGGGTGGGTGAGTGGACGGGTGGGTGAGTGGACGGGTGGGTGATGGGACGGGTGGGTGATTGGACGGGTGGGTGAGTGAACAGGTGGGTGAGTGGACAGGTGGGTGATGGGACAGGTGGGTGAGTGGACGGGTGGGTGAGTGCTGTTGCGCGTGTGGATGTGTGTGGGAGGAAACTGGAGCACACACAGAAAACCCTCCACGCGCACGAGGGGACACGACTGAAATGCGCTCCACAGACGGGTTCACGGTCCCACACGGCAAGCCACTTGGTCGAGTTGTCATGGTGTGGCCGGTCGCTTCTGAAAAAACTAAGTTAATAGCTCAGTGGGCTTTATTTGATAAGATAAATTTAACATAGTTTAGTTTTATCTGTTTATTTCTGAAGTGATTTATTGACCATTCCTATACTTTGCATTCCTATCGTATTTTTGTATCGTTGTTGTAACATTCTGACCCTCTCCGACTGGACATCTGTCACAGAACATCAACTTTGAGCCACTATCCTCTGGTGAGTGATATCAGGTTAGCCTACAGGTGAGCGAGTGAACGAGAGCCCACATGTTAGTGATGTCGAGTGATCCCTGAAGAACAAGCAGGATTCTGGCCTGGACGCAGCTGCTGCGACAAGTCATGGCCCTTGCGACGCACATCGAGGCCGCATTACAGAAGAAAGCCAAGACCGGCGCAGCCTTCGTGGACTTGCCATCGCCCTACGATAAAAGTGTGGGTTAAGAGCTTGATGTTGAAGCTCGATTAGGACCATTCCCTGCCTCGAAATAATACGCCTGATATGGACGATGCTTCGCAGTAGGCGACTGCGTGTCTCTATGGGCCACAAATTCAGCTCACAGCGGTTCCTCAACCATGGATTGCCACAAGGTTCAATACTCGCGCCAACGCTCTTCAATGGCTACACGAGCGACACGCCACCAACCGGGTCACGCAAAATTGTACATGCGGATGACCTTCGCCTGGCAACGCAAGCAGCCACATTTCAACGGCATCGAATCCACTAAACCAAGACCTAAACACCATGGAGGGGAATTTTTGCCGGAAACGAAGGCTCCCCACAAGAGAACAGTCACAGCGCGTCACCTTGACAATAGGAGCACCAAGCACACTCTGAGAGTGACCTTCTGCGGCACCGCTGTGCGACACGACCCCACTCCAACCTATCTCGGAGTGCAGCTGGACCGTACGACGACCACCTGAATAAGGTAGCCGCCAAGACCCAAACAAGAGGTCAACCTGCTCCAGAAACTGGCCATCACAAGCTGTGGAGCATCAGCACCCTCAGTGCTCGGGACATCATCGATGGCCCTCGTGTACCCTGTAGCCGAGTGCTGCGCAGCAGTGTGGACCAGAAGCAGTCACCACTCCACTTGTTGATGTCCAACTGAACACTGCAATGTGGCGTGTCACCAGAGCCCTCGAGTCGACCCCAACACCTTGGCTGCCCGTAATGTCACCAAATCTCTGTCCTACCCATCCGCCGCAACGCTGCAACCCTCCGGGAAGGCCTGAAAATCGAGGGAAGCAGTCGCCTTCTCATTCACCAGGACCTCGATAACGTCTCTCGGCATCGCTTGAAGTCACACCAAGCGCTTTTAGACCCACGTGCTTAACCTTCATCAATGTGAGTTCAACCCTGATGAAGCTTGCAGAGCTGAATGGAGTTCAAAAGAACTCACGAACACCACCTTGTGAAGACCCAACGCAGATCACTGGGTTCGATCTTCCACGAAGCTCATGGTCCACCATAAACCACACCCACTGCACAAACCAGGGCAGCAGTAGATGTCGGTATCTGATGCACAAATGGAAAATTAAAACGCTCCAGCGTGCGACTGTGTTTCATCCAGAACAGACCGTAGTGCAACGTTTAACGACGCAATGGCAGATCCACAAATACGAAGGGGACTTCACAGCTGCTCCTGACGCGGTTGTGTGCCTTAATAACCACCTGCACGTGAAACTGCAGTTGTTGCTCGCTCTGCATCAGCCATACGACAGAAGAAGTGAGTGCCTACAAGTGAGTGGGTGAGTGAGAATTCACAGGTAAGTGATGTTGGGTGAGTAAGTGAGATCCCAGGTGAGTGAGAGTCAACAGGTGAGTGAGAGTTCCTGAGTGAATGAGCGAGAGGTGAATGAGTGTCCATAGGTGAGTGAGTGAGAACCCCCCAGGTGAGTGAGTGAGAG
>CM025621.2:12964109-12988048 GCA_014621495.2 Entosphenus tridentatus | reverse complement strand
GTGAACCTCGTTAACGCAGCAGCAGCAGCAGGGCCTGGAGACGGACAGGACCGGCGCGAGGGTCAATCTGGAATCTCGAGCTCGCCTGAGGCTACGCCGCCTCAAGCCTAGAAACTGGCGCACGGGAGCCAGGCTGGCTTCAGGGTCAGCGGCTGGGCTAGGGCATGGGCTCTAGCCCCGTCCGGCCTCGTGTTAGCCCAGCGGTCAGGGTTCAGGCTAGGAATGGGGTCATTCAATCGAAGCTGGTTTAGCCTCGCTTTAGTCGGGGCTAAAACTCGGTCATAGCCACGACCCAATTTAAATCGTGTTGGACTGAGTTTTGGTAAGAGGGGGGTTAGCATCAGGAAAAGGGTTTTTGAAAACCCTAAGCTGGTTTAGCCCCGGGTATGCTGGGAAGAGGGCTGGTTGTAGCCCTGATCCTGATTAATGCAGCGTTGGGATGTGTCACGGTTAGCACCGGGAACAGGGCTTGTAGCCCTGGCCAGGTATATCCGAGTGTTGGGTGGGGTCACATTTACAGGAGAGTTAGCACCGGGGCTGTTTATAGTTGCAAGTCGAATCAGACCCACGTTAACATCGGTCAAATTTGACCGAGGGCGAATGATACTTTATAGCAATAACCCAGATTAGCCTCACGTCGGGTTGACCTGGGGTTCGACTCCGAGCCAGGGTCCACAGACACAACCCCTGACCCCGGCCTGGCCTCGTGTCGGGAGACGCGAAAGGGGGCAGAGCGAGAAGCCAGGTTCATCCTCGGCACACTTCGGTAAAGTTGGACACCGAAGACCCTCCCCACCGCCACCGCCGGGACCCCTACACAGGGAGCGGGGGGGGCCCACTCCCCCCCCCCCCGCTCCAACCGATAAAAAAACCACAGACGGCAAAGGACCGGTGGCACCGGTGACCGTGCAGGGATCTCCGAGCGAGGGTCTGCGTTGGCCGTCGACTAGAAACCACGCGGAGACGACGCGAGTGGCGAGGGAGGGTTGGCGCTGGCAAGGCAGTGGTGCGGGGCCCACGGGGTTAGGCCACGAGATGCGTTTACAAAACAACGGATCTGGTTAAAAACCACGCGGGCGACGGCGGTGGCGACGCTGATATTTAAAACGGTTTTGAGAACTTTAAAATAAAAAAGGAAGAGTTCCTGCTGGTTCGGGACCCGCATGCACACTGCTTCCCCTAGGCACTGTGGGTTTTTATTGGTCTCTGCGTTTACTGCTGCCGCCGCCACCGCCGCCGCCTCTGCCACCAGCAGCCATGTTCAATCCACTGCTACTGGATTGCTGGACAAGCCACGCTTATTCCGGTGAGTGTGCCCGACGTGCTCCTAAGGACGTGCATCGTCGCGATTGAAATAAATAAAACGCCTCCTCGAGGGTGACCGTGGTCAGGAAAAGTTGTGCGGAGCCGCTCATTATCAATACCTCACCCCTCCCTCCACCCCTTCCACCCGTCCCTTAACGAGGCGGCCGAGAGGCTTGAAAAACCGAGCTCCCGACGACGAGGCCGAGAGTCCTCGATGAGCCAGGAAGGCCCATCGGTGAGCCAGGAAGGCCCCTAATGGAGGTGCCCCTCCCAATGTGCAAACCCCATCGGGGAAACGCTCAAGAGCTCAAAGGAACGGCACGGTACGTCGGCTACAATCACAATAAAAGAAACGGTAACAACAACAACAACCGCAATAAACACAATCGTGTTCGTGTTTCCGCTCGCTGCGGTAGAAACCGGAGCCGGGTCGGTCGAGCGAGTGGCAGCAGCCGCGGCGACGCCGGGCCCTGCCTCGTCGCCCGAGAGCGCGGCACGGGAAATGAATGGACAGTCAATTTTGGCACAAGTTCACCCGGCAGCCTGACTCTGTCTGCCTGGTGGACAGAACCTGACGGGGGGGCGGGGTGGGGGTGTGCGCGAGGGGGTGGGTGGGGGGGTGCCTGGGAGGGTGCACGGTTGGGGGCGTGAACACAATTCGAGTTTATCGGTGGAAAATCCCGGCACGACCGCGCCCGGCATCGAGAAGGATCTATGGCGCGATAGCCTCACCCTGCCCACAACCCCCCTCCCCGCTTCCTCGCTTTACAAGGGGAAAGGGACCGCGATGCGACGCTCAAGATGCCCGTCCGCCCCGCAAACACGTGACCACGTTCACCACCGTGAGCGCATGGTCCTCGCGCCGGTGAAGTGTCGACCGAGGTCCGGGTGGCCCGGTGAGGCCGGGCCCGCTCTCCCAGGGAGGAGGAGGAGGAGGGGGGGTTGGGGGGTGGGGGGCCCGGGGGGGGGGGGGGGGACGGTGGTAGCGGCGGAGGGGCTGCTCAGGAGGAGATGGCGTCGCGCACGCGCGACTGCAGAGCGTCGCACGTCTTCTTGGCGTCGCCCAGCAGCATGGAGGTGTTGGGTTTGTAGAAGATGGGGTTGTCCACGGCGGCGTAGCCGACACCCAGCGACCGCTTCATCACGATCACCTGCACACGGACGCACGCCCGTGCAAGGATGCGCGCGATCAGGGAAGGGCGGCCGTGCAGGTCGTCTCGATGGTGCCAGCGCAGCGCCGACGCGGCCGTTGGGGTGAGCGTCGATGGCGCAGCGGCGAGGACCGGCGCTGGCGACGGGTCGTGGCGACCGTGTTGGCGGCGGAGTCTTGTGTGCCGGTAGTGGCGGAGGGTGCTCGTGTTTATGGTAGTATCACGAGTCTGTAACTTTGATTACATTGAACTATCAACGGATTTATGAAGTAATTTGTCCGAGCCAACCTTTGTAACAGGACATTTTATTTAACACCGATTTGTGTTTGTGCATGGTTATAGATGTTTTGTTTAATGCAATGCGGTTGCTTTTGCCCTGCTTCATCGCTGCGGACGTGTTTTTACGCTAAAATTTTGGTGATTTTGGTGATCCAAATCACTGACTGAGACTTTGCCTGGTCTCTGCCCCCTTGGTTAAACAAAACCAACGACTGCACCCTAACCCAGAAACGGGGTCCGGTGTTGCATCATTGATGGCCATGTCAGCGTTGACGCTCTTGATGGATTCAAAACCAATTTAATTCGAAATGCTTTGTGTGTTTTTTGTTCTTCCCCCGCATCTCCGATTAGCGCGGTTGGCTACGTACGGTGCGAAAGAAGTTCCACACGTACCATAAATATTGGCCGAGGCACTCGGTCTAAACGTTCAGTATTCATGCATAGATGTGTAAGCAATGCTGTGCTAAGCGTCGGTATTGGGTGGTCGGGGTGGTGACACGATGTGGTGGCAACGACCAGCTTGGTGACACCTTCATCCAGCAGTTGGAGGTGGTGGTGACGCAGTGGAGGGGGGCTGCGGGCCGTGCGGTTACCGTACCTGCTTGGCTTTCCACACCTCCAGCACCGGCATGCCGGCGATGATGGAGTTGGGGTCCTCCTGCGCCGCCGAGTTGACGGTGTCGTTGGCACCGATCACCAGCACCAGGTCCGTGTCTGCGCGTTAGTGAAGGCCGCTGTTAGCGAGCACTCGCTCAGGCCCGCACGGCACGTGAAAGGGGGTGTCGTGTACACGCGTGTGTGTGTACACGCGTGTGTGTGTATGCGTCTGTGTTCTGTAGTGGTGGGGAGCGGTAGTGTAGCGGTTAGCGCGCTGCGTTATGAAGCCGGCGACCCGAGTTCGATTCCCGCTCACGGCCAACATCAGTGACGATTATCTGAACCGGTCCCAGGCTTCCCCTAGGTCGACTCAGCCTCAAATGAGTACCTGGTGTGGTATGTAAACATTGCCACTAGGGAGACAAAGGCGGTCGGGCGTGGTGCTGGCCACCCACCCCCTCGTGTACCGTTCTGGCCTTTATAGGTGCTCGCTAACAGCACTTGCCCCTACAGGCTATTAAGGCTATACTGGGGATCTTTGTCTTTGTTCTGTAGTGCAGTTTTTAGCGCGCTGCGCTATGAATCTAGGGACATGGGTTCGATTCCCGCTCACAGCCAACACCAATTACGATATCTGAATCGGTTTTGGGCCTCTTCTATGTCGACTCAGCCTCAATTGAGTACCTGATGCGATGTGTAAACATCACCACTTCGGAGACAAAAGCGACCGGGCGTGGTGTTGGCCACCCACCCCCTCGTGTGCAATGCCGGCCTTCAGAGGTGCTAACAGCACTTGCCCCAACATTCTGTTAAGGCTAAACAGGGGATATTTGTCTTTGTGTGCACACATGTGTGTATGCATCTGTGTAAGTGCGTGCGTGTACGCGCGTGGATGCGCGTGTGTGTACGCGTGTGTGTACGCGTGTGTGTATATACGGGTGCATGTGTGTGTGTGCGTTTGTGTATGCGCGTGTGTGTACGAGTGTTGTTACGCATGTTTTGTTACGCGTGTGTGTATGTACACGAAACGTGGACCCCACTAATGGAACATCTCCACCGTCTAGAAACATTGTGTGAGGAGCTCACAAATCCTCGAAAGACCTGGACAAAGTCCCATCGGTGAGCTCCTCTGGCAGGAAAGGCTGCATTGGCTGGGACATGTAGCCCGCATGCCCAATCACCGCATGCCCAAACAGCTTTTGTTCGGCCGAATTGAGGGGGCTAAACGGGCGCGGCACGGGCTACAGAAGAGAAGAAGTGATGTGGTTTAGGAGGATGTAGAGCTGAATGGACTTGCCGATAACTGGTACCAGCGGTGTCAAGATCGGCCTCAGTGGAGGAGGTTCGTGAAGGACGCTACTGGGCAGTTGGAGGCAGTCGCCCTCCAACAACAACAGAGGGCGGAGGAGCGATGCTCACAACAACAAGCGGAGCACCGGGTGGCTAAAGCACAGCAAGTTGGCATAGTAGGGGGCACAGGTGGTGCATCAGCCAGTCATCTCAGTTCGTCGACCTGTGGCACCTGGGTCTGCCCCGTGACCTCGTACACATCGCCTGGAACAAGTGTCATGATGACGTCACCGCCACTTAGTGGCGAATGGCGGTTGTTGTTGTTGTGTGTACGAGTGTGCGCGTACGCTGGAAGTCGTCGTTGATCTCGTCCATCTCGAGCACCATGTCGTAGGGGACGCCGGCCTCGGCCAGCAGCACGTTGAGCTGTCCGGGCATGCGGCCCGCCACCGGGTGGATGCCAAACCTGGCGGAACAGCGCAGAGTTACACGGCGGTGTCACGGTGAGACAAGACGCGGTGTATCACCGTGTATCGCGGTGTCACGGAGCATCACGTCGTGTTGGGTGGGCCAACGGGCAAGTGGGCGAGCGGATGATTGGGTGAGTGAGTGGGCAGGCGAGTGCGTGAGCCTCTTACCGGACATTCTTTCCGCTATCCTTTAGCATCTTCACGAGGTCGGCGATCGGGTACTGCGCCTTAGCAGCGCACAGGCCATAGCCTGCACGGGCACACGGGCAACACACATCAACATCACCACCACCATCCTCATCATCATTACCACCACCACCACCATCTTCATCATCACCACCATCCTCATCAGCATCATGGGGCGGTGGCGTTGCCCAACGGAAGAGCGTTCCCCGCTTGTCGCAGCGGCTCGCGGTTCCAAGCTGGCAGGCCACCCTGGTTATATTGAAAGTGGATGTTAAGGATGCCCTGACATCGTTCGACACGATTAGGCCATTGTGTGCCGGCGTCAAGGTCCAAATTTTCCAAATTAAAAAAATCACAAGGGCCAATTACTGAAAGATCAAACAAAGACGCCCCTATAGCCTTAACAGACTGTTGGGGCAAGTGCTGTTAGCGAGCACCTATGAACGCCAGAACGGCACTCGAGGGGGTGGGTGGCCGACACCGCACCGGACCACCTTTGTCTCCCTAGTGGCGATGTTTATACACACCGTACCAGGTACTAATTTAAGGCTGAGTCGAACTAGGGGAGGCACAATACCGGTTCAGATAATCATCACTGGTGTCGACTGTGAGCGGGAATCGAACCCGGGTCGCCAGGTTTGTAGCGCACCGTGCTAACCCGCTACAATACCCGCTATTGTAGCGGGCTACCGCTCCTTTCAATGGGGATCACACACACACGCACAACAGCCTCCCAGTGACAGCCTCCACGTGCCGCACCGAGACACGCGCGGGCGGCGGAGAGGCCTCGTACCGGGCGTGATGATGATGTTGTTGGCCTCCTTGATGAGGTCCACGGCCTGCTCGAGGTTCACCTCCGTGTGGACGCCCGTGATCTCCATCGGCTTCCCGCCCGCTGTCGCCGACGTTCCGAACCCGCCCAAGATCACGTTCGCCAGCGAGCGGTTCATCGCCTGGGCCGGGGTGGCGGGGGGGGGGGGGGGGGGGCGGGGGCACACGTTACCCCCGGCAACGGCGACGTCTACGTCACGCCGAGCGGTGCGCGCAGGGAGCTCGTACTGCCGCCGCGTCGCCGCACGGGAAGTGGCATCGCGGGAGATGGCCACGGGAACCGGCGGAGATCGCGAGAAAAGATCCAGTTTGGGTGTCCGTCGTGAATCGTCAAGGGTGGGCGAGCGGGGAAACGAGCGAAGGGGCGGAACGGGCGAGCGGGCGAGCGGGGGCTGCTCACCACACACATGATGTAGGAGAGGATGGCGCCCGAGGAGCCGATGAGGGCCCCGACGATGGTGAGGAGGTTGTTGCTGAGGAGGAAGCCCTCGGCGCATAGAGCCCAACCCGAGTACGAGTTGAGCACCGTGATCACCACCGGCATGTCCGCCCCGCCGATGGCGGCTGTCAAGGTCACGCCCTGTGCGCGGGGTGAGGTGGGGGGGCGGCAAGGTCAGGGGGCAAAGGGTCAGCGGTAATGTGAAGGGGGTGGGGGTGCAATCGGAATCAAGTTCTGCAATTAATTTATGTACGACGTATGTATGTATGTTGAACTTCTTTCATAGCCAACTGTGCTAATCGGAGGTGCTGGGAAGGACAACAAACTAAATACAAAAGGCAGTTCTAAAGAAATTAGTTTTCGATCTAGAATCCACTCCGTTGCTAGAACGTCGACTGGGCACAATGCGTCAACGGAACACGATGCTTTGCTGGACCTGAAATCTACAAAATATCTCAACGTAAAGTTTAATTCGAGAACACAGCGTGCACAGGACACCACAACTGACACATAAATAACACGCATTGAACGATGCGTTCACGAATGCCAAGCCAGAGTTACGATCTCATGATTGAAAAATAAGCGCAAAGCACATTTATAAATACACAATACAACCAAAGTGATCGTCATAAATACATCATGGGTTCGTAAATACACAACAGGTTGAGGAGTAGGATACTGGGAAATTTCACTCGACTCCACATTAATAAATACACAACAGCCGCAAGCACAATGAATACTGCATGGAGAACTGCGTTCATAAATACACCATACGTTCATTCATACGGAACACATTTATTCATAAATAGGCAGTTCATTCGCCCACACTCGCTCATGAATAGGTAAAGACAAAGATGCTTCCTCTCCGCGTAGCCTTTAACAGATTGTTGGAGTAGGAACTCTTTTCCAGCACCGATGAAGGCCGGCACGGCAGAGGGGGGGTGGTGTGGCCAATTCCATGCTCCCGGCCGCCTTTGTATCCCCCCCAATGCTGATATTCACACACTGTACCAGGTAGTCATTTGAGGCCGAGTCGACCTAGTCGAGGGCACAGGACCTGCTCCAACATTCGCCACTGGAAACCGATTACGTGTGGAAATCGGGACAGGGGTCGCCGGGTTTCAACAACGCCGCCAACCAGTTTGGGTTTTTCTGCAAAAACGGAGGAATGTTTGTTGAGATGCCCAAGACACATTGGGCACACCTGCCCACGGCGTAACAACTCGATCCGCTTGGCTCTGTTGGGTGGTGGAGGGTTACTAAAACTATTTTTATTTTGTCCAGGTAAGGCCTACTAAGTTACATAGCTTTTTTCAGAAGCGACCTGGCCACAAATGAGAGCTCATCGAAGTGCCTTATCACTAAACGAGTGACGTTGATTCTACATGTGCAGGGAAAAACCAGAGGACGCGGAGAAAAATCCACGCGACCTCGGGGAGAGACACGCGTAAACTCAAAATATAAGATTAGATACTGTCCACTACGCCATGATCTCACCCAAAAGGAGGCAGTTACGAATATAGCGGTGGCTGTAGAAGCCTACGTGTGATATTCGTGCAATGTCAGTTCAACGGTGGTGCCCTCTACGACCGCGAATCTAAAGACAGAACCGGTGATGCAACAGCAGTGTGTGCGTCCGTCTGCCTGTGTGTTGGGAGTGCAGCCTCTGGCTGTTTTCCCGCTTGTCTTGTGGTTTACTGTGCCTCTGGATCGAACGGGCCCCTGTGCGCGTGACACATGTACATTAATAGGGCGCCACAGTGGCGGGATGTTAACTACTTTGCCTGGTATATAGGTCGTGGGTTCGATCCCGACCCTGATGCCTGTATATTTGGAGTTTGCGTGTCTCTCTCCCCATGGTCGTGTGGATTTTTCTCCGGGTCCTCCGGTTTTTACCTCCACATTTATAAACATGTGTTTTAGAGTGTTTGGCTGCTATAAATGTCCACGTGATAAGCCACTTTGCTGAGCTATCATTTTTGGCAAGGTTGCTTCTGCAAAAGAGCTATATAGCTCAGTGGGCCTTATGTGCTGAAATAAAAAGTTGAGTTTATGGCTGCGCTAAAATCTATTAATAAAGTATTCCGACGGACTGATCAACTTGGTTGGCGGAGGACTAACGGGTGGAGGGTAAGGGCGGTGGGTGGAGGCGGCGGGGAGGGGGGGCGGCAGTGACAGGAAGGGGAGCGGCCGGCGCCCACCATGACGGCGGAGAGGGCGGACACGGTGCCCAAGCAGGTGAGGCCCGTGGCATAGCTGGGGTCCAGCATGAAGGGCACCAGGGTGCCCACGCTCGCCGCCATCAGCGTGGCGTTGAGGACGTGCCGGCCGGGCAGCAGCAGCGGGGCCGAGTTCAGCACGCCTGGCATGTGCGAGCACAAACACAAACAACAACAGCAACAACAACAATAAAGTTCACTTTATAGGCTGCACCGCCACCACCGCCGCTGCAGTGACGGAGGTACGAGGAAGAACCACAGACGAGTGGGCCAGGCAGCCAAGAAGTGAGCCGGTGCCAACATTTGCTAAAGCTCTGAGGTGCTCTATATTGAGGTGTTATCAGCCAATTAATGAGCGTTTACATGCGAAAGAAAACTGCAGCACCCTGTGAAAACCCACAAATGGACAGAAGAGGTCGAGTCCACATTCTTGCTGTACTGCCTTCTTCTGGACAAGCCAGGGTATGGGCTCGTCCCCATGAGATCCGTACATACGCACACATACATACACGCACACACAAGCCGATTCTATTGCAAATTCTTTCTTGAAGGAACATTTTCCAGACTCAACCGCGCTTCGTGTGTGCGCACATGCGTATACATACATGTACACATAGCCTGGCACAAGCGCCGTGGTGACGACACCGCTACTTAGTGGCGAATGGCGGTTGTTGCTGTTGTTATAGATGGGTGCACGTCACGGACCTGTCCCATGACCCTCCTGACAGGCGAGCCTCCCTACACTTCACGTGGCCTTAAAGCGCATCCGTCCGTGCGTGAACTCGGGTCAGTTGGGGACCGAGCAAGCGGGCGATCGGGCAGGAGTATCGCGGCGCGGGGACGCACCCTGGAGCTTGCCGTACGCCACGAGCGAGCCGCTGAAGGTGACGCCACCGATGTAGGTGCCCAGGTAGGCGACGGACTTGATGAGGCCGGCGGCCGGGTCGGTGGCGAGGTGCGGGTACTCGATCATGTACTCCGCCACGCACGTCAGCATCGCCGCCAGCCCCACCAGGCTGTGGAAGGCGGCCACCAGCTGCGGCAGGTCCGAGATCTGGATGCGCTTGGCGATGGTCAGGCCTGGGGGTTTCCGTGGAGAGGAGGAAGAGGTGGAAAGAGGAGGACAAGGAGAGAGACGAGTGGGAGGAAGGTGGGGGAGGCGGCGAGGAAGTGGGAGGGATGAGACGGTAAGCCGGAAGAGAGAGGTGAGAGTGGATTCGGGAGTGGGGAGGCACCACACAGGGACGGGTGAGGGAGTGAGATTGTGGGGGATGAAGAGGGGGGTGAAAAGGAGGGAATAGGGCAAGAGGGGAAAGAAAGAGACACAAAATTACGGGACCGATTAGGATGCAAATAAAAGTGAGAATGCCGCTGAGATCTGGGGTTCAATCAGGATATCGACACCCGTGATTAAACTGGGTTCTCGAGTGTAGCGAGTTAAACATTTTTTTATAAAAAATCTTGTTTGCAAGCGTATCCAGGGTGTTGACTGACACTTCTACAGTGCAACTGACGATGCCATCCGTGCGCTCGCAACCAAAGTCACGTTAACGTGGTCGTCGCTCCAATCAGCCGATTCCAGCTATGGCGCAGTTGCGCGGGAAGGTGGCACCACCACCGTCACCACCGAGCGTTGACACGACGATGCGACTGGTGGCATCTTACAACTTGAGAACCACGACGAGCGCACGAGGATGAGTCCTCACTCACCCGCCCGGTGTGGTATACAGCTGTTAGCGGGGGGGGTGGGGGAGGGGCGGGGCGGGGTGGAGACGGCGGCCTACGGCGCGCCACCGAAGTGAGCCGCGTTGCGTGGAGACGCGGTGACGCGCGCGCCGGCTCACCGGCGGTGCCCCCGAGCGCCATCGCGCCCGACATCTGCGCCAGCAGCTCGGGCGAGGGGTGCAGGTATCCGAGCGTGGCAGCGATGCCGCTGGCGACGCCGATCATGCCCAGCGTGTTGCCCAGGCGCGACGTGCGCTGCGTCGACAGCCCCGCCAGCGCTCCCACGCAGCACAGGCCCGAGCCCAAGAACATCATCTGGGGGGCGAGCGAACACAAAAACACACACGCACACACAATCAGCAACACGGCCTCTTACGCATCACACCAGATACTTATTTGAGGCTGAGTCGACCTAGGGGAGGCCCAGGACCGGTTTGGATAATTGTCACTGGTGTTGGCGGCCGTGAGTGGGGAATCGAACTCGGGTCGCCGGGTTCGTAGCGCAACACGCTGACCGCTACACTAGGTGGCCACACACACAAAGATCTCCTGTATAACCTTAACAGACTGTTGGGGAAAGTGCTGTTAGCGAGCACCTATGAAGGTGGCCACCCACACCCATACAACAACAACCATCATTTGCCACTAAGTGGTGGTGACGTCACCACGGCGCTTGTGCCAGGCTATGTGCACTTCAAGGTCACGTGAAGTGTCGGATTTAAAGCACGAATTAAATCACACCCATACAAAGACAAAGATCCCCTGTATAGCCCCAACAGACTTTTGGGGCAAGTGCTGTTAGCGAGCAGCACCTATGAAGGCCGGCACAGCATACGAGCACAAAGATCCCCCGTATAGCCTTTACAGACTGTTGGGGCAAGTGCTGTTAGCGGACACAGAGGAAGGCCGGCACGGCACATGAGGGGGTGGGTGGCCAATACCACACCCGGCCGCATTTGTCTCCCTAGTGGCGATGTTTTTACACGCCGCACTAAGCACTCATTTGAGGCTGAGTCGACCTAGGGAAGCCTTAGGACCAGTTCAGTGATATCGCACACACACACAGGCAGACGGACGCACACACACGCGACGCAGACAGACGCGCACACACACGGACGGACGGACGCTGGGGTGCGTCACACCTGCTCGATGTGGTACCCGCTGTGCAGGGCGGCCGCGTAGCCCCCAACCATGGTGGCAGCGGGCAGCAGGTAGAGGTAGTTGTGCTCAGGGGGGTCTGTCGGACGCTTGAACATGTCCAGCATCCTCTGCGTAACAAGGAAGCCGCCTGCATGGGGGGTAGTGGATTTGGGGGGAGGGAGATTTTAATTTGCGTAATCGCTCTCATCGCACCGCTACCACTGTTCCAGTTAGGCCTCGGCAAGGTAAGGTAAAAGGTAAAAACAACGAGCCTACCTTTACCCTACCTTTTACCTTACCACACAATACAATCACTCTACCCTTATCTTTTACCCTTTAGCAAGTCAAGGTAAAAGGTCAAAAGCAACGAGCCTACCTGTACCCTACCTTTTACCCTTACCCCATACAAATCACCCGATTACAGGGTAATTACTGGGGCACTACACATGAACATGGTTTATAACAGGCAAATGCTAGGTAGAGGGCTTTATTCATATAGAATACTCTCGATGATTCCAATAAAAAATGGAGGCCACGGAATGCGCCACGGAGCTTTTAGCGAGCGGTAAACACAAGGTATTTACCGGGTAATTCTTCCGCGCTACCTTTACCCTACCCTTTACCTTACCCCTTGGCATGGTCGACACCTTTACCCTTTACCCTTTTACCCGGTAAAAAATGTCAATTACTTTACCTTGCTGAGGCCTAGTTCTAGTTCCCATGAACTTCCCTCGTCGTTTTGTCTCAACGGCAGCCACTACACTGCAGGTCACAGCAACTCACTCGCACTCACCCACTCACCAATCCACCTCACTCATTCACCAATACAGCCCACTCGCCAACCCACCCACTCGCCACCAGAGCAAGTCAGCTCACTTCTCTCTTTCTGCTTTTTCTCTCGCACTGCTCCACTCTGGTATTCCCTCTCCCATCATCGTCTCTCCCCCCCCCCACCACCAAAGCTCTCACAAGATGAATCTTGCGGTATTTATCTCTTACAACTTTGATCGCGCCGTTTGTATGCGCCTATGGACCTGTGCTCAACAACTGCTTTAGGGAATACAACATGAGAAATAATAAGATAAGAAACGTCACATTGCCAAGTAAGAAAGTAAGTGCCCTTGGGCTGGACGTGCCGCTGGACGCGACAATAGGCTGGTGATAGACAAGGCTGGTGATAGACAAGGCTGGCGATGGAGTGGCAGCAAAAGGAGGGAGCACGTCCCAGAGGATGACCACCGCGGAGATGGAGCAATCGGATCAGTTCGTGCGCAGGAGTGGTATGGACGGGAGTGACAGTGGAGCCGGGAGAAATTGCGACGGCGTGGGGAGGCCTTCATCCAGCAGTGGATAAATGGCTGATGTAACAGGTGAGCGAGAAATACCACGTGCGTTAGAAACCCTGACGTAAAGGCTTTCCAAAACGTTGATCGTGGGCGGTGATGGGAGGTGACGACTGTACAATGTTGATGTGATGGCTGCGGTGGGAGGTGATGACGTTGTGCGACGTTGTGCGACGCTGTGCCGGCGACGTTGATAGAGGGTGGTGTCCGTGCCATGTTGATGTCATCACGGTACCGGCGATGTTGATGGAGGAGATGAAGGCTGCGAGCAGCGCTAGCGTCTGAGGGGTCCCGCTTGGCAGGAGCCCCCCACCCATCAGCATCAGACCCCCCACGGCCGTCAAGCCTGCACACAAGGGGGGGGAGGGGGGGGGTAGGGGGGTACAAGGATAGGTACTGCACTCTCCACGACCTCACATACTGCCTGCAGAGTACACTGTTCTCCTGGTTAGGGTCAGCTTAGGGTCAGGTTTAGCATTAGGGTCACGGTTAGATTAAGGAAAGGTTCAAGTCAGGTTAGGATTATGGTCAGGTTCAGATCAGTCAGGTTAGGGTCAGGTTAGGATTAGGCTCATCAGGGCCAAGTTTAGGTTAGGGGTGGGGGGGCTATGGTTGGGATCAGGGTCGGATCACGGGGGCCTGGCGGGCGACCCCGTGCACTGGCCAGACGGCCGGGAGAGGAAGGTGTCGTGGTCTGGGCGCGCGGGGACACGGTGGTGCCGCCACTCACCGGAGATGGCGTTGGTGACGGACATGAGCGGCGAGTGCAGGGCGGGGGTGACGCCCCACACCGTGTGGTAGCCCACGATGCCGGCCAGCCCGAACGTCGTCACCATCTGGCTGAAGGCGGCGTTGGGCGCCAGCAGGCCCAGGCCCACGATGCTGCCCATACCTAGAGACGCGCGCCGCCACCGTCCAGGCACACTCAGCGTGGGGGACTCCGCGAGGGGTCGGGGGCGGTGGGCTTGGGGGCGGGTGAAGTAGTGTGGAGTGAAAACTTAATTTGGAGCTTTCGTGACTGCAGGAATTATTCTTTGGTTCTTTCGGTAAAGTCACGTATCAAGGTAAAATAATAAATTATGCTAGTATTTAATTTAATTTATTACTTTATCTTGATATGTGATTTTACCGAAAGAACCAAAGAATAGTGTGGAGTGGGCGGGAGGTGTGGCGGGCGCTGCGGCGTGCGAGTGTATAGCGGAGCAAGTGAATAGCTGCGAGGGTCGTTCCTGCGGTAGGCGTGCTGGAGGTGGTGTAGGGTGTGAGGATATTAATGGAGTGAGGAGTAGGTGTGGGGGTAGTTGTGGTGATAGGTGCAGCGTGGGTGTAATGTGGTGTATTGATATATGTAGAAACTTATTTCGCGCCGTATATGACCAACCGAGCCAAACGGAGGTGTGGGATATGGACAACAAACTAACTACAAAAAGCAGTTCTAAACAAATTCGTTTTCAATCTAGATTTGGTGTGGGTGTAGTGTGGGTGTGTTGTATGATCGTATAGTGCAGGGGAGATAGGTGTGCCAGCGGTTGGGGGGGGGGTGGTGTGACTATGGGCGTAGTTGCATTTCAAACAACTGTGAAGTGTGTAGTGTGGTCATGGCTATGCTGTGGCGGCTCTGCAATGGTGTGAGTGTGGAGAGGTGGCGATTACTCTGTGGTGGCTACGCTGTGTTGAGGTGGCTATGCCGTGCTGTGGATGCGCAACGATTGTGACTGCACTGCGGCGTCTACAGCTGCAGTGCGGCGGACACGTTGCGGTTGGCTTCGTTAGGGTTCGGGTGCGGTGGTCCCGTGCGGCTCACCGCCTGTGAAGACGCCAGCCGACGAGAGCGTGCGCTGGAACGGGGTCGTGAGCGCGTCCTTCTCGGCCTGCAGCTCGGCCACCGTCTTGCGCTTCACGGGCGCGGAGACCACGGGGGCCGTCCGCGGCTTCGGAGCCGGGAACTTCGCTTTCCCGTCCTGCGCGGGACACACGGGGCGGGGAGACAACGGGGGAACAGGGAGACACGGGAGACACGGAGAATTGAGAGGGCGGAGAAACACAGGCAACGGAAGACCAACAGGGGACATGAGACTGAGGTTTACAGTAAGATTATGTAAATTCATGGGTACGCATTGGCTATGTGACACTGCAGTCTGCGCTCCTTCAACGGAGGAGGAAAAGCAAAACGACACAAACTCTCTCTCTGCTGAAGCCCTCTCGTTGTGGCCAGCAGCAGACCTCGACATTGGCATCTAGCTCCTCAACATTATGCTGCAATAAGCAAGAATGGAATAGAATGTAACACCTTCCTATATGCATTTGTCGAAGTAAGTTTTCAATTAATTTAATAACAAAAACTGGCAGCTAGCTGTTTTTTCGTTTCCAAGTTTTAGGCAAGCTGGCCTGGATCAATTTGAAACTGTGGCCCGGAACTGTTGAACCCGGATGGCCGAGTCGATAGCACAGTGCGCAATCCCTTGAATTGTGCAGACGAGATCACCGATGCGACAACGCAAACAGGAGGCGCAAGGGGGGTCCCTGCTTGCGGGGGACAGAGAGAACGGTGGAGCCCAGGTGGTGAGTGTAAAAATGGAGTACAGGCACGTGGGAGTGAGGGGTGAAGCACAGGTGGTGGAGAGACGGGCGTCGCGTGCGGGTGGTGGAGTGCGAGTGGTTGAGCGGTGAGCAGCGGAGCAGCGGACAGTGGAACGCGTGCGAACGATCGCCACGTGGTGGTGGCGGCCGTGGTGGCGAGCAACTCGTAGCGGTGAGCGGGATGGCGACTTACCTGCATGACGACCGTGCCTCGCACGATGTGGTCGAGCGTGCCGTGGTCGAAGTCGTCCGTCAGGTTGTAGTGGAAGAACTCCTTGTCGGGGCTGATGCCGCGCAGCAGCTTGATGATGTTGTTGGAGTAGAGGTTGCTCGCCTGCGTCGCCATGCGGCTCGGCAGGTCCGTGTAGCCGATGTGGGTCACGCCCTGTGGTGGGGGGGTGGGGATCAAGGCACAAGGTCGTGGGGTCAAGGGTTGGGTACGCGAGGACGCATTGATTCGCCGATTCCAATTGAGTTCTTAAGTCCGCGATATACACAGAGTCGCGTATCCACCCGCGCCCTTGTGCGTCCCTGTCCCCATACGTCGCCATGTATCCCCCAGCGCGTCACCAGCGTGTCCCCAGCGTGTCACCAGCGTGTCCCCTCGTGTGTCCCCAGCATGTCCCCAGTGTGTCCCCAGCGTGTCCCCAGCGTGTCCCCAGCGTGTCCCCATCGTGTCCCCATCGTGTCCCCAGCGTGTCCCAAGCGTGTCCCCAGCGTGTCCCCCAGCGTGTCCCCATCGTGTCCCCAGCGTGTCCCCAGCGTGTCCCCAGCGTGTCCCAAGCGTGTCCCAAGCGTGTCCCCAGCGTGTCCCCCAGTGTGTCCCCAGCTTGTCCCCGCACATCCCCCAGCGTGTCCCCGCACATCCCCGTCCCCATGCATTTCCTTGCGCGTCCCCCAGCACGTCCCCCATCCCGTGCGTGTCCCCACACGTCACGCGTGTCCCCGTGCGTGTCCCCACATCCCCGTGTGTGTCCCCACACGTCCCCACACGTCCCACACGTCGCCACGCGTCCCCCCCAGCGCGCCACCTTGTAGACGGTGAGCTCTCCCGGCGTTATCGTCTCGATGTTGCCGCCGGCCTCGGCCGCCAGGTCGACGACGACGGAGCCGTGTTTCATCGACTCGATCATGTCGCGCGTGATCAGCACGGGGGCCTTCTTGCCTGCCGACACGACAACGGGACGGGCGCACGGCGGCAGCCCGAGGTTTGAAGCCCGCCCCCCTCAATAATAACGTTGAAATGGTCAAAATTAAACAAACTATTTGGTGATGCTGCATTGGCAGTGGTGCACAAGCACAACTAACAAAAACACTCAACACGTTCGCCAACAACACTGCGGCCTTAAAACACTTTTAAGAAATAAAATGATCCGCGACGTTTCGGGCAACGGACCATCACGTGCTCTGAAGACGGGGATTTATTTGTCACATGGATAGGCTTCGCCACCCGGCCATGTGAATGTGGAATTTCTTACAATTGGCTCAGGGCTGTAAGCTGAGGATAGCTGCCCCCCTCACTCCGGACAAGGGCTGGTTTGGGTGGTGGGGGGGAGCGGGGGGGCTTCGTGACTACGACCACAGCAGCAATATAATCGTACATATATTGACTAAGGTACCGAGTCACCCAAGGCATTAAGCAGTCTCCATACAAATGCAATAAATTATGTTTATTGTTATTCATGATCATGATCAATGGGCATATAGCCCGTTTGTTTCCACTTTCCTCTCTCTGTCTTGAGCCAAGATGCTCAAGTAGTGCAACAGAGTTGCTGGCACCAATCTCTCATGTTGTCATCAAGCCATGCTCTGTTAGGTCTTCCTCTATTTCCAGTTCCATTCTATTTTTCCCAACAACACAATTGAAATGTTCCTGTTGTTGTCCATCCGACATATGTCCAAAGAGTACTAGTTTCCTTCTCTGCATCAGGTACCATTCTATGTGCAACCTTCTTCTTACCTCTATGTTGGTCATTCTTTGGGTCCAGCTTAAGATTATTATAAAACATTTGTATTTTGGTGGCTTGTTTGGGCACCTGGGATGAGCGCAGTCGTGATGACGATATCCACGTCCTTGCACTGCTTGGCGAACAGCTTCATCTCGGCCTCGATGAACTCCTTGGACATGACCTTGGCGTAGCCGCCACCGCCGTCGCCCGACTCCTTCACGTCAACCTCCAGCGGCTCGGCACCCAGCGACTTGAACTGCTCCAGTGCCTCCACTCTAGTAGTACAAAGATACAGATCCCCCGTGTAGCCTTCATAGACTGTTGGGGAAAATGCATTCAGCGAGCACCTATAAAGCCCGGCCGCCTTTGTCTCCTTCGTTGCAATGTTTACACACCGCACCAGGATATTCATTTGAGGCTGAGTAGACTTAGGAAGGGCCCAGCACCAGTTCAGATAATCGTCAGTGGCGTTGGCCGCGAGCGGGAATCGGACTCGGGTCGCCGGCTTCATGCCGCAGCTCGCTAACCGCTAACTACCGCTCCCCACACAGTGACACACACACAAAGACAGTGACACACAGACACACACCACGCCCCCTGTCCGCACGCGGCGAAGTCGGGACGGGGAAGGAAGCGAGCGGTGAGGAATCTCACCGGGTGTCGAAGCCACGCACGATGGCACCCATGGCCTTGGCGGCGCCGGCAGCAGCCAGGCCAGCCACGCCGCCACCGATGATAAGGACCTGCGAGGGACAGCACCACGTCGGGGTGGGAGGGGGGGGGTAAACACGGGCACGCGTGGTTCGTATACAACTTGCGTGTGCACGGTATGTATGTATGTATGTTGAACTCCTTTCGTACTGTACGTAGCCAACCGTGCTAATTGGAGGTTTGGAGTAAGGGCAACAAACTAGACACAAACATCAGTTCTAGAGAAAGTATTAGGCTTCCTAATATCAGAACAAAGAATGTTCCAGATGGCGGCATAAGCGTGCATGCATCAATGTAAGCCAGGCGCACGTGCAGGAAACGCGTGCAGGTGTGCGTGTGTGCGTGTGTGCAAGCAGATGCGCTTGTGAGTGCACACACACAATAATAGCACCTTTTTGTTTTTTTAGCCTCGGGGGTGCCATGTCAATCTTTCCCCCACTCCCCCCAACCAAGCTCGCCAATGGTTTTTCCCAAAGACCCCGTTATGCGCGGGGCACAGGGCAACCTGACCACGTGATTCGAGGACACGCTGCACACAAGGTATGCGTGCGGGTGCGTACGTGAGTATGTGGGTGAGTATGCGGGAGCGTTTGTGGGCGAGTTTGTGGGGAGCGGTAGTGTAGCGGTTAGCGTACTGCGCTGTCATCCCAGCAACCCCAGTTCGATTCTTGCTCATTGCCAATATCCCTGACGAATATATGAACCGGTCCTAGGCCTCCCCTAGGTCGATTCGGCCTCAAATTAGTACTTGGTACAGTGTGTAAACATCGCCATTTGGGAGACAAAGGCAGCCGGAGTGGTGCTGGCCACCCACCACCTCATGTGCCGTGCCGGCCTTCATAGGTGCTCGGTAACAGCACTTTCCCCAACAGTCTGTTAAGGTTATGCGGGGAATCTTTGTATTTGTATGCAGGCTGTGTATGGAGGTGCACAGGGGGAGCACCCACCTTGGCGGGCGGTACTTTCCCGGCGGCCGTGATCTGCCCGGTGAAGAATCGGCCAAAGTTGTTGGCAGCGAGAACCACAGCCTTGTACCTGGGGGTGGGGAGGCGGAGACGATTTATCAGTGGGAGTTTGCTCATACTCCTCTGCTGCCCCCATGGCCTGGAACTCCCTTTACCCAGCCGTGCGTGCTGCTGACTCCCTGCCCCAGGCAAGACTCTGTCCCAATCCAGACTCAACAGCTTACATTTCACCTCCGCCCCTTTCTGTTTATGAAATAAACACGCCGCACTGTTCCTGCCCAGCGTCTCTGGAAACGGTTCGGGTGTAGACGCCATGTAAATACACATCGTTATGTGTGGCGGGGTTAGCGAGCGCCGCCGATTGCCAATCCAGACATCGGAGCTATTCATTCATCGCGCATAGTCAGCGAAGGACCGGTGCGTCAAACGTGTGACCTCTTGCGACAGCATTCGTGTAAACTGCTCTTGCAGCCATGCTGGTGTCTCGAGTGGTTTGTTTGACCCACGCTTCACGGGGGCGACCACGAGGGCGACGCCGTTCTTTTGAGTGTCACAGTGCACTTCGAACGTCGACCGCCAACTGAAGTGTGAGATGTTCCAGGGGTTTGCACATAAAGTTGGGGTAACGTGTCCAAAAAGTGACAGCTATCTTCCTCGAACTAAGCTCGCAGTCGCTAGGAGACTAATCGCAGATGCAACGGTGACATTTCGGATGCCAAAAAGGCATCTTTGGCAATGCACATGGAAGGACTGCAACCGATCCAAGTCAGCTTGAAGCAATGTCCAGGCCTCAGAGAGAGAGAGAAAACCTACGACGACCAGAGAGTGGGATGAGACTGTCAGGGGGGATCGTGGGGGTCCCCGCGTGTCTACTGTGCAGCAGCTGCGCTTTCTGGAGGGTAAAATGCGTATGGTGCGGTAACATCAACGGCCTCGGGTAGGATGACAACTTGATTTTGATGTCTCTATGCATGAGGCTATTGGTCTCGGTGAGGCTATACTGGAGATCACTGTTTCTCTACAGCATCTTTAGATGTGATCGCAGTCAAATGTCAAGTAAATACAAATGTATTTTTATTACTGTTATTTAAGTTTGTTTATGCAGAAAAGCCTGACTGAGTCTTAAGACCCTTTTGAAGAGGGTCCTGTCATGTTTTTGCATTAGGGGTGAAATGCAGTCCCAATTGAGTAATTTGCAGTGTACAAACTCCACACACACACTCTGTAGAACAGGGGGAGATCACACAAACTCCACACACTCTGCAGAACAGGGGGAGAACATACACACTCCACTCACTCACACTCCGCAGAACAGGGGGAGATCACACAAACTCTACTCACTCACTCTGCAGAACAGGGGGAGATCATACAAACTCCACACACACACACTGCAGAACAGGGGGAGATCATACAAACTCCACACACACTCTGTAGAAAAGGGGGAGATCATACAAACTCCACACATAACTGCTCCCAAATCGAGAAGTGAACCTGGGCGCTTGTTGCTGTGATGAGTTTCGACTGCGCCACCCTGCCGCCCGCATTTGTATCGTAATTGCTCCGTCAAGGGTGGCGAGCAGGAATGAGCCGAATGGTACGCGAAGGCACCCAACCGCGCGCAGCCCTCTCTGTTTAACGTAAACCAGCCTCAACGCACCCGTGTACAATCTCTCCATCGCGGAACACCAACACAAACATCGATACCTGTAGCCGACCTTGACCTGAACAAACTACGGCGCGCCAACTGCCCGACAATAATCGAAGGCAAAGCTGTTGGGATTGTACCGCAGTAGCGCTCGAATCTCTGTGACGCCACTGCCCACACACAAAGACAAAGATCCTCCCTCTAGCGAAATAGATTTTGGGGGCAAGTTTCGTTAGCGAGCACCTATTAAGGTTAACATGGCATACAAGGGAGGATGCCTTGTGGCCACCACCATGCCCAGCCGCCTTTGTCTCCCATTGGTGATGTCTACACACCACACCGGTATACTCATTTAGGCCGGGTAGAACTAGGGAAAGCCCAGGACCAATTCGGATATTCGTCACTGATGTTGGCCAAGAGCGGGAATTGAACTCGGGTTGCCGGATTTGTAGTGCGAGTGCGCTCACGAGGGTTGTTACTTTGCACAACTGGTATCCTAGTGAAAAAACCGGTGACTACCGGTTTGCTGCACATACAGAAATGTGCGGAGCAATACAAAAAAATAACGAGTTTGCGTTTTTGACTGATAAACAAAGGCAGCTGCCACAGAGGTGTAATGGTTTATCAGTGCGCTGGACTCTCAACCCAGAGGTCACTGCTTCGATCACATCTCCCAGCATGCCAGTGGAAACAACGCTGCAAGTTTCTTAAATCTTCGACCGGCCCGCTCCGCACCATCCCCACACAACTTGTACTTCTGCACAATCGACAAATCAGTTGCTCAGCCTCCACCGCAATCGGGAACCGATTCTGAAAACGGTTACCAGTTATCATTTATCAACCCGCGAGCGCCCCCCACCCTGGTCCCCCCCACCCATTCCTCTCTCCCCCTCTCCTTTTCTTTTCCCCAATGTACGTTAGTTATCTTCCCCCTTACCCCTTCTCTTCTACCCATATAAATCTTCATGCCCCCACACGTGGTCCCCACCTGGGTGGGACCCTTGTTGCGCCGAAATCGAATCGTCGCTCGCGGAGTTTCTGTTCCCCTTCTGTTCTGCGATTGGCGTTTTGTACCGGGCTCGCGTTGATTTGGAATAAAAGCATAAAACATAAAAACTGCGAGCGCCGACCACGACACCACCGCTCCCGTCTCACCCGGCGATGTTGGCCATGGAGCTGAGCGCGTCGTATCCCTGGGCGATGGTGACACGCGGCACCTGGTCCATGGCCAGCACGCTGGCATGTCGCCCCGCCAGCAGGTTCAGCAGCTCGGGGTTCTGCGCCGGGTACACGAAGCTCACGAGCGTCGAGCCCTCGCGCAGCAGCTCCGCCTCGTGCCGCCCCGCCTCTGCCAGCGCCACCGGCGCCCGCACCTGCGGACGCAAGCGAGCGGAAGGGCGGGTGAGTGGGCAAGAGAGTGAGGAGACGAGCGAGCAAGAAGGTGCGTGGGTAAGCGAGTGGGTGAGTGAGTCGGTGGTGCGAGCTTGGGGTGGATACGTTTCTCAGTGGGTTTATATTGGCTGTGAGATTTCTGAATGGGTCGTTTTATCTTAGTACAGGATGCCAAGAGCACAACTGGAATAAAGTTGGGAAAGACGAAATTGTTTCTAAATGGGTCAAAAGCCACCGCATCGGCGATTTCCTCAATTGCTGCAGGTGCAGATAACACTGCTCAAGTTTCAAATCGGGCCGAGGGCAATGACGCTTGATCTCACCCCAATCCCTACCAAAGCTGCTGCTGTGCTTGACCACCACATCCGTTCACCCGTAACGATGCACACGTTCGCGGGAGACAGGACCCATGGCCGAGCCTGACCGGCTGGTGACCCCCAGTCGAGACGGGAAATCATTGTCGCATGCTGACCTTGAGGACAATGTCGGCTCCGAACGCGGCCTTCTTGTCGGCGATGGTGGCGCCGGCGGCGCGGTAATCGGCGTCGGAGAACTGCGCCGCCTCCCCGGCGCCGGTCTCCACGGCGACGCCGAAGCCCTGCTTGATGAGCGCCTGCACGCCGGCCGGCGTCAGTGCCACGCGCCGCTCGTTCGCGAAGATCTCCTTGGGGACGCCCACCGTGATCTGCCCATACGGGATTCCTGCACACGGTGGGACGTGGGGGGGTGGGCAGCGGGACGGTCAGCTGGGAGGAGCGGTGGCGCAGCGGTTAGCTCACCAGCCGGCTACATTTCTACAGCCACAGTCAACATCAATGGCGATTATCTGAAGCGGTCCTGGCCGTCCCCTAGGTCGACTCGACATTGAACCGCCACGGGGGCAGAGATCGTGGCTACGCTGCACGTGGCTGCTGCCTGTAACGCCGCGCTGTGTTGGCAGCAGCGAGGGTTGGTGGATCACAGCACAGATGGGTTGTGAAACTCCCTTCCCGTGGGTGTCGAGGAGGAGCCGTATCCCTGGCTCGCCAGGAGAAGGTAGAACAGCAAAGTGCAGACTGTCATCTGTCCCTTCTGTATGATGGGATGAAGTGCTGCTCCTCCCTCACATGCGTGGGTTTTCTTCGGGTGCTGCATTTTCCTTCCGCATGTATAAAGACTCATTAACTGGCTGAAAACATTTTAATATACAGTAAACCGTTTATATCTGCAAGAGTTACGTTCTTGAATACGCTCGCGAATTATAAAGAATGTGCTTTTTTTATTACCCCTTTGATGATGATTTGAATACTATGGAGGTGGTGGAGATGGTGAGGAATGCAGGGGGAGAAGCATCTGTTTGATCACAACGCTGCACAGCTGTTATCATTCCAGCACTCTGGGCAGCGCTGCCCGCAACACTTTACCCGACCGCATTCGCGTTCCTTTGAATGGACCTCGCAGTCGACTCGTTTCTTCCAAAATGTATCGGCGAGTCCACTAAGTAGGTATCAAGTAAAAATGCACAACAGCGAGTTCAGAGCGGGAGTCCTGCCAGGCTGAGAACAAAGCGGGCAGCCGAGGGGGCGCGCCAACTCTTCGTAGCAGACGGTTTCAATGTTACAACGTTCTGCACGCAACCTCCCCGGTGTCGGTGGCCTGGCACTACGTTCACTCTCGAGTACTCGAGTCGGGCGGGTCGCGAATAGGGAATGAGTACACATTCAGTAACTCGCGAATAGGGAA
>CM025621.2:12953286-12964099 GCA_014621495.2 Entosphenus tridentatus | reverse complement strand
ACATTCAGTAACTCGCGAATAGGGAATGAGTACACATTCAGTAACTCACGAATAGGGAATGAGTACACATTCAGTAACTCACACAAGCATGCGTAACTCGCAAATCCACAGCTCGTGCATAGTGACGGTTTACTGTATCCAGAGGATTGTAAAGCGTTGCAATTGTTGGTGGCAGATCACCAACTGGCTGCCTTCCAGCCAGTCTGTGGTTCCTCAGCGACTATGAGAGATGCAATTTGCATAAACGATGACCTGACACAATATATTAGACTAAACGAAAAGGGGTGGTCTCAGCCGTAAATAACAAAAATAACTGCAGAGTTCTCATTATAGACCGAGTGCTACCTGAGATATAAGTCCAGGTCCTGGTCTAGAGTAGAAAAATGAGGCTCTCCTTAGTTGAACCCCAATAAGTAATAGTAAAAAAAAAGTTTTTTAAAAACACGCTTTAATGAAATGTACCGTACTAGTAATGGAAGACCTCCCCGACTCCAGGAAGTGGCCCCGAAGCTTGCCATAACGTAGGGGACCGTGGTAAATTACAGCCAACGCCAGTTGAGCATGGACAATTAGACCCAAGCCGAAACATAACATATAAAAATAATGTTTAAATTTTTTTTTTTTATGATAGAATATAGTATTGTTTTCAGTATGACATAAGTATACCAAGTTTGCAGTTGATACCATATTGGGAAGTGGGTTAAAATTTAGTTACAAGATTTGAGGATACAACAACAACGACAACAACAGAGTGAGTTAAATAAAAGCGTTTAAAAAATGAATGGGTCCGATATTGAGGACAAAGCATACACTTAACATTGACACTGTCTGCATTATCCACTTCCATTCAAGCTGTATGTAACAGAACACACTAAAGCTGTAACACTATACTGGACACGTACAGACTTAAGAGTGTGTGCCCTGTGCACTTACTAAATATTTATACTGCAAGGACAACACAGCGACAAAGGCCTGTAGTCTTAAGAGTCGTGGGGCAAGTGCTGTTCGCAAGCACCTATGAAGGCCAGCACTGCACACGAGGGAGATGGATGGCCACCACCACGCCCCGCTGCCTTTGTCTCCCCAGTGGTCATGTTTTACACACCACACCAGGTACTCATTGAAGGCTGAGTCGACCTAGGGGAGGCCATGGACCGGCTCAGATAATTGTTACTGGTGTTGGCTGTGAGCGGGAATCGAACTTGGGTCGCCGGTTTCGAAACACAGCGGGTTAAACCACGACACTAGCGCTCTCTACACTGAACACGAATACAGCAGGCAAAGAATACTCGTAGCACGAGGCTTACTCGACAGCAGAGACATTTCCAGTGACAGAACACATTTAAAAATAAAGCAACAGCTGTGGGTCTGCTCCTACTGAGAATAACTCCTTTTCAAAACAGAATGTTCCGATTTACTACTTTTATTATAATAATATCCATCATACCAACAAACAAAATCATAGATTTTTTCCAATTGTCTGCCCTCAGCACCTGCCACGTGATGGTAATGTTATAGAAAACAATAAACAGGTTTTGTCCACCCACACAAACAGAAAATAAACATCACAGGTCAAGCAGCCGTAGGCCCCCAGACAGTGGAGACGACTCTCAAGCGAGTCCGAACGACACATGGAAGGTGCGAAGATTTACTCCAGAAATGGAGCGATCAGGGGACTCCACCAAACTGTGAATGCGGCGCACATCACTGATGACTGCCCAATCAGAACAGCACCGCGTGGTGTTCTGGTGGAACCAGTGGACTCCCCTCTGCTAACTCGATACAACACGCGTGTTCTGGTGGAACAAGAGGACTCCACTCAGCTACCACGGATGCCATGAAATGGCTTACAACATAATAATGCAATTGTTGCATTAATACTTTTTCCAAAACCATACGAAAGAAAACAAAGATTGGGCCAATCATTGATAAATGGCTGAGCAATAATTGTTTACGGTGGGTGCTTATTGCAAGAGGAAAATATATTTTATAGCGGGCAGTCCCTGTACCGGTCTCAGCTTTTCCGAGACTCGTTTTCTGTAGCAGTAAATACGTGCTTAACGCAGCGCGACGTGTGCACAAGTTTCAACTTTCTGATTCTCGTCAGCCGCGACATCTAGTGTTTGCGGCCTTAAATAAACGTTTCTGGAGAAACTTGATTCAAAACACAGCTCCATCGGCCGACGGACTAAAACGTTACCTATTATTACATTACCTTAATGAAACGTCAGGAACCCACAATCGAACCCAATAATTGAAGCGCACAATCAATAATTATTGGCGCCGTTAATAACCCAAGCGGCGTGAGTTGTGGGGCCACGTGGACAAAGGGGGCGACGTTGACCCACCGCGCGGCCAGACGAGTGAAAGCGAATGCCCACTCCTCACATTTCACCTGGCACCGCCACTGGGTGAAAGTTCCGCATTCCCGCACACACCAGCGTGGCACACAAATGGGTGCTACAGCCCTCCCTGCGTGTTCTTGTCAAGAAACTGCTGGGTGAGGGCCTCAATCACACCTTGCGGGTCGTGTAGAGGTTAAATGATCAGACCTCACCATGATGGTCGGCGCGGGTTGGTTAAGGTCGGGAGAAAAGAAGTGCAGTTATCCAGCCTCAAGCCTGCTTGGCTTCCGAGATCTGACGAGGTGGGGCGCGCGCTCCAGGTGATTGGGCCATTGGCTTGTTTACACACTTCATGTGAGAACACAGCTTCATTGACTTCAATAGAGCACAGAGTGCATTCCGGGAATTTCATCACAGACCTGCGAGGAAATCGTGGCCTTTGCTCTAAGCCACCTGCCGGCGGGCAGCGCCAGCGACCCGAGTGAATCGTGGGGCGGTTCGGAGGGTCCCGGTGACGCCACTCGTACCTGTCCCGGAGGCCGGCGCCTGGCTCATCTGCGGCGCCTGGGCGCGGAAGCATCGCGCCAGCTGCCTTGGGCGGACGCATCGGCGCAGGGTGGTGACGGTGCGGTGAGCGGCGCGGGTGCAACCGATGCCCGGCACGCACAGGCGGCCGGTCCCGGTGAGTGCTGACGGGATGGTGCCGGCGCTGCGCCCGCACGCCGCGATCCTCAGCAGGCACGCCATGATTCTGGCGATGACAAGAGTGAGACGGGAGGCGGTCAGGCTGACAGAGACAGAGACGCGAAATAAGGTACCAGGTCACGCTTACGTCGCTGGCAGCTCTGTCAACTTTCACTCTAGCTGTTTGCTCAGTTTTGTATCAATTTCAAGATTGTACTCACTCTGTCTTCGTGTTCCTCCATTGACTCACTCTGCTCCCTTTCACACACTCGATAAGCTCTCCCCTTTCATCTCAATCTACTCCTGTCCAAGCACTCTCTGCTCCAGTAACCAAAGCTTTCTATCGAAGCCCCCGGTCAGCTACTCCTCAGTGGGAAGTCACTTTTTATTTTCTTCTGCCTCCGTGGTCCTCCTTGGCCCAGACACGCATGCTGTTGACTTCTTGCCCTGCTCCAGGCTCCAGGCCTTCCTCTATTCGTCTGCCTACGATTGACTGCCTTGTCCTCCAGACTCACATATCGACCCACAGACTCACCCAGAGACCGAAGACTGCCTCTTTCTCCATATAAAATAAACACATCCACTGTGTCTGTAAACCATCTTGAGAGGCGGCTGAATTTAAACATCCCTATAAATGCGCAATGCATTGTTTCGTAAATCACCTCGATTAACCCTAAAGTGGAGGCAATGAAAGTTTGCAACATAGACGACTTATGTACACAATAGTGCAGTTACACACACGCTTACAATTACAACTCTTAAGGTTTCTTATCAGACGAGAACCCATTGAGACTGGAAGCATCTCAGTGTCAAGTGAGAGAAACCTGGTTCAGGCAAGAACTCGAACAGCGATACAATCAACGGCACCGCGCTTGTCCCAGAGCACAGCAACAGAGACCAGAGCGACCGACGGAGATAGGAGAGTGAGATGAAAGGGGAGACGTAGTAGGCGTGAGGGGAGAGGTAGGGGGAGCGCAAAGAGGAGAGAAGAGTGACACGGGAGGGGGAGAGGCAGGAGAGCGTGTTGAGGGGAGTCAGAGTAGTGAGATGAGAAGGGGGGAGCGAGTGAAAGTTACCCGGCGGTTTAGGAGATGAGTGAGTAGAGAAGACGGTGAGCCGGTGGACAGGCCGAATGAGCGCACTGTAGCGAGCGCCTAGAGGGCACCGGTGGGAAGGTGAGAGGGGACGTCACCGCGTCCCCGCTCTCTCAGTGGCCACCCCCCCCACTCCACTGTACTCACAGTAGCGTGTACTTCTTCCAAGGGCAAGTGCCGGCTATAAATAGGGCGTGCAAAGAGGGGCGATAGAGGGGTGAGAGTGGGAGGAGAGAGCGGGGAGCGTGACGTGATGAGGCTGGGGCATGGGCACCTAGCGAGGAGGGGTGGGAGAGTTGGGGATGGGGGAGCAGTGGAGAGAGAGGCAGTGAGGTGGGGGGGAGAAGGGCAAGAGGGGGAGGAAGGGGGGGGATGAAGGGGGGGAAGGGGGGGGAGCCGTCATGAGAATCTTGCACGTGGCGGATGCTGCTGGTTTGGCTGTAGGTAATGGAAGCTGCGGTTTTTGTTGAAAAGTGGAGACTATAAGAAAAAGAGACGTGGAGTGGTTTAAACCGCTCTTCTTATGTAAAGTTTACACGTGTTGCACGGATTTATTTTAATTTCGTTTACGCACACTGGAGTTTGCCGTTTCGTTGAACTCTTGAATTAGGGCTCCGTCTGGTTATGAAAGGTCATCCCTTCATCTTAAGGAAGCTTGTACAACCGATGTTAATGAGTATAGACAGAAATTGTCCATTGACGAATTAAGATACTTAATGGGTTAAGTGACAACTATTTACGTGCTTACACACACATCCCCATGGTTTTGGCTCTGCTTCAGCTAAATAGCAACAATAAGCCGACTGGAGAATTAAGAGATGTTAACTATCTCGCCAAGTATACAGGAGTGCGTGGGTTCGATCCTGACGGTGCCTGTATATTTGGAGTTTGCATGTTCTCCCCGTGGTCGTGTGGATTTTTCTCCAGGTCATCTGGTTTTTCCCTTCACATTTAGAATCAACATCACACGTTTAGAATATTTAGCTGGTATACATTTCCTCATAAGCCACTTCGTTGAGCTGTCATTTGTGGCCAGGTCGCTTCTGTTAAAAGAGCTATATAGCTCAGTGGGCCTGACCTGGTAAAATGAAAATTGTTTAATAGTTTAGTGCTTGCTCAGACTGAAAAATAAACTACAATGGATTGGAGGAAAATGAAAAGGCTCATTAAGTCTCATTACTCCCTTTGCAGGAGGGTCCTGCCAAGTGTTCACAGTCGTGGGCGATGATTGCTGTGTATGTACCAACAGATAAAATACTTGACATCGGCAGACGAAAGGGGAGGCGCGTTCCAGGATGGATGGTGGTTGTTGAACAAGCAAATCAATCGAGTAAAGAAAGGAGTACTCAGAATATGAAGAGAAGTCGACCAATAACAAGATGGTTGGCCCATTGTTTCTCAACTCGTCTCTGTGACCCCCTACATGGAACAGCTTTTAATGATTGTCAACGATTCTTAATCTCTTCTATTCACTTGCAAGTTTTAAGCCACTGAACAAACGGCACACAGAGAGCTGAGTGGCGACAGCAGAATTAGGAGGACAATACCCCAACCCATGTCTGTCTCTCCATGTAAAACAATGATAGTATATATTGTATATTTTTTACACATCCCATCAGCCACATAGCCTTCTGGGAGGTCACAATTCCAGGAACATTCAGTACAAGTAAACTCTGCACGGGTTCCGACACTGTGTGCCTCATCACAAGGGGTCAATGTTGGTGTCAATGGACGAGGGAGCCTCTCTGCAGGATATGGGTCCTAGTTTGAGGCGAAACGATCTATCGCACATCGTCACCGCTGTACAAAGCCATCCGCTGCGTCTGTTAAAGCTACGGGACTGGAGAAGGGAGATAAACAAGCAGCTGTGATGATGGCAACGTGGCTGTGTGCTTGTTTTTGGGGGAGGGCCCGTAGTTGTTTTTCACCATCACCAGAGGCCCTCCGTGTTTGTCGTTCGAATTTACTAACAGATTCGCGATAAGATCAATCGCGCTCTCTGAAGCACACCCATTGACATCTTGTCTCGTCCACACAATATCATTGGCGCTTTCGAGACACGTGCTGATCCATGGATTCGTCAAATTTCAAGTCACTATTGCCGACCCCGCACAACGCAAGCATCGATCGTGTTAGAAACAGATGTTTGTGGTTTGTGGAAATGATAACTAGCACTGCCCGTGCATTTGTGCGGGGTATAACTTCAGTTGATTAAAATAAGGATTTCTTGCGATTTTGTTTCCCAATGACACTCGCGACTGACGGACACTCGCGACTGACGGAACCACACGTGACTTCATATCGATGACTGCGGCAGTGGAGCGATCTGAACCCGGCGACTTTAGTTCGAATCCTAGCCACGGCTAACATCAGTGGCGAGCGATTTCTAAAACCGTCCGTGGGACCTCTCCCTTTCACCAACCCCCACATTGACCTGCGTGGTGAAGTATTGTAAAAACCCCTTCAAACAGATGCGGATTTAGCATGACTGCTGCTGATGTCGGGATGATGGACTCGTAACGTTTCAAATATGACACATATTAGCTGAATTCCGTTCTGTCTGTTTAGTCGATTATAGCCTATTGAATTTCCAAACCAATTATTGTCCAGCGGGATTTAAGTAGGCAAACTTTGGCCCAGTTTCGAGCGTGTGGGGGTCTCACGGCCAGTCAGGCTCGTAACACAAATGGCAACGGGATCGCGCCTTGGGGTTCCCACGTGCGGGATCAGCTGGTGACCTCATCAGTGGGGTCAGCTCCCCCTCTTACCCCTCCCCTCCACCCCCACGTTCCCCTCCCCCACATCCCCCCACGTTATCTCCACCCCCTCTGTGCCCCCCCCCCCCAGACATCCCCACTCTTCTCCCTACCCCCCCATATCCCCCCCCCCCCCAAGACGTCCCCCCTCTTCGCCCCATGCCCCTCTCCCCACGTCCCCCCACCCCCCATATCCCCCCGCCCCACTAAGACGTCCCTCCTCTTACCCCTCCCCTCCCCCACACGGCAAACAAACACACGCGATTGGCTCGCTCGGAGGAGCCACGTGCCCGCTTTAAGCCAATCGCGTGGATGAGGGCCAAAAACCCGGGCCTTAACAAAAAAGACCCCACTCAGACTCTTGCTAGCGGAGCGTGTAAATATAAACAAACGCTTCCATTATACACATATTTTTTTAAATTGCGTAATTAACACAGCGACGGCGCGCGCACTAATTGCTGCCGGCGCGCGTTTATCTCCTCAATGGGAGGTGGGGGGGGTGGGATGCGGAGCGCGGGCGCGTGACTCACCGAGCGCGAGGCAGGAAGTGACGTCACATACCGGGGCTCTGTATAAACTTTATTCTCACCCCTGCCGCCATGGACGCTGGCGGTGACGTCGCATTTCTGAATAACTTTGTTTGAGCCACTCTCCCGAGCGGGTGTCACGTGGTTTACATGTTGTCGCCCCCCTCCCCCACCCTCGACTCCTTCGTCCTTCCCCTCCTCCCCATGGCGACGAAGCGGCCACGTGGTTTACCAACGCATTCAATCATACTCTTTGGTTCTTTCGGTAAAGTCACGTAGGTATCAAATAAAATAAATCACGCCGTTTCGGGCGCAACACAAGCGTCCGTCATCAGGTGGTGTTGCGCCCGAAACGTCGTTATTTTATGTTATACCTACGTTACTTTACCGAAAAACCAAAGAGTATGGATTCCTGCAGTCACGAAAGCTTCAAATCAAGACGTTCAAAGATCCATAAGTACAGATTTTTTGGGGGGTTTAAAGCGCGTAAATATATAAAATGTCGTTAAACCCTCCACAGCCAGTTGTGTTATTGGGTCGCAAAAGCCTACGTGTTAAACATCAACACGTCCATTCATAATAAGTGCGTGTGTGTGGGCTTAATAGAATAAAAACATAGGCGACGTTTCTGGCTATGGCCTTTCACAGCGCAGACAGGGGCCCAGCGAGCTGAAGTTCACTGCCTCTAGGGCGACGTTTCAGGCAATGGTCCTTCCTTAAAGGCAGTGCTGTTGACTAATGGGTTGAGGTGCCGTTGTTGCCGTTAACTTTACACCACTGCCAACACAGCATCCCCAAATACAGTAACGTGGTTCATACGCTTTGGTTTTTTCGTAAAGTCACGTAGGTAAAACATTAAATTAAATCACGACGTTTCGGAAGCAACACAAGCCTCCGCCATCAGGTGTAACCGCTGCAGTAAAATTGCTGTAGCGTATGAAGAGAGCTATTTCAGAGACACGTGTTTATATATAGGGTGCTAGGCAGGGAGGAGCCAATGAGGGGGGGGGATAACCATCTCGGTGCTTGTACAATAAATGTACGGTGCCTGTACGATGAATGGCGAATGGAAATGAAACACTGTTGTAACTCAAATTTCTTAGTGATGGTGGTGTATCAGGTTGGATATGACTGTAAAATTATAAGAATCAATATGGATATGATTATGAGAGTAAGTATAAACTGGCCGTTTAGCAGTAAACTGCACGGCAGCTAAAGTTTAAACTTGGTTAATTACATCGATTGCTCAATTTGAATCATCTTGGTTGAAGTTATGTCTTATGTATATCTGGAAAATAAGAAAAACTTAAGCTAATCTTGCAAGCTCGATAACATGTGGTAATGCTGATGGTAGTGTGGAAAGCTGGGAAAATGGATATGAGAATAAATATAAACTGGCTGTCGAGCAGTAAATTGCACGGCAGCTAAAGTTTAGCTTGGTTAATTACATCCTTCCAATGATTGCTCAATCTGAATCCATCATCTCGGGTTGAAGTTATGTCTATGTTTGTATATCTGTATGGCTTCATGGACAAATCTTTGGTAGTAACCTGGAGGTTTACAGAGTACCTTGGTATCGGAGAACACAATGTCATGAGAACCAGCAGTATTACAACAGTGGTCAGCTACGGCCAAAGAATTTGTTCTGCCATGTTTCAAATCCGACTTGTGCTCTCGAATGTGATCAGAAACATGTCGTTTCGTTTCCCCGATATAACAATCACCACAAGTGCAACTCAGTTTGTAGACACCAGGGTACTGTAAGTCAGGTATGACATCCTTTACGGATGGGATCAGATCACGGATCTTGTGTACTGTACTGAATCGGACCTGGATCTTGTGTTTGTTTAGTATTTTGGAAATCTTTTTGGTCACGCCTGCTATGTATGGCAACGTAATGATCTTGATCGGAGTCTCCGGGGCTTGTTTCTCCACGGTGGGAGAAACAGCCTGGTGGATAGCACGGTCCGAGTATCTGTTCATCTTGAGGGCACGATGTACATGTTCCAATTCACTGACCAGGTGGTGTTGGTCAGAGATGCAGTGGGCCCTATGGTATAGTGTTTTGATGAGGGAATTCTTTTGTGCCGGATGGTGGTGGGAATCAGGTTTCAGGTAGGAATCTGTGTGGGTGGCCTTCCTGTAGACAGAATGTCCCAAAGAGCCATTGGGTCTCCTCTCAAACAAAACATCCAGGAATGGTAGCTTACTATCATTCTCCACTTCCATGGTTAGTTTGATGGATGGGTGCATGGAGTTGATGTGATCTAGAAATTGGTTCAATGCTGGGAGGCCATGTGGCCAAATGACGAAAGTATCATCCACATAACTCTTCCACAGGGAAGGACGCAGTGTGGATGTCTGGATGGCATCTGTTTCAAATTTCTCCATGAAAACATTGGCTATCACTGGTGACAAGGGGGAACCCATAAGGGTGCCCTCATTTTGTTTGTAGAAGGTACCATTCCAGGTGAAGTAAGTGTTGGTGAGGCAGTACCTAACCAGTGCAGGGACATCAGGGTTCAGTCCATGTTGGACTAAGTCTTCAATTATTGCTATGGTGTCAGGCACTGGAACCTTTGGGAACAGAGATACCACATCAAAACTGACAAGGACATCATCAGGAGACAGTGCAATGTCCTTGACAAGAGAAACCAAGTGAGTGGAGTTCAGTACTGCTGAAGTGGTCTTGCCAGTGAAGGGAAGTAGAGTATCCGACAGAAAACGGGCCAGTTTGTAGGTAGGTGAGTTGATCGTGGACACGATGGGCCGTGGTGGGTTACCTTCTTTATGGATCTTGGGAAGCCCATAGAATCTGGGAGGTCTCGCAGCCGAGGGTTTCAGGGCGAGCCATTTGATTGGTTCAATTAGGGAAGTCGAACTCGTGATGATCTTGTTGGTTTTAGTAGTTAGGTTATTAGTGGGATCTCTATTGATTTTGGAGTAGCTGCCATCGTTGAACAGGTCCTGGATTTTGTTGTATGAGTTTTTATCCATGACAGTGGCATTGCCCTTGTCGGCCGAGAGTATGACTATGTCATCCCTCTTTTTAAAATTTGCGAGTTCAGAATGCTCGTTTTTGCTGATTTTGCTAATGGGTTTCTTAGCATTCTTTAGGATAGTGGCTATTTCAGCTTTTGCAACGTCCATTTGGATGTGTCCCAATGTAATTAACCAAGCTAAACTTTAGCTGCCGTGCAGTTTACTGCTAGACAGCCAGTTTATATTTATTCTATCCATTTTCCCAGCTTTACACACTACCATCACCATTACCACACGTTGTTTTCGAGCGTGCAAGTTTAGCTTAAGCTTTTCTAATTTTCCAGATATACAAACATAGACATAACTTCAACCGAGATGATTCAAATTGAGCAATCGATGTAATTAACCAAGTTTAAACTTTAGCT
>CM025621.2:12864105-12878032 GCA_014621495.2 Entosphenus tridentatus | reverse complement strand
ACTTCCCTTCTACGTGACTTTACCGAAAGAACCAAGAAAATGTTTTTGTTTGTTTGTTTGCCATAACCATTTGTATATGCGTGGCAAAACCGGCTGTTCATACGGTTACCGGTTATGCACAACGAATGAGATCGGTCACCAGTACTCTGAAAGAGAAACGCCAAACTTCAAACGCAGTTCGTCCTGTTCCGATCGACAGCACCGGCAGTTTCAAACCCACTCTCCACCCCCGTATCCACCCACGCTGTTTATGATGTTAGGGCCATTTCGGGTTTGTGTTGACCAAATTGCGTGGTACCACTCCCAGTCACGGTGACACCACCACTACCACCAACCAACCACGCCTGAGAAACAACAACAACAACAGCAGCAGCAGCAGCAAGGAACTCACAACGGTAAGGGGCGCCTCGTGCTGTTTGGGATTCCACTGAGAGCCGTAAGGAGGAAGCGCACGCGGATTTCACGGTTCACTCAAGTCCCGATCTCTCTCCCCCTCCTGGGGTCGCGTTTCTGACACCATCCTCCGTAATGACGCGGATTATCACGGTCGTGTGGAACAACTCCGAACAGAGTGGAACTACTCCAATTAGCACAGTTGGCTTAGTACGGTGCAAAAAAAATTCAACAGATACGACATCCTCACTAAACACCTCATTCGAGACCACACATATCTTCGCAGACCTCCTCCTGCCTCTGATAATTCTCCTCCTCCTCAAAGACACTGGTGGTGTAACCATCAACTCACTCACCTACTCCTCACTCATTCACTCACCTACTCACCCACCTACTCATCCACTCACCTACTCGCCCACCTGATAGGAGCATCAATTACATAAATGGATGGCCATGACACTGATTATTGCTAATTACCGTTACGTAAATGCTGTACTGCAACCCATGTTAATCGCTCTGTGGTTTAACGCGAGCTGAGTGTTTCCCAGTGGCCGTTTGACCAGCAAGAACACCCCTCACCTCCACCCCCTGCAGGCGAACGGGACCATTAAATGGGCGTTGCACCACGGAGCACGACAATTAAGGGTCAAGATAATGATCGCTAATTTTAGGCCGGCTTAGACTGGAAAGCCACATCGCGTAGCGGATTTGCATGCAAGCGCTGTAGGCCGAGTAATTACCTCAATGTTTGATAAATTCGTCAGGCCGTCCACTGGCTCACTCGCCATCCCTCCAACCCACCGACTCACCAACTCACAAACTCGACATCCCACCAATCCACCACGTCGCCATCCCTCCAGCCCACCAACTCCCCATTACTCACTCCAACCCACCTATCCGCCACACCCACCAAATCGCAATCCCTTCAGCTCTCCAATCCACCAACTCACAAACTCGCCATCACTCCAACCCACCAATCCACAAATCTACCAACTCGCCATCCCACTAATCCACCAACCTAGACACGTTGCTCAGTGTAATCACCAGCATCCCGTGTGTAGAATTTAAATAACAAAGTGGATACATATTTTTGGTTCTTTCGGTAAAGTCACGTAGAAGGGAAATAATAAAATAATAAAAATATGCAACTAAAATTCTCAGGACGTTTCGACTGCAACACAAGCAATCATCATCATCATCAGGTGTGATGATTGCTTGTGTTGCTGTCAGGTGATGATGATTGCTTGTGTTGCAGTCGAAACGTCGTGAGATTTTATTGTTTTTTATTGTTTCCCTTCTATGTGACTTATACCGAAAGAACCAAGAATATGAATCCCTGCAGTCACGAAAGATTTAAATCAAAATAAAGTGGATAAACTTAGTTATTTATGAGTTTTCAATCGAGATGATTTAAAAGTGTGGAGCTTCAGTGGGTTACTAATATCAGCAGGAAGAGCGTTCCAGACGACCGCAAAAGCGCACCACATATCCGCCTGCCTCCTGGCAGAAGCGTTATGCCAGCAGCATTGGTTTACAAGCAGCACCCTGGAACGGCTTCGACTCGCAGTGTCTCATCAGCAGCAGTGTCAGGCTGTCCTTGTATCAGTGTTGCCGGTGATCTGGCGAGATACAGACGCGGGCACGATTTTCGCCATGGGGCTCCGGTCAGCTTCCCTGCCGCCACGCCAAGTGAGAATGGAAGGAACCCGACAGCCACTGGAGGCGCTAAGTTCACCACATCGATAATCGATTTGTTTAAATCTCATGGCGAGGGAGTGAGAATTATTTATTTGCCGACGTCGTAAAATGCGAGGTGGGGGGGGGGGATTAGAAGTAGGAGAGGAAGGGAGGGGGGTGAAAGGGCGGAGAAGAGGGAGGGGGGCTTTGGGGGGGAGGGGGGTAGGAGGAGGGGGGGTCCCTCCCCGAATGCCACGGGAACAATATGTGGTGGATGCAGCAGTGGGATGAGACGGGTTTATGAAGCGTGGTCAGGGGGAGGAAAGGGTGGGCAGTGGGGAGGGGGGTTTGGGGAAGGGTGGGGGGGGGCCTGGGCCCCCCCCCCCCCCCCCCCCCCCCCCCCCCCCCCCCCATGCAACGCACCTCGTGTTTCTCCAGCAACCTCGCACAGAGCACCGTGCTGGCAGTCCACCAGCAGCGTGCTCCCAGCGAGCCCGACTCCGTGGACGAGGCAGTCAATGTCGAAACCTGACAATGGGACGCGTAAGAACATTCCGTTTTAAATGTATGTTTATATGAAGGGAGAGATTTGGGAAGGAGGCAAATGATCTCCTTTTGCGCGTTCGCCGCATGCTGCAGGTGCTCACGCGGTTCGATTCCAGCGGCCGCCCCGGTAAACACTGCGGCGTGGTGTTGACCGCGACAATACTACTTGCAGTGGATGTGAGAATCAAAATCTTTATTTAGGCTCGAGGAATCCGACGTTAAAGATCCCCCGTGAGGTCGTTGGCAAGAGCAGGCCATTGTTTGTTGGCGTCAGGGATCCAAGTTTGCCAAGTTTCTAAAAAATATATAAAATTACACCGCAAATTACTCAGCGTGGGTGCACACAGCAGCAGTAATCGCCCCCCCCCTCCTGGCAGACTGATGAGACTCATTCTCGTCTCCCGAGTCCTCATTTGGTTCAACAAAATAAACTTGAAAAGTTACAGCAACATGGCAACCACCTCTCAACCCATCCTTCCCCCGTAACCTCCAGATTAGCACGGTTGGCTACGTACGATGCGAAAGAAGTTCAACATACATACACATGCAATCACCCACCACCTTCTCCACCATGACCGACCAGCCAGCTCCTATCACCAACCACCAACCGCAGATCTCCCCAACAACAACAACCACAACGCTCCTCTGTCGCCACCTTTGGCCGTCTGGAACGCTCTTCCTTCCGATATGAGGAAGCCACTGGAGCTATGCACTTTTTAATCGTCGAGATCAGGGGTGTGGAACCTTTTTTCTGCCCAGGGCCATTTGGATATTTATAATTTCATTCGCGGGCCATACAAAATTATCAACTTAAAAAGTAGCCTGTTATATTTGGTCAAACATTTAATTAACTCACCCCTAATGTGATGGCTGGAATTGCTTCTCTTTAGCGAAGCGTTTGACGTTAGCTGGTATTGATGATGTTGCTACTCGCAACTGCTTTTCCAGGTTTGCTCCGAGATTTATTGAATTTCGAGTCCCGCCTGCAGTTGCCTTGGCAGGGCCACACCAAATGATTTTGCGGGCCTTGTCCGGCCCGCGGGCCGGACGTTCCCCACCCCTGGTCTAGATTGAAAACTAATTTCTTGAGAACTGCTTTTTGTGTTTAGTTTGTTGTCCTTCCCCCGCACCTCCGATTAGCGCGGTTGGCTACGTACGGTGCGAAAGAAGTTGAGCATACACACACAAACAAAAAAGACAAATATCCCCCGTAGAGCCTTTTAACAGACTGTTGGGGAAAGTGCTGTTAGCGAGGACCTCTAACAATAACAATCGCCATTCGCCACTAAGTGGCGTTGACGTCACAATGGCGCTTGTGCCAGGCTATGTGCACGTTGAGGCCACGTGAAGTGTCGAACGCCCGCTGGCAGGAGGTCACGGGGCAGACCTAGCAGGTGCCACGGGTCGACTGACTGAGAGATGATTGCCCGATGCACCACCTGTGCCCCCTACTTTGCTAACTTGCTGTGCTTTATCCACCCGGCCCTCCGCTCGTTGTTGTGAGCGTCGTTCCTCTGCCCTCCGTTGTTGTTGGAGGGCGACTGCCTCCAACTGCCCAGTAGCGTCCTTCACGAGCCTTCTCCACAGAGGGCGATCTTGACACCGCTGGTACCAGTCATCGGCAAGTCCACTCAGCTCCACGTCCTCCTGTACCACATCACTCCATCTCTTCTCTAGCCCGTGCTGCCCCGTTTAGCCCCCTCGATCCGGCCGAACTAAAGTTGTTCAGGCATGCGGTGGCTGGGCATGCGGACACCGATACCTACACACATACACACACAAACACCTCCACCTCCCACAGTTCTCTGGCTGTCACCTGAACCCGTCAACGTCCTACCTGAGCAGTGGGAGGGGCCTGTCTCGGAGAGAGCCAATGGGGAGGGGCCGCTCTTCGTGTGGGGCGGGGCTCGCGAGAGAGCGGTGGGCGTGGCTAAGAGAGAGTAGGCGGGGCCTGTGCACGCCCGCCGCACGTGATCCGGTTGGAATATCACGGCAACGCACACAAATTCGTCAAAAACACAGCCATAAAATGACAAATACACAGTATATACATTAAATATTCGATGGTTTTTCATAGCAGCAACGTAAATAAGCGGATGATAAATATGATACCTCCTTCACATGCCCGTCTCTCCACGTAAAACACACACAAAACCACGAAATTATTTGTTTCCAATATCCATCCGCCGCCACGGCCTTCAGGGAGTGCCAATTGCCAGCAGCATTGATTCAAGACGAGCAAATCCCTGGGGGGCTTGCGACAGACAGCGTCTCATCAGCAGCACAGCCACGCTCGCAAAGACCCTCCTCTTTGCGATGAGGTGTCTTTAATCATCTTCCCCTTCCATAATGGAGGTGTTTTGGGTTGGATCGCGTAAATATATAAATGTGTCGTTAAAACCCGCCACCACCCGACACAGCCAACTAGTAAGGGTTGTCACGTAAACAGAACGTGCCAATTTGTTACGAGTACAGCACACCCGTGTGTTGGAGAGCCAAACCACAACATTTACAACCTGAGTACGACTTTTCGCCAGTAATTACAACTAGCTAGTGAATTGTTGCTAAAAGAGAGAATACAGCACAATATAAGTGAACTAAGTCACACTTATAAAATCACTTATGTCCTTACGTAAAAATAAGTAACAGTGTCTCTACAGATCACTGGAAAAAAATCGACACAATTACACAGCAATCAGCTGATAATGTATTTAACAAAACTAACACTACCCAAATTAACTAATTTGCTAGACTGACTAATAAACACCTCTCGACTAAAAATGAGCATTTTATAAACAAAACGGTTATCAACATGACTAACGTTGAATTATCCAGCGATATGGTTTTAGTCCTGTCTAAATGTCTTAACTTTGCTGTTGCCCCACGTACAATCTCTGTCGATGAGATCATTGCTGAAGTGGAGTCAGCAGTTAGACATCTCCCCCATAATCAAGCTGAGATGACGAGGCATGAGGTTGCCAAAATTATTGAGAACTGCAAATTGCCAAATACATATTAACTTCAGTGAAGCAAAATCCATAAGAGAATTGAGAGAAAATAAAGAAATCCAAATTCTTGCTGCTGTTGTGATGCCCCGTGAGGACTATGATAATAAAATCAAAGATTTACTCGATGAAGGCACCTACCCTAAAATTAAACGAGACCCAACCAGCACCTTGTAACGTAAAACAACGGCAATCATTGCCAATTCATCAATTCCCAAGGCAGAATAATACTTGATTAAACCTAGGGCATCAAAAGCACCAAGACTTTATGGGCTACCAAAAATTTACAAACCTGATGTCCCATTAAGACTCAAAGTTAGAACAATAGGCTCTGCCACATAAAAATTAGCACAATATGTAACGAAACAAATACAGCCCTACATCGGTAGGACCTCTTCGTTCATCAAAAACTGAACATCTCTTAAATATAATCAAAGATATTAAACTTAACCCTCATGATATTCTCGTAAGTGTTGATGTGACTTCTCTGTTCACGAGGGTTCCGGTCAACGAGTCAATTAAATAACTCGACACTCTGGTAATGAACAAAGGTTTAGCCAAATATATCCCACGACTAACTGAACACTGTCTAAAGAACACCTATTTCTTGTGGCAAGGTGACTTCTATAAACAAAAGAAAGGAGCAGCAATGGGCTCTCCATTGTCTCCTATGATAGCGAATTTGTACATGGAAAATTTTGAAACAAAGCAATAGCTTCAAGCACATAAACCATCTGCTTGGTTTAGATATGTGGATTACACATTGGTCGTCTGGCCACACGGCAAAGATACACTGAACGCATTTCTAAATCATCTCAACTCGCAAAACCCATCCATCCAGTTCACCATGGAAGTGGAAGCTGACAGAACTCTACCATTTCTGGATATTCTGCTCAGACGGGGTCGAAATGGTAAAATAACACGCAGTGTTTATCGAAAGAAAACGCATGCTGACGCCTATCTGAATGCAGAGTCACACCATCACCCCGCACAGAAATCTGCTCTTATCAAGACGCTCATTCATCGAGCTAAGAAAGTGTCAGATGGTGACAGTCTGAGAAGTGAAATTCAACATGTTAAAGAAGCGCTTCAAATTAACGGTTACAATGATGCACAAATGAACAGGGCATTGAATGCCAAAACCAAATCAAATAACACGAGCATTGAAACTGCCCAAGTAATTAAAACGATCAAAAATACCGGACATTCTGGGAGTAATTGACAAACTAGCCAGATGTTTGGAAAAACAAAACATCCGAGTCAGATTTGGCACGGTACATTAATACAGAAATTATTATCTGGTACAAAAGATGTACTACCGAAGCTATCAACAGGAGGTGTGTACAAAATTAACTGCACGTGTGGTAAATGTTATGTTTGGCAAACAGGACGAATGATCAGCACAAGACTAAAAGAACATCAGAGAAATATTAGATTATCCCAAATGCAACTGTCAGCAGCAGCAGAACACGCGTGCCAACAAGGTCACTCAATTGATTTTTATAATGTTGAAGTTCTGTGCAAAACTAGCTACTACTGGCCAAGACTAATTAGAGAATCTGTAGTGACATAGAATGGGTCACTACGGCGCCTCGCGCCAGTTACTGATAGAGAGTGGAATTGCGAGTGTAGTAGCCCTCTCTGCCAGTAGGGCATGCAATGTCATGGAACGGGTCCATAGGGGGCGTAGTGCTGGTGGCTGGCAGAGAGGGGGCATCTGAGGATGTAGCAGCCCGGTTGGCTGGCAAGGACACGTGATAGGCCAGGGTCAGGATGTAGGCCAAAGGTGACAGAAGAGACACGTGTGGTCTGGCCCAGAGCCTTCTGGTAGGTTCCAGAAGGGGGCGTGGCCGAGGGCGGAGTCAGGCCACGCTGGGGGCATAAAATGGAGGTCCCGAGGCTGGGTCGGGGCTGTCTACTGGAATGGAGTCCTCCATGCTGCGTCATCCCCTGGGTCTTCGGTCTTCATGCTCGGCATAGTAGGTCAGGCAGTGTGACGACTGTCCTGACCCGGTTTATGTCGTTATCCCGTTGTGGCCCATAGAAAAAACGTGTTACCTCCTGAGTTAGTGTGTGTATCTCAGTGAACCCACTACAAATCTATTGAAATGAAATAAATCAAAGTAAATCTTGATTTTAAGCTTTCGTGACTGCAGGAATTCATACTCTTTGGTTCTTTCGGTAAAGTCACGTAGATAGAAAATAACTATTAGATCACGACGTTTCGATCACAACACAAGCAATCTTTTACACCATTGGAACCTCATTTGCCAGTAAAAAATATGATAATTGGTTTTTTACCCTTCTATCTGGCAACAAAACTGACACCTTTTTTTTTAACAAGGAGTCATGTTTGCACAAACCACAATACCTGCAGTCATAATGCAAACAAAAAACATAACTCTGATAATGTATGCATTGTCCTTGAAGTTGATTGGTCCACACCCGAGACAGCTTTCCTTAGAGCCTAGTCTCACATGGTGTTGGACCAGATGATGCATTATGATTGCAGGTATTGTGGTCTATGCAAACATGCCTCCTTGTTAAATAAAAAAAGTGTCAGTTTTGTTGCCAGATAGAAGGGTAAAAAAACAATTATCACAAGCAATCTTCTTCAGGTGAAACAATACAGCAGGCGGACTGCTGAGGCAGGACGAAATGTAGCGAGAGAGCTACTGCAACCAAAGGTTACATACGTTTGTGGTGGGTACAACCCAAGGGTAAGTTGGCGGGGCTAGGGATAGAAGACGAATGCTTGTGTTGCGATCAGAACGTCGTGATCTATTAGTTATTTTTCTATCTACCTGACTTTACCGAAAGAACCAAAGAGTATGAATTCCTGCAGTCACGAAAGCTTTAAATCAAGATTGAACTGCCTCGACAGGGAGGATTTCCACACAACATGATTTCAACCGAGAAGATGGATACAAAATGTAGCAATCTTTGGAAGGACGCTGATCAACCAGGTAAAGTGTTAACTGTTGTGTTGGCCGACTCTCTGAGTTGCATTACATTTCTAAGTTTGCTAAGTTTGATATTTTTTCTTTTCTCTCTATCACCTTGTTCCCTCTGTAAATTTCACCCCCACCCTCTCGCCCGTTACGACAGCCCCTCCCTCCTCCTCCCCTCCCTCCCCCCCTCGGATTTGCCGAGGTGTGCGAGCTCTGCGATTTTACATTTACTTGCAAATTCCATCCCTAGCCCCGCCCACTTACCCTTGGGTTGTACCCACCTCAAACCTATATAACCTTTGGTTGCAGTAGCTCTCTCGCTACATTTCCTCCTGCCTCAGCAGTCCGCCTGCTGTATTGTTTCACCTGAAGACGATTGCTTGTGTTGCGATCGAAACGTCGTGATCTATTATTAATTTACTATCGACGTGACTTTACCGAAAGAACCAAATAAAAGTAACTTTAACCGTTCGGATAGCTACCGCCTTAGTGCTGCGTGGAAGCGAATAATCAAATAATACATTATTTAAATGCATGCCTACAAAGGGCAGCATACTTAAATATGGATTACCGTTGGTACGGCTATTTTAATACACACAATAGACAGGAAGGACAAGTTCAAAGGGCTCGCATAATGCGTAATGTACGTTGCCTCCTTAACCCCCCCTCTCCCACGTGGCGCAAGAGTGCAGAAGCATGGTCACCACATCTACGGCTCTATATAAGGAACGAAACGGTAAGACTTCTCCACAAATCTGGCTGTCGCCTGATGCAGCTAGTGGTAATTACTGGCGAAACGTCGTACTCAGATTGTAAATGTTGTGGCTTGGCATGTTCTGTTTACGTGACAACCCTTACTAGTTGGCTGTGTCGGGTGGTGGCGGGTTTAACGACATATATATTTACACGATCTAACCCAAAAAACCTCTTATGGATGATATTGGTCGCGAAAGCCTCCTGCGTGTCAAACTGATCTTCCCCTTTCAACCCCACGACTCCCAACCCCTTCCTCCCCACCATCTAACCTCGACTCCCCCAGTACCCCCCCCCCCCCGTTCACCACCCCCGCCCCCTGGCCACCACAGGTGTCCTTGATGGAGTGAGACAATGAAGAAAGCCCTGCTTTGTTACGTCCCCTGTTATCCGTGTCTAGGCCACCTCGTTTTACGACTCAATTACACTCGGTTATTACCACCCACCCCCACCTCTCACTAGCAAACACGGGGCTACAACAGAGTTCAGGTGAAGCGTGTGCGTCAGCTGTTTGTGCGTACGTGCGCGCACGTACACGACTAAACATCACCACCGGGGAGACAAAGACGGCTGGGCGCGCGAGGCTTTGGCCACCCACCCCTTCATGTGCCGTGCCGGCCTTCATAGGTGCTGTTCGCGAACAGCACTTCCCCCAACAGTCTATTAAAAGGCTAAACGGGGGGGGGGGGGGGGTATCTTTGTCTTCGTGTGTGGGTGTGTGAGTGGGCGTTCTATGTTTGCATAATAACTACGCAGTCCCATCGGCTTAGGTGATAAAATATGAGCATTGTTATCACGCGTGGACATATTTGTCATGATGAAAAGCAACGTAGCATTTGTGCTGAAGGGATCAAATACATCTCAACCCACTCGTAAATAATATGGGTTTGCCTGAACGGAACAAATACATAATAGGCGACGTTTCGGGCAATGGCCCTTCTCCACAGCATAACACTCTGTAACACGATTTCTGTCCCTGGGTAGTAAGTGTTATTTTCAAATTGCTTAAGCCTCAAAAGTATAGACAATGGATATTATTTCCACAAACTTTGCTTTTGTGACCAGGACTTTACGTGAAGGAATAACACAAATGCACACGTTTTGTCATTGAAAATAGGTACATTTCAAAATAGCACTGTCCTGGTCACAAAATCAAAGTTTGTGGGGAATAAATAGCCATTCTCTGTACTTTTTAGGCATAAGCAGTTGGAAAATAACACTTACTACCCAGGAACATAAAATATTTAAAAAAAATTACTATGAAGAAGGGCAATTGCCCGAAACGTCGCCCGTTATGTTTTCTTTAAATGCCCAACGGTGTTGTTCACTGTGCTTTGCGCATCACTGCCAATGCAGCAGCAGCGGCGGCCTGTGTGCAGGCATACAGGCCGTGTCATTCGTGCGGGCTCTGCCTGATATGGTATTGGATGTTCAAACACCGTGAACACTGGCACAGACCATGACCCAGTGGTGTAAATAGAGTCTACAGCTATTAAACTTTAAACAATTTTTTTTATTTTACCAGGTAAGGCTCACTGAGCTATGTGGCTATTTCTCAGAAGCGACCTGGCCACAAACGATAGCTCAACGAAGTGGCTTAATCGTGTGTAAATGTATAACAGCCAAATAATCTAAACGCGTGACTTTGATTATAAATGTGGAGGGAAAAACCGGAGGACCCGGAGAATAATCCACGCACCTGCAAATATACAGCAGGCGTCATCGTCGGGATCGAACCCACGTCCTCCTGTATACTAGGAGAGATAGTTAACATCTCGCCACCGTGGCGAGTTGGCTCACTTCCCGCCATAGGAATGTGGAATTTCCAACACTGGTTTGGAGCTGTAAACATGAGTACCAACGCCTCAATGCTCATTTGAGTAGGAAAAAAAAAATACGTTGACTTTGCATTACAATTGTATTTGTGCATCTATAAGTGGATCAACTCCGGTGCAGATGTTCTCCGATGCACTGTGGTGTAATGCTCACCGCATTCGTAAAGCTCCGGATGCAAATCCCCTCCATCTCACGATGACGACCATCACGTGACGCAGGTGGAGCTGCAAATCGCTGTGTTTTACCCAGAGGCTTGTGGTGTCATAAATTCACACGGGCAGAGCTCCGGAAAATACCCCCCCCCCCCCCCACAGCTGCCCACCACAATTTGGGGGACGGGGGATTGGGGGTTGAAAGGGTGATGGAGAGGCAGCTGGAAATATTGCCATTAGAAATTAAGCCTTTGGTTTTACCCATAATGCAGTTCTGCCCTAATTGGCCTGTGTGTTAATGATGGAATTCGCCAAATGGTCGCTCCACGCTCGGGGTTTGTTTTTGGGGCTTTCTTTTCTTCTCTATTGGGAAGAAAACAATTCCTATCGATCCCTCCCGCCTTCTCAGCGGATCCCCGGAGAGGCAAGGAGGACATCGATAGGAGAAGGGACAGCGTTCATTACTGGTGACGGCACGAGCCCCGAGACGGCTAATGCGTCGAGACAGCGGCGGGGGGGGGGAGAGGCCGTCTGGGTGAACTGCTGAGATGAGAAACCGCCACAACCACCACCAATAGAGCCCCCCCATTTGCCACGAAGTGGCGGTGACGTCATTACGGCGCCTGTGCCAGGCCAAGTGCACTTTGAGGCGACATGAAGTGTCGAAGGCTCGCTGACAGGTCAGGAGACAGACTCAGTCGGTGCCATGGGTTGACTGAGTTGACTGGCTGATGCACCAGCTGTGCCCCCTACTATACCAAATTGCTGTATTTTAGCCGCCCGGCGCTCGGCTCGTTGTTATGAGCGTCGCTCATTTGCCCTCCGTTGTTGTTGGAGGGCTACTTCCTCCAACTGCCCAATAGTGTCTTTCACGTGCCTCCTCCATAGAGGCCGATATTGACACCACTGGTGCCAGTCTTTGGCAAGTCAACTCAGCTCCCGTGTAGCATCAGTCCATCTCTTCTCCAGCCCGTCTCGTGCCCGTTTGACTCCCTCTATCTGGCCAAACAGAAGCTGCTTGGGCATGCGATGATTGGGCATGCGAGCTACATGACCCAGCCATCACCACAACAATCACCATCACCGTTGGTAACACAGGTGCTAAAGGCTACCACGTGTTATAGGCCAAGGGATGAAACGCGTCTGAGTGGACGTTCCACCTATAGGAAGATGAAGCGATGAAATCATTTCGTGTTCAGGTGCCGGATGGATTGTTGCGTCGCAGAATCGTGAGAGGTAGCGGCGGTGGAGGCGGCCTTCGTCCAGCAGTGGATAGACCGTGGCTGATTTTAACATAATTTGTTAGTTTCACATCTATATATATCGTGTTGCATCTCTCACACTCGCCGCGGAACCCACAGACCAGGCTGAAAGTCAGAAGTAGCAGCAGCCAGGCGGTGAGGAGTCGGCGATACAAACGATTACTCAAGCTCTGCGGTCCACTATATATAGTCAGATGTTTTCAGCCCATGTATGTGTTTTTAAAAATATATAATAGGCGATGTTGTCAGCAGACATTATTTTTTTTGCTGGGTTGTGGCTCTACTCTGCTTACAAGTGTAAGTATGTTTATCGTCAACAGCACACGGTACTGTATTCATATTTGTATAACCCATGCACAATGGCATTCAGCGATTCCCTTTTAAAGTCAAACGCTGTTGACGTTACCGTTGTACTAATTTTAACGACCGCAGGAGGGTTGATGGGCTCGGTTTGTAACCAACAATAACATCATGTGCCGTGCTGTAAAGATTATTTTATAGAAGACAAATATTCCCCGTATAGCCTTAACAGACTGCTGGGGCAAGTGCTATTGGTGTGCACCGAGAAAGGCCATGACATCACACTAGCAGGTGGGTGGCCAGCACTACGCCCGGCCGCCTTTGTCTCTCTTGTGCCAATGTTCTTTTTTTTAAACACCCAACCAGGTGTTATTTTAAGGCTGAGTAGACCCAAGGGAGGCCCAGGACTGGTTATAGATAACAGTCACTGGTGTTGGCCGTGAGCGGGTATGGAACTGGGGCCGGCGGGTTCATAGCGCAGCACGCTAACCGCTGCGCCACCGCTCGCTCTATTGTTCACGAAACGTGCAACCCCCCCCACTCCCCCCTCTCACCCCCCCTCCCCATCCCCCATTATAAACCGCCTCTGTTTTTGTCGGGAATAAAGACTTGGAGGGGGGGGGGTTGATGCGAAGGGAGGGGTAGGGGGCGACGGGGGATGGAGGGGAGGAGGGAATGGGGGGAGATGCATTCAAAGGCGCGGAGCCGAGACGAGGGAACTCCCCCCCCTACTTCGCCAAACCCCCACCCCCTACCCCCCGGTAAATCCTCTTAAAGAAATGGGGCTCCATGCCCCCCACCTCCCCCTCCGTTACTTTATATGGAAACAGATGTCGCCTTCTGCTGCATTCATCACGGGGGAAGAGGCGGGGGGCGAGAAGAGCAAAGCGGCAGTGCGCGGGGTTAAGGGTAGGGCTCGAGATGGGACCAGTGCTTGGTTGGCCAGCGTGGTTAGGGTCTGGGTGGATAATGTGGACAGGGTTAGGGCCTGGTTGTCTAGTGTGATTAGGGTTAGGGTCTGGGTGGATAATGTGGTTAGGGTTAGGATTTGG
>CM025621.2:12829918-12851575 GCA_014621495.2 Entosphenus tridentatus | reverse complement strand
GGGGGGCAGAGCTTTGTGACGTCATATTTGAGGGGGGGTCTGACTTTTTGTGACGCCGTGTGACGAAGGGGGGGGGGTCAAAAATCGTCCAAAATCGTGTGACGTCATTTATGGACGACCCCTAACTCCCTTTGGTGGAGGAATCGACGAGTGAAGACGTTCAGCGACCGTGGCAGTAGCGAGACAAGAGCGAGGCGGAGGGCGGTGGCAAGCTCAGCGTTGCGACTGGCAGGAGGAAGCCACATCTTTATTTTGACTGCAGGAGGAATCCGAAGAGCTATGAAGCTCTTTATCACAGATCTCCAGTGTGGGCTGGTCAAAGATCGTTGGGCCAAGTTAGAGTACTGCTAGGGAGTACCTAATAGGAGACATGATGTCACCTCGTGGTTAATTCCACTTTGCCCCTCTGAGCTTTTACGAGTTTCTCGCCACAATCGCCGCTATTATAGCGCCCCCGGTGACGTCACCGCGCGAACCGGCTGAGATTTTACGGGCAAACGGAAACTTCGGGGGGCAGGGAATGGGGGGGGGGCCCGGGGCCCCCCGGGGGGGGGCCGCCGCGCGGGCGCCGGGGGGGGGGCCCAGGGCGGGAGGGGGGACCCCCTTCTATTTAATCCCCGGAGCGACCCAGCTACCAACCCCCACCCCACACCCCGTCACTTCCCCGTAAACGCTTTCACACGCAGCCATAAACCTCGCAGAGTGAGCGCTTATTAAACAGTTGCAAATGAGCAAAAGGTGAAAAAGCTCCTTATAATTATTGTTGCCAACGGCAACTGTACCCATCGTCAAGCGAGACGTCAACGACGTCACCTCGCCGCCCACTCAAGTCCCGACCCCATCCCTTCTAGGATCGCGCTGCTGCTGCTGCTGTCACCCATCTTAGAATCTCACCCAGAAGAAGACGACCGCTGCTGCTGGTACCCATCCTAGAATCTCTCCCAGATCCAGAGGAGTGGACGATGCAGCTGCTGCAGCTGCTGCTGTGCGAACATAGTGTGAAAACGCGGACATAGAACAAACACCTCCTCTTTCGAGACCCAAACACCTCCTCCTGACTTTGAGACCCAAACACCTCCTCCTGGCTTTGACATTCCTCATCCTCCTGGTGGTATAACCATCAACTGCGTCAGAACATCACCAGGCCGATGCTGCACCACATCTTCGTGAACGTAAAAAGAGAGCCACGAGCCACGGTGGTGCGATTGCGGCCATGAAACCCACACTGTGGCCCTAATAGTAACCCCATAAGACCAGCCGCCAAGTGATGGTGACCTCACCACGGCGTCTGTGCCAGGCCAGATGCACTTTGAGGCCACATGAAGCGTCGAAGGCTCGCTGACAGGTGACGGGACAAACTCAGGTGCCTGAGATGACTGGCAGATACACACATTGGCTGTGCCATTTTGTGCTACTGTGCAATTTTGCTAAATTGTAGATGCCTGGCTCTCCACTCGTTGTTGTGAGCGTCGCTCCTCTGCCCTCCGTTGTTGTTGGAGGGCGACTGCCTCCAACTGCCCGGGAGTGTCCTTCACGAGCCTCTTCCATAGAGGTCGATCTTGACACCGCTGGTACCAGTGTTTGGGAAGTCCACGAAGCTCCACATCCTCCTGTAACCGCATCAGTCCATCTCTTTTCCAACCCGTGTCGTGCCCGTTTAACCTCCTCTATCCGACCAAACAGAAGATACTTAGGCATGCGTTGGCTCGGCATGCGAGCTACATGACACAGGAGGAGATCACTCATGAGACTGTGTCCAGACCTTTCAAGGATTTGTGAGCTCATTACACAATCCAGCCTGGTTAAACCCAGGATGGATCGTAGGCAGGCTAGCCTGGATGTTTCTAACCGGGGCAGATGTCCCTTTAGAGGGCATGTCCTATAGACACACATGCAGATACATAGAAACCCATAGAGATACCTTGAAACACATAGAAATACATAGAGTCCAGAAGATATATATGTAGATATATTAACGACAACCCACAGTACTGTCGTGTGATTGTGGCCATACAACCCAATTTATGGACCCTACAGTAAACCCACCGTGGACTGTGCTCCTTCAACGGAGCAGGAGGAACAGCGACACGACACAAACTCTCTCTCTCTGCTAAAGCCCTCTCGTCGTGCCTGGCAGACCTCCAAATTGGCATTTAGCTGCTGAACATCATTGCTTCCGCCATTACTCGCGAGAACGGAATATAATTATACAAATTACGCCGCAATGCTGCTGCTGCGTTGGCAGTTGGTGCACAAGCAAAATTAACAACAACAAAAACGATAAAAAAAATTCATCAATAACAGCACGGTGTGTACGTGTGTGGCTTTAAATGGACAACAAAAATAAAAGGCGACGTTTCGGGCACTGACCCATTTGCATATCACTACGATATATATGTGGATGCCACGGTGGTGAGATGTTAACTACATCGCCTGGTATATAGGAGGTCGTGGGTTCGAACCCGACCCTCACGCCAGTATATTTGGAGTCGCGTGGATTTTTCTCCGGGTCCTCCGGGTTTTCCCTCCACTTTTAGAATCAACACGAGTTTAGAGTATTTGGCTGCTATAAATTTCCACGTGATAAGCGACTTTATTGAGCTATCATTTGTGGCCAGGCCGCTTCTGCAAAAGAGCTATATAGCTCAGTGAGCCTTACCTGGTAAAAAAATATAGTAAATAGTATTTTATGTATAGCTTCCTTTTAAGAGAGTGTTGTTGACAGAGAGCTACTGTGGCGTGATGGTGAGCACACCAAGACTGGCAAACCAAAAATGTCTCTCCTCCGTCCTGCCAGACCGGTTTCGACATTGTGGGCCTCATCCGCAAGGTGCGCGTGAAGCCTTGTGAAGCGACATCTTCCACGTCCGTGCACACAGGGAGGTGCACTGCTCGCTGCGAGCCTTGTTGTCCCAAAGGTAGCAGGACCCTCCCGAGGAGTCTTGAGACTTGGTGAGGCTTTCGTGGAAATTTCATCATCATTATAATCATCAGCAATCATTGTCTATCCACTGCTAGACGAACACCATTCACAGTCATTCCTATTCTATCCCTGAGCCTGCGTGATGGAAATTCCACATTCATATGACGTTGACGACTCCATCCATAAAAACGATTTCCCACGAAATGGTCCTTATTTTTTTATCACGCCGGAAAATGTTTCCGGTTTATAACCGGAACACTACATCCAGTATACACCACTTTGCTAATCGCCACAACGCAGCCTACCAGCGACGCAGGGAATCAAATTAGCGAGGAATTACGCCGAGTCCTGCATCCCACAACATTCGCGACTCTATCATTAAATACATAAATAAATATATAATCTCTCTCCACTCACTAATTGGCCCCTCAATTAGGACAGCAATTTACCAGAAAAAAACTAATTTATTTCCTCACCCCGTCCAAAGTGTTTCTCACATTCCCCCCCCCCCCAAATCACCACTCCCCCATCACCCCCTCTCTATACCCTCTCATTCACCCACCCACTCACCCACCAATAAACCAACCCTACCCACTCAGTCACCCAACTGAACTACTCATTCACTCACTCACCCGGTTACGACTTCACAAACCCACCCAATGACGTTACCCTCTTACCCACCCACACAACCTCTCACTCACCGACCCTCTTACCCACGCACCCACCCACTGACTCGCATGGAATGGAGGGGAGGGATTTTTCGCTCAACGCAAACGCAAAGGTGGCCCCACAAATCAGAGGCGGTATTACCCTGTCACGTACCCTGCCACGTGCGAGTCCGTCACGGTGACATCTCCTCCCCGTAGGGAGGGATGGGGGGGTATTTCTGGAGAGTAAATCATCTCGGTTTCGTCATATCAACGCACGGCAGCAGCAGCAGCACCCATCATCACCTGCGGCAGGGAGTTTCCGCACCTGGGGAGGAATGCGGAGGTCACTCGGGGGCAGAGCTGGACGGTACTCAAGGTCGAGCTCATGGAGTTCTATTCGGCGCCCCCCCCACGCCTGCGAGCGCATAGATGATAACTCGGTCACTCGTGCACTTACTCGCAACAGCAGCGAGCATTGGTGCCTGTACTGTGCTGATGAGTTCTAATAAGGACGAGGCCGGAACACGGTTTGTCTATCGCTGCATCCTTGCTGTTGCTGCTGCTGTCAGTCGGTCACATTTGCTAAAATAAAAATTTCCCAATGTCGGCACGTGGTTGGAACCGTTGGACCAACTTTGGCATCTCTCAGCGATTGCGATATGTAATAGGGACGACGCTGTTTATAAAACTAGCACATTATTACAGCATGGTGCTAGTTCCATAATCTTTGTGTTACAGTGCGTCTCACCTGGCGAGGGATGGAGCGACAGGTAAAAAGGGGGTTGTGGGGGTGCAGCTACATCCCCACGTGGCACCACGCCGCCCCCTGGCGTCAAACATAACCACGACCACTTCCACAACAACTTCAACTACCACACCATCCATCACAACCACCAGCTACCCACCTACATACCCACTCACCAACCCACCTACCAAGCCACCGACTCACCTACCCAGCTTCCCACCCCGCCAACCACCTACCCAGTTGCTCAGCCTACAACCCACTTAACAAGTCACTGTCTGCCACCCAGCTACCCACCCACCCAGTTACCCAGCCTGCCACCCAACTACCCAGTCACCGAGTGTGCCGCTCAGCCACCCACCTGTAACCCGGTCTGCCTGCCATTCACTCACCCACTCACCCATCTAGCCAACCAGCCTGCCAAGCTAAAGGAATGTCGCCGTTGATGAGTGAGCGATGCCCTCCCCGACGCAAACACCGCAGTCGCAAATAAACCACGAATGGCCATGTGTGGAAATGACGTCGTGTTTATACATAGATAGTGCGCACGTGGACATCAACTCCAGAGGAGATACAGAGGAGTACGACGATAATACTGAATTGCAATCAACACTTCAGCTAGTGGTTAAACCGTTAAAACACGTGCTTTAGTAAAAAAAATCGTGATTAATATAACCGTACGTATAAAAAAAATGCTACGATGTGGAATGTATTAAATACTGTGGTTTTTAAACAAAATCACATCAACACAGGTTCATAATTGCCACGACGAGGTGGCGTGCTGTGCAGTGACTGAAATGTAGCTGACGGTGTGTCAAATAATTAAGACGAACAGCAATACGAATTAACATCGTCATTAGTAGGCACGTAACGATTTTCTCTCTCCACAGTTGTCTAATTTGTGACAATTACACTTGCCCAATTCCTTTTAAAACCGTTGTATAACCGTAAATTTGGAGTTGCATGCTCTCTCTCCCCGGGTCCTCTGGCTTTTCCCTCCACATTTAGAATCAACACCACGCATTTGGAGTATTTAGTCGCTATAAATTTCCACGTGATAAGCCACTTCGTTGAGCTATCATTTGTTCCCAGGTAGCTTCCGAAAAACAGCTATTTAGGTCAGTGGAGCCTTATCTGATAAATTACAAAAATAGTAATAATCTATTGTGGCCGACAAGTATTAGTGTAATTATCAGCGACACACGTGGCCTGTGATCACATGTCGTGAAAATCCCTTCCCATTGGGCGTCGAAGAGGCGCCGTGCCCTAAACGTCATTTGTCCCTTCTGTATGCCGGGATAGAGTGTTGCCCCCTCGCTCACACATATGGGTTTTCTTCGGGTGCTCCGGTGTCCTCCCAACACGTATATACACTCATGAATTGGTTGAAAACACCTTCATATATAGAGATCGCAGAGCTTGGGCAATTTTTGGCAGCGCCGGCTCACCAACTGGCTGCTGCCGTCCACTTTGTCTGTGGTTCCTCGGCGATTGAGATTTAATTTGCATGAACGCAAACATATACATTATATTATTGCTACACGTGATATTCCTAGAGTGCATTGTGAATGAATGACGGGTTTAAATCCGTGTAGTACAATAGAACCCCTCTTCTTAACGAGCACCCCTGTTAACGACCCATAGAGCCCCATGTGTATAGTAGTGTAGTATATAGTGTAGTTTATAGTAGTGTAGTGTTAGTGCATCCATAGAGCCCAATGTGATCGCTTACCAACCATTCCCCTGTAACGACGGGCTGTTGTAGGTAGAGTAAATATGAATTAATACACTGATTAACCAACATTTATTTTAATACTATGTGTTTGATGTAATCATCTTCATGTATTAATATCCATTGTTTAAATGTTATAAAGTACGTTTTTTGTGCAGAAAAAGGGTAACTTTCGATGCTTTCGGAACGAAAAGCCTTTAACGTGTATTTCCTATACTCGCTTAATGACAAAATCACTTAACGAACGGTTTTGTGGAACCAATTACCGTCCTTGAGAGGTGGTTCTTCTGTTTATGGATCGTTACGTGCCTAACTGCAACACCGTCCTGAAATACCAACAGCATTAAACGTACAGGTTCAATTCCTATATGAAAAAGAGTATAAAATGACCACACACACAAAAACACACGACAGTTATTCTGTCTTCGGATCTACTGTTATTCTATGTACTGGGTTTCTCATCAGGATTTGTTCTCAACTACATTCTGCTTATTCTCGTCAAAAAATTAATCTGGAAGGTCTTCGAAAACCGATTTTAAAAAACCCCGATTATAAAAGTGTTTTAACCTGCCCCGATCAAGACCAAAACGAACGTTTACCCCGTCCGTATTTTTTTTGAATTTCGGACTCGCGCAGTGAACGAGAAGCAGAGACGGTGCATCGTTTGCGACAAAACCTTTCGAGCGGAGGGTCGTCTCCCGATTCCTGTCAGAAACCCATCGACTGGGCACTGCCATCCTTTATTCCACCCTAACCCCGAATGGCACGTGACAATTCCAGCAAGGCGTTTATTTGGCACAGGTCTGTATAAGCATCAACCCCGGGCAACTCGAGTACGGGACGGGCACGTGCTAAGCCTCGGCCCATCCGTCATCCATCCGTGTCTCATCATCGCTTGCGTTTGGTCCGATTTCTATTTACTTGTTTTTGCCCCAATTGATATTTTGGGGCGTCACGGTGACGAAGGGATGTTATCTCCCTCGCCTGGTATGCAGGAAAGCATGGGTTCGATCCCAGACCCTGGCGATGCGTTTTCTCTCTCCTTGTGGTGGTCCTAGTGTGGATTTGTTCTGTGGGTTCCTCCCGTTTTGCCCTCTTCCATATTTAGAAACGTGCGTTTAGATTATATGACTTGTACATTCCCACGTGTGATGATGATATAAGCCACTTTGATGATCACGTGTGGTCAGGTTGCTTCTGAAAACGTGTTAATGGCTCACTGGGCTTCATCTGGTGAAGTAAAATGGTTTAGCTTTTGCTCCAATTTTTTATTGGGCCAATAGTTCTGATGATATTGCTTTTGTTATTTTGGTGACCCAGGTTAAGTCACTCTTGCAAATTAAGACCACTGTCATCTCTCAAGTTCTCACCAGGTTAAAACAAATTCAACTCGACGGTCGACCGGTGTTAACGAGGGGGTCGTCGGGTCGCCCGCCGCCGTTGCTCGGCAGTGCCAGTGAGGGTGGAGCGAGCGTGGCCCCAATTTTAAGGGGCCCTCGCTGCTGCCGCCGCCGCCGTCGATAGGCCGCGACGATGGAAACCGTGATGGGAGCAGACAACAGGAGAAGCAGCGCGCACAGAAAGTACGGAGACGGACACTCACGTCCGCGCCTAGTTTAGCGCCGCATTCCTACGCTCGCCAACACCATCGACTCCGGACGTAAACGATTGCCTCGTTAGGGTTAGGGCTCTTGTCTGGGTTCGGGCTCATGCCGGGGTAAGGGTGAGAGTTAGGGCTCTTGCTTGGGTTAGAGACTATCCCTCATGCCCACAGCCCTCACCCGCCCGATCGCTCGTCTACCACGTGCTCCCCGAGGGCTCAGCCCTTTCGGGTGGTAGAGTGGGATAGGCAGGAGGGGGTCCACTGGTCCCCTTGGAGCGCAGAGGAGTTGGGCGGGGGAGGAGCGTGGGGAAGGGGGCGAGCGACGTGTGGTGAGGTGAACGTCGCAAGTGAAACGTTAACAAAAAGTGAAGAGTAGACCGAGTGATGCGACAGAGGAGGGGCTAGTGTTAGAGTTAAATTCAGGGCTAGGGCTTAGGCCTGGTTGGTTAGGTTTTTGTATGGATATGGGTAGGGCTAATGTTTGGTTGGCCAGAGTGTTAGCTAGAAGTACAATTCAAGTCCGTTTGGCTCGCTGGTTAGGCTCACGGCTCGTGCTAGCATCCGGCCGACCTCTAACACTTTACCCCTCAATCTCTCTCGCTCTCTCTCCCCCTCCTCCATCATTATCATCAACCATCACCAATCCGCTCCACGTTCACGCTCCACGATCCACTCGTCAACCCGTCCGTCGTCCGTTCCCCAGCGGGCGAGCGGCCCTCAGCACTCGGTAGCGGCGCGGGCGGGCCCCAGCTGGCTCAGTGCCAGCATCAGCACGTCCTTCCTCTCTTTGTGGAAGCGCAGCTCCCGGCCGGCGAGGCGCGCCCCCTCCAGCTCGCGCCCGGCCGCCTCCAGCTCGCGAGCCACGCAGCCCGGGCGCTCGCGCTCCTTCGACACCCAGTCGAGCGCCATCTGACTGCGCAGCTCCTCGTCCAGCGAGCGGTCAGAGTAGTGCGCCAGCACCTCCTGAACCGTGGGGGGGGGGGGGGGGAGAGAGAGGGAACCGTGTTGAGTGGAGTGGGTGATGATTAAGTGGGGCGGAGGAGGTGAGTTTGGAAGGGGGGGTAGATCGGCGAGTGTGTGAGTGGGTAGTGTGGGGAGCGGTAGTGAAGCGGTTAGCATGATGCGCTGTGAACCAGGCGACCCAAGTATGATTCCCACTCACGGTTAACACCAGTGATGATTATCTGAACTGGGCCTGGGCCTCCTCCCCTAGGTCGACTCAGCCTCAAATGAGTACCTGCTGCGGTATGTAAACATCGTCACTGGGAAGACAAATGCAGTTCGGCGTGGTGCCAGCCACCCACCCCCTTCATGTGCTGTGCTGGCCTTCATAGGTGCTCGCTAACTGTACTTGCCCCAACAGTCTGTTGAGGTTATACGGGGGATCTTTATCTTTGAGTGGTCGAGTGGGTGAGCAAGATGATAGGTGCAAAAGTGAGTAGGCAGCGTGGTGGGGGTGGTGGGGCTGAGAGTGAGGGAGTAGGTCGTGTACGTGAGTGTATGGGGGATGGATATGGAAAAGAGGTAGGTGAATTGGATGGGTGAGTAGGTGAGGGGGTGGGCGAGTGGATGGGGTGAGTAGCTAAGCAGGCTTGAGCCTTGTTAGCAGTAGGGTGGGCTGAAGGCCGGGGCGGCGAGGTGACGGAGTAGATGGTCACAATAACTCATGGCACACAATATCATAATCATTGTCACACCCACGGCATGATGCGTGTGAGATTTGACTCTTGCATATTTGGGGTTTGCATGTTCTTACTCCCAGTGGTCACGTGGATTTTTCTCCAGGTCTTCCGGTTTTTGGCTGCTATACATTACCACATTATAAGCGACTTCATTGGGCTGTCATTTGTGGCCAGGGTGCTTATGAAAAGAGCTACACACTATAGCTCAGTGGGCCTTACGTTGGTAAAATAAAAAAATGTGTTTAGTTTTAGTTTACATACATGCCTGCCAACAGTTTGTAGGGCTACATGAGGGACCTTTCTCTTTTTATGGGGGCGGGTGGAAGGATAGGGTTAGGGTGCGGTGGAGGAGAAGTTGGTTCACCTGGCGAGAGCACTGCCGCTCCCTCATGGCCTTGAGGCTGCCGTTCCAGTGCAGCAGCTGGAAGACTGTCATCAGCTCCTGTGTGTGTGTGTGCGCGTGTGTGTGCGCGTGCGTGCGTGTGTACGTGTGTATGTTTGTGTGCGTGTGTGCGTGCGGGCAGGTATGCGTGCATGCGTGTGGTCAGGCATGCGTGCAGGCATGCAGGTGTGTATGTATGTGTCCAGATGTGCAGAGATATGCAGATTAGCGTGTGTTTTCGTGAGCGTGTATGAGTGTGCGCGTGTGCATTTGTTTGTGTGTGCATGTGTTTTTATGAGTGCGTTTATTTGTGTGTATATGTGTGTGCACATTCATGTCTTTGTGACCGCGTGCATGTGTTTTTGCGAGCATGCTTGTCTGTGTATGCGCGTTTTCGTAAGCACGCGTGTGTATTTTTGTGCATGTGCATAAGTTTACGTGCGTGTGGTTTGTGTATGTGCACGCGTACGTGCAAGCCGTGTGTTATTGTGTACGTGCACGCGTATTGTGTAGGTGTGAACATATGGCGAGCACACAGCATTTTCAAGTCACGTGACTTCATGATGCACTCCACTTCACACCACCACCAAAGATAAAGATCCCTGTATAGCCTTAACAGACTGTTGGGGCAAGTGCTGTTAGCGAACACCTATGAAGACCGGCACGGCACTCGAGGGGGTTGGTGGTCAGCACTAAGCCCGATGTTTACACATCGCACCAGGTACTCATTTGAGGCTGAGTCGACCTAGGGGAGGCTAAGGACCGGTTCAGATCATCATCACCGGTGTTGGCCGTGAGCGGGAATCGAACTCGCGTCGCCGGGTTCATAGCGCAACGTGCTAACTGCTACACCACTGCTCCCACACACCACCACCACCGCTGTCGCTCAGGCGAAACACCAGTACCAAACAATCGCACGTCGACACCACGGCCCTCATTCTTCGTCATGGATCAGCTCAGGCTCGCTTGACTCTGGCTTGAGCGAGCCAGCCTCAAAGGCACGCTTTACTTGAACTGGCTCCCGGGCGGTCCCAGCCACGCTCACAAGATTTCCACAAGGCTGAGCCGGAGCCAAGCCACGGTTGTAGCCGTTTGAGATTGTTTATTTAGATTATTTGTATTTTTTTGTGATTTGCTTTGCTTACCTTTCCTGTCTATACTTTGCACTGCGATCGTATTTTTACATCGTTTGCTGTCTTAACGTTCTGAGCAGCCCCTAACTGGATATCCGTGAAAAAGAGCTGCATAGCTGATTGGATTCCTCCAGTATGAACAAATATTCTGATTCTGATTCACTCGGACGAACTCCGATATGAGCGGGCGAGTGGCTCGCGCCCGAGCCGAGCCGCGGTCAAGAGGCCGAGCCAGATCCGAGCCATGACCGGGAATGCCGCCCACCCCCGCACTACGAGTCTGGCGTCTCAGCGGAATCACAGCGAGGGCCGGGTACCTGGAACTCCAGCATGCTCTTGCCCTTGTTGGCCTCCAGCATGAAGCGGAAGGCCCCGATGCCCGTGTTGGGGTTGTCTGCCTCCTCGGGGTTTCCCTGCGCGGAGAGGGGGGGGGGGCAAAGCACCGAACAGGGGAACAAAAAAAATAAACGATAAACAACGATACAAACGGGACAACATCAAAACTGACTCTGAATCGATTTGCTGAAACAACTCAGCGCCACAACACAGTGATGTTTCAGTGTGTCCCCTGGAGGGTGGTGGACAATTACAGGCAATGGTCAAACCTACTCGTGCCTGTGACAACTATTCCCCATACCTTGCAGACAGAGAGGGTCCTTGCCTATACATACATATATGGTAGTTCATCAACATTGGTTCAAGCGAGCTTGGCTCTGTTGATGCGAAAATAAATGTCGAATCCGGTCCAGAGTTTTGCTCGTGTTGAAACCGAAGCCGCTGGAATTGTGTGCCGACAGCTCGTGTGGAAATGTATAGTAGCCAAATACTCTAAACGCATGTTTCTAAATGTGGAGAGAAAAACCTTAGGACCCGGAGACAAATCCACGCGACCACAAGGAGTGAGAGAGAACATGCAAATTTCAAATATACAGACGTCAAGGTCGGGATCCCACGACCTCCTGTATACCAGGAGAGGCAGATAACATTTCACCACTGAGTCGCAGTACAGTGTTTTACACACTGCGCTTAGAACCCAGCAAACCCAGATCAATTCCCTGCCACGGCTCACATCAGTGGCGAGTGATATCTGAACCGGTCGTGGGTTTGACCCTCCTCCCCCCAAACACACACTAACCGGCACGGTGAAGTATGGTCAAACTACAACCCCCATGACCGACGCTGTGTGGGGAGGCCTTCATCCAGCAGCAGATAGACATGGCTGGAAATAAAAATTGCTATGATGCTCACACCTGGTTTTATACGCATCATATGACTAAGATGAAGCGTTTTGAGTGTTACAAATGTAAACAAGGAATTACGATTCACGATTGGTTTCTCTCAGGTCAGATCGTCGTGTAAGGTTAACGTCGTTCAAGCCATGCAGCATCCGCCACCACCGGCCAAACAGACGCAGTTGTCGCGTGGGCAAACGTGCCGATTGATTTTTGTCTGTTTTAAACACGTAGGCTTTTGCGACCAATATCATCCATAATGTAGGTTTTTTTGAGTTAGATCGCGTAAATATGAATGTGTTGTTAAACCCATCACCACACCCGACACAGCCAATTAGTAAGATTTTATCATGTAAACAGAACATGCCAATTCGTTACTAGTACAGCACACAATATTTACAATCTGAGTACGACGCTTCACCAATAAATTAAATTAAAAGTTGTGGATTTGCTCTACAACACACCAGTGTGCTGTATTAGTAACGAATTGGCATGTTCTGTTTACGTGACAAAAACCTTAATAATTGGCTGCGTCAGGTGGTGGCAGGTTTAACAACACATTCATATTTATGTGATCTCACCCAAAAAATCTATATTATGGATGAGTTTCGTCTTTCAGTAAAAAAAACAGGCAACGTTGAAAAGCGAGCAAAAAAAATTGTTGACAATTTTGCAGGAGAGGTTTCGCCGGAGATTACAACCGGCGTCGCCAGGTGTTAGCAAAGAGCTCAGATCTCGAGTGAAATTTGACAGTTGGCGGTGTTTTAATGACAGCACGGCGTCAGGAATCTCGTATTTCGGGTCGCCGTGGGATTAGACAGCTGTCCCAGGAGGCCGCTGTGGTCGCGGCTGTGTGTGTGTGTTTACTGCCGTCGTGACACCGCTGACGTCACACGACAGCTACGCGGCATGGCCAGGGGTCAACTCGGCCCACCGCTAAATCTTCGTCGTCAGCGTCATTCTGCTGGGGTCCAACATTGGAATAATTAACACTTCTAATAATAATAATGGTTACATTTGGGATTTATGCCATCATTCTCATAGCGCGAGGATATCGCCAAGGAAGAAGGCGCTGCTGTTTCACAAAGTTTGCCAGTGGTTTCACAGTAAGGGGTGACGTGTAATCCCAACTGAGCAATTTTCGGCATCTTTTTTATTTATTTTGGTGGCAACGTCGGCACACAAATGGCCTCCTGCCCATATTTGATAACGTCATGGCATCTTTGACACTAGTGGGAGGTCGGTGTCATTGTTACAGTCAGAATCAACAGTATCACCACCACCATTATCAGCGGTGTCAATTTCACCAATATCATATGATATCATTCGTATCAACAGAATCAACATCATCGGTTTCATCAGAATTGTCAGCAACGCACCATCATCAATGTGTATCAATAGTGTCGCCAGCATCATCGACAGCATTGGTATCGTCAGCGTCACCATCATCATGAGCCTTTGCGTTGCCAGTATCACCGGCGCAATCGTCGTCGTCAAGTATCATTAGAATCGTCAGGTTCGACGTCATCGACATCGTCAGCTGTTGTCGCTGGGCGCTCACGTTGAAGGAGGCGAGGGCCTCAGCCACGCTGCTCTCGATGAACTCGGGGGAGATGCGGCGAGATGGGTGCTCGTTAAACACCGAGTTCATCAGCGCGATCTTAGCGGCGCTCCTCCGGGCCTCCGCCTTCGTCGGGCAGTACTGGGGGAGGGGGCGGCAGAAGGGGTGAGGATCAGTGGGAAGAGGCAATTAAACCGAGGGGGGGCGGGGGTAAATGTAATTCGCATTCCGACCAACACAAACGAGCACGTGTGTTGAGGAACGTAAGCATCGTGATGACGTGACAACATGCGAGCGATTCGGTGATTCTCTGGGTTCCCATTGAGAGGCAGGAGGAGCAGTTGTAACCGAGTGGCTCAGAGGTCTGATCACCGAGCCTGGCGCTGCCGAGAGCCCTGGTTTGATGTAGGGGTTTAAATCAGGTGGGTTCTCGTCCGTACTGCATCGATGGTTTCAACCCGGTCAAAGATAACGATCTCATTGTCGCGAGATGAACACTTCTCTCCGTGGCACAGTGGGTGTGAACGTGGCGCCCTCTACCGTGGTGCCCCACGGGTCGCTGGATCTCGGCGATAGTTCTGCGATACCCGCTTCCACGCAAAGGGTCGCGCCGATCCGCTCGCCCCCCATCAGCCTTCACTGGTAAACAGGATTCACTGCCTTGACAACGCGGACGGAGTCGCTTCGTGTGTGCCACGGTGGCGAGATGTTAACCACCTCGCTCGGTATACGGGAAGCATGGGTTTTAACCCAACCCTGACGCCTGTATATTTGGCATTTACTTGTCTCTCTATCTCCGTGGTCGCGTGGAGTTTTCTCTGGGTCCTCCGGTTTTTCCCCTCCACATTTAGAAATCAACATGCGTTGAGAGTATTTGGCTGCTATACATTTCGACACGATGATAAGCCACTTCGCTGGGCTATTACTGTGGCCAGGTCTCTTCTGAAAAAGAGCTACATAGCTTAGTAGGCCTGACCTGTTAAAATAAACAGTTTAGTTTAGCATCCAAGGTCTGCAGTCCAGTTCATTTGGGCATGGGTCATCACCATTATATAATGATTTTGTTTGTCGCCTGCACACATGTTTCATGGCGCTTCGTATTATCTTGAGCTGGAGAAATTGCTTCAATTTGGTCGCTTCTGAAAAAAAACGACACAGCTCAAGTGGGCCTTACCTGGTTAAAAATACCAAAGTAGTTTAAATCTGCGCACGATCTGCCCGTCCGCCACCCCCACCTGGAAGCTGCCGAAGCACGCCCCCCCAGGCAGCGTGACGTAGCACACGTAGGGGGGGCTGTTGGAAGGCACGGACTCGTAGACGACGAGGGCCCCGTTCTTCAGCTCCGCTCCGCGCGCGGCCTTCATCTGCCAGAACTCCTGCAGCGCCTCCACCACGTTCACTGTGGGGACGACACGACGACCCGCCCCGTGAAGCCTTCTGAGGATCACTCGTGGTCGGCCGGCGACGCGACGATCCGCCCGTTAGCCGAGATCCTCGCGAGCGTCGAATCGCACGCGGAATCCAACGGGATGGTTTGTCGATGGATAAACCTTGTTTGTCGTGGGTTCACACAAGCCCTCGTGTCTATGCCTCCCCCTCCCCCTTCGTCACCAACCTACACTGACTGCCACGGCCCAGTACGATGACACAAATTCTATGGCATGTGCCGTGGCAGGTACTGCAAGACCTCGACCATGCCCGTCCAGTGTCCTCCAAGCTGCATTGGCTTCCGGTTGCTGAACGAATATGTTGTAAGGTCGCACTCATTACACACAAAGCGCTCGCCACAAATGAACCACAATACTTTGATCTCGTCAAGCAGCATAAACCATCACGCAAACTCCGATCATCCTTGCAGTGGCATGTGGCTAACCATCGAACAAAGACAGTCACTGCATCGCGTGTTTTAGGATGCACTTCTGCAGCCATCTGGAATGCTCTTCCATCTGATATTAGGAAGCCGCTGGAGCTATGCACTTTTAAATCATCTAGATTGAAAACGAATTTCTTCAGAACTGCTTTTTGTAGTTTGCTGTCCTTCCCCCGCATCTCCGATAAGCGTAGTTGGCTACGTACGGTGTGAAATAAGTTCAACATAAATACATACAAATCCCTGAAATCCGCATGGCCCTCATCCAGCAGCGGATTGACAAAAGGGGCATGTAAACGTATGCTAATATTATAATTGTTTTTAATGCAGGATTTTGACAAAAGATGACTTCGAAATATCTGCAAAGTGAAAAAAGGCACAAAGGGAACTTGAGGCTGGCAGACAAGAGTCTCCTCAAGAGCTCACTATACCACTCCTCCCACGTCCTGCACCCGGTGATGTTTTAAATTACAGAGGAAAACGGCGCCTCCCGGGGTGGAGGGGACTCGCTTGGCTCTCAGCGCACCCATAACTCCACGCACGTTTCTGGCCTTGACAGATTCGAGGGGGGGGGCGGGAGGATTGGTGGTGGGGTGTGGCTCCGGGGTGTACACCACAGGCAATTATGGTGCGCCCCTTCCCAACGCAGGGGTTAATGTGGCTGGCAATTATTTTTTTACATTTTTTGTCGTAGTCTTAGCCCAGTCGGTGGTGTGTGTGAATCATTCTGTTTGTCTAGTTGAGTATAGCGGTCAAACAAGTAGTCCACCAGTTATGAAATGTTGCTGTGAGGCAGTCAGCCATCCCGCGAACTAAGTAAATCGTTGCATGTGTATTAATAGCCAATTATCATGGTCTGGTCTTCCTCGGTGCAACTGCAGTATCTGGCGTTATTAATTTATCTTTCGTCTGTGTCGTCATTCCGACTCGTTAGTTTCATCCCATCACAGTCAGAGCCACCATCACGCTTGACGGTTTGCATCCAATCAAAGCTATCGCTGACGTAAAGCAAAGACGCAATTACTTGGCAAATATTTTTCAACACCGATTTCGTGCACCAAAATTATCACGGCCACAGCCCCGTCGCCCCCCCGCACCCCTGCTCCGATGTCTAATCTCACCGGCCTGGCACCGCGCGCCTATCGCATGTGGGGGCGGCTGCAAAATACGGCGCTATCTGTCTCGGCAACCAGGCATGGGGTGGCGGAATGCGGCGTTCCTGTTTTTCAAGGGTTTTCTGGGTTTCTGCCCAGCTTCTCCTCTCTCTCTCCCGTTCCTCCCACACGGCTCCACTCTTCGCTGCTGCCTTCGAACTCCCCCGCCTGGCGCGCGAGCCGCTGGTGTTTAATAAGATAACGTCATTTGTTTGTCTGAGAAAGCCTCACCGAGTCTCTGGGCTTGCTTTCAAGAGGAGTCCTGCGTGGAGAGGTTTGGACAATTCCATTAGTGAGCACATGACCCTCCCGACAAAGAGTCTTGAGACTCAGTGAGGCTATCCTGGATTAACAAAGGACAAGGGGCTTTGAGCAGCTGGCTTCATGTGGGGGGTGGGGAAGTGGATAACCTGGAGAAACCCACCCAACGCATACAAAATTGTATCACTCAAAACTCCGCACCGATAGATTCAAGAATCCACTATTGTAGTGTGATGGATTCTCTGAAGGTGGTGTACCTGGAGAACACCCACCGCACGTAAGAGGGCACGGACAGTTGTAACCATGGCCACGTGAGTAATGCAAGGCTCCCTTAGCCAGTGACGATTGACACCGCAATGCACAAGCACGCCAAGAGTTCTCTTACTCACAGCGCTGTCAGATTTGCACTTTCTGAACTATCTCTTGTTTGCACCGTCTCGTTTGTGCCGTCTAAAACTGCGCTGCCTCATTTGTGGTGGCTGTGCCATGTCTGTGGTGGCCATCACTACCGTGACCCAACACCGGAGGGGCGGTGGTCACCGTGATAAGACACCAAGCACCCGTGCCACACTTAGAACGCAAGCCAATCACGGAGATGCTATTTTTTACAGGTATAGTCTGCCAATAGGGACCGATGCCGCTACATGTAATCCCACGTTTTCTAAGGACATCGTGGGATCTTTTAACATCCTCCGCGTAGCAGACGCAGCGCATTTCACACGGTTAATAAACCCGCAGTATTAACCGGGGCGGCCCTTCGGGTTCAGTCTACAAACCTCTGCAACGAGCGGCGAGCGCCCTGCCGCCAGGCCGCCGCCGCCGCGTCGCTGCTCCGAAGACCGATATGCGCTGCTCGTCGTCTGGAGATGGAGCACGAGAATGGCTGCCAGGAGGCAGTCTGGAGGTGTGCCAAGAAGCCCTGACAAAGCAAGCGGCAGGTTTGGCGGGTGTGCTGCTGCTTCAGCAACCAGCAGCAGCAGCCCTCCGGGGGGGGGGGCAGTTGTGACCGTTAAGTTTGAGGGGGGCAGCAACTCGCGGGGGGAGTGGGGGGGGGCACTGGAGGAGGGAGGGGAGTGGATGGGAACTCCGTGCCAAGTTCTCACGCAGACTTACGGCTCGTTCCTTTACACGACGAGACCACAATGCCATGGCATCCGGGCGTAGGAAGGGGCCGTTATTGTTTTTTGATGTACACAGTCTCGTGTTCATTTGGGGGCCCTTCAAAGGCTCATGCGTCCAGTTCTGTACATTCGTTTTTTTTAAAATGAAAATACAGCCGCGCAGTGTGGTACACGCTTGTAATCCAGCACTTTGCTTGTAATCCCGCACTTTTCTGGATTACAAGCGGGAAATGGGCACTGTTTAATCCAGTGTTCGTCACTAATTTTCAAAGACATGAGTGTGAGAGCCGCCACACATTTTAAACGATTGGGTTTGACAGCATGATGGGGCGTTTCACACATCAGGGGCTGCACTCAAGGCCACCAGGGGCTGCGAGTGGCCCGCGGGCCTTGCAATGAACACTGATTTAATATATCTGCGTGGAGTTTTGTGTAATATCAGCTCATATGTTTGATGGGTTTTCTCTCGCTACTCCCTGCCACGCGAAGCCAAACTCCCATTAACGGAATTATTCAACATCGCAATGGAGTAAGAACCATCGTGAAAAAAAGTGAGACTCAAGTGAGTATTTTTTGGGGGGAACTAAAAGAGCATTGTTATTATATTTTATTGTACTCGTTGGTGTCATCCCATCGCAGCAGGAAGTATGGTCAAACAGCCCTCACGACCCGCACAGCATGGAGAGGCCCACACCCAGCAGTGAGATGACAACAGGGAATGTGCATGCATGCTATCATTATTATTTTCACCATCACCTACACATTAAAAGAGCACCAGTTTTTATATTATTCCGGGTCTCGACTTTTTTTGGCAGAGGAGCGGGGCGTGTGAGATTATGAGAACGCGCGCAGCAGGCTTGCGGTCGTGACGGTGAGCGATGTCTCGCGGTGGCAGGGCGCTCTCAAGCCAGAGCGACGCGGGGGGACAATGAGCACGTAACAATCGCGGTATAATTAACGGCTCATCACCTCGCCACTCTCCCAGGGAGACTCCCACGACACCCTACCGTGACCGCACTGCCCGGCAACAACACGAGCGCGACGCTCGTAATGAGGATAATAGATCGCGTTCACGCGACGCCTTTCACCTCCAACCACTGCTGGATGAATGGATGAAGGCCTCCCCGCGTTTGTTTGTTCTGACAAGTGTCGGTATGGCATACCACTGGATACCCCGGTACATTGAGACCACCGTCTGTGACAAGATTCCCAACCTTCGATAAATTGTGGCCACCACTGAGTTGACTGCCTCTGCATCTCACCAGCATCCAAAATCACAAGGTTTATGACTTGTATCTGCACACTGCTTCAACGAGGCGTATTTGTGATTATTATTATCACTGGAGAACTTCATCGGTTTTTACCGAGTGCCCTAACGCAGTCTAGCCATCATCATCACCACCACCATAAAAGTGGCTGTACTGCGGTTTCTTGGCGAGGCAGGGTATGGCATCTCCTCGACGCCTACGGGAAGGGAATTTCGAAACATTTGTGCGGTCCACCAACCCCCGCCGTCTCAGCAGTGGTGGCTTGCAAAGCGTGCGTAGCCGCCACCGCCCGGCAAACAAAAACGTACGGCACAAAAGAGGTGGACGAGAAAATGTGGCGTTGTTTTTGTAAATCTTAACTCAATCGTGCAAGGAAACGTAGCGATGTGCATCATGAAGACGGTGCGTAACCAGCGCATTTAACCTGCTATGACGTTTGCATCAGAAATATAAATAAAATAGAACAAATGGACTCTAACTTGGCTAGACACTTCATGTATAATACGTGCGTGAAGGGTGCAAACTAAACATTCTAATAAGTTATTTTCAATTTAACGACTCCTGATTCATGAATTTCCTGTTAAACTGAAGCCACCACAAGTTTGACGACAAACCCTCAATATTTACCGGTTGCACGACAGAGTTTGGATATGCATCACAGTCAATGCACTCCGGTTAATGTAGAGGCATAGTCATAGATGGAGAGAATAAAAGAGGGGACACTGAGCAACCTGTAAATCTTAAAGGATTAGAATGTCATTTTCAGCAGTTGTGCTTTTACATCCGAAGCAACCAATTGAGAGGCTGTGATTCCCATAAAACTGAATCTTCACTTTCCCATGTGCATAATGATCGGCACCCTAATGCACGTGTGTGTTGTGTAGGCATGTGGTTTATGTTGTGTTTTTTGGTGGGTCAAAAATTGCAATCCATTACCGTGTCTATTTCAGACCTCGTGTGTGTCCCTGCTGGTTTTCCTTGTAAAGCTGACTTAAGTGTCCCACCATCGCCCTACATATACTGTATGTCAATGCAGCAGCAGTAAACATTTTAAAGGCTGCAGTGATTTATGAAAGTTGTAAATTGTGTTATTTTTGCGACCAGACACCAATACCAATATGTGATCCCATATAAAAGGCCAGCTTGTGACCAAAGCTCAGAACATAAGCAAATATGAGTCTGGAAAGTACAGTCTTTGGACTGGTGATCACCATGTACAAAACACGTTGTACTTCCGTGGGACGATGTCAATATATGTTGTTCCCCAGATTCACCATCACCGGGCAACTGGTGATGAAAAATGGTCAAATAACCCCCTGCGACCCGCACTGCTTTAGGAGGTCGTTATTAAGTAGTGGACTGGCGAAGGGGAGTTGGGAACGATGGGAATCAGGGGTTTCTATGGGAATCAGGGGTTCTTTCTATGCCGAGGGGACTCTGGGATTAGCTATGAGATACAAGAGGTTATATATGAGATCCAGGAGTTATCTATAGTACTCAAGGCTCATCTATGAGTCTCTGGGATTCTCGATGGGGCCAGCAGTTCTCAATGGCACCACGAGTTCTCTATAGACTCAGGGATTCTCTGAGTTCCAGGGGATGTCTATGGGACCCAGGGCTTGTCCATGCTTCTCATGGGGTTCTCTAAGGAGACCAGGGGACCCTCAGAGGGGTCCAAGACCCCGCTCACCTCGTCCGTATCCATGCGTGTGCTTGGCAAAGCTCTTCACCACGGCGTCCACGGCCTCCCTGAGGACGGCGCGGGCCGCCTGCTGCTGCTGCTGCTCGGGCCCCGCGGAGCCCGAGGAGACCCCGGGCCCCCCGGGGCCCCCGGGACCGAGCTCGCCCGCCTTGGGCTGCACCCGGGCCGGGGAGCCGCTAGGCGAGGCCGAGGCGTCGCGAGCGCGGACGGGTCCTAGGCCCGACGACTTCATTGTCTCTCGGTTTTCGTGTCTCTCTCTCTCTCTCCCTCAAGTCTCAATAAATTCCCCCTCGTCAGCAAAAAACGAGTAATGATATAAACTATCCCTCTCGTATTAACGGAGTATTCCAAAGAATAATTCCTTAATTTCCCTTTGAGGCGTCCCTTCAATCTCCCTTACATAAATGTAGGGTACAGTATACTGTATATTCAGTCTAGTTTAGGTATTTCTAAAACCTCTCCAGGGCCAACCTCAACGTTTATTAAATCTCCCTCAGGTCCGTCTTGGGCATCGCTTAAGTGTCTTTATCTTTAAGTATCCCGGGTAGTTCGTAGTCGTCCCCGAAGTGTAAAACTTAGATGTCGAGTCAGTCCTCGGCAGGTCGAGTTCTCCACCAAGTCCCGCAGCGGTTTCTCGAAGC
>CM025621.2:12764104-12774918 GCA_014621495.2 Entosphenus tridentatus | reverse complement strand
AAACGTCGTGAGAATTATTTTATTATGTTTTATTTTTATTATTTTATTACTTCCCTTCTACGTGACTTTACCGAAAGAACCAAGAAGACAGAGTATGGAGTTTGAGAAAATATAGGAAGTGGGCCTATAAGACTTGCGTGTACGCAAAAAATTTTGCCCGTGAGCGACACTGCCCGTAGTGGATACGAGTAGCATTCTCCACCAGCAGTGGCAGTGGGAAGGCTCCTCTTGGCTCATGAGCGAGTGTAGTCATATTCTAGTACCAGATGCTTCCATGAAACGGGCAAAAACAACTTCTCAAAACACCGCCTCACCTGCTCCAGGATAGTGAACACTTGCGAACGGTCACACTGCCCACCACCACCAACGCCACCACCGTCCCTCTCTAGCCGTGCCACCAGCTCGGCTTTTTTGCAGGGCCGCAGCGCCAGGAAGTGCACCACACGCTCGCGCATGGGGCGCCGCAGGGCCTCTGCAGGGCCCGAGGAGGCGGCGGCGGCGGCGGCCGCAGGGGACGCCGGACGGAGCGCAGCGGCGGTTGTGGCGGCGGCGGCGGCGCTGTTAGTGCCGGCGGCCGGGGCCTTGCGCAGGGTGTTAGCTGGGTTGAGTGGCGCCGACCGCTTGCGCCCTGGGGCGAGGTCCATCAACTCGGGCGGCAACCTCCGAACGGTTCTCTTGCCTGGGGTGGTGGCGGCGGCAGGGAGGGAGGAGGGCGAGGGGTGGCGGTAACGGTGAGATGGTTGGAGTAGGAAAAACACGGCTGTTGTGAAGGGCCCCTTAATCGCGTGGGCCCTCCACCACCGACTTTCCGGGTGAGTGAGAGGATCAGTGAGTGGGTGAGCGAGTGGGTGGGTGAGTGAATAAATGGGCGAGTGAATACGTGGGTGAGTGAGTGAATGAGTGGGTGGGTGAATGAGTGGGACGTTAAATGTGTGCGAATAATTGTGTTCTTGATTGGGTGAGTGGGTGAATGAGTGGGTGTGTGTGTGTGAATGGCGAGTCTTTAAACACTTGTGCACCGCGTTACAATGAAATTTGTTTGGCTGCGTCGGGGTGTTCAAGTCAATTAAATACGCGGCCTAACATAAAAAAATATAATCCATTGTGAATCTTAATACCGGTTGCGAAAAACCACCTACTCGTCAAGTCAACGGCGGTCATTTCCCTTCTGTCGTCGTTAGGAGTAGTTCCTCTGCGGCCGTGAAATAAAGGCGGTAAAAAAAACGAACACGAGAGGCGGTGTCAGCCAAGTCACGCGCAGCCTGAGAACAAATAATTGCCTCCCCGGGGGAGGACGCGGCGTTCCAGTGTTAACGAGCGAGGATCCGTTACAACACCAGAGCTCGACCTTTGGCCCCCCCCCCGCTCTTAATTCGCGTCGCGGGGGTTTAAATTTGGGGCGTAATCGTTGGTCACGTGTCGGACGATGCTCGGGAACGCCGCGAGACGCCTGCGGAAACGTGCCCCGTCGCGCTCCCGGGCAATTGCTCAAATATTTTGAGGGCAGACGGCGATCCGTCAACGATGCGGACAGGCGCCCGCCGCCGCTGCCGCTCACGCTAATCCCTCGTGCGAGACACCGGACGAGAGCTGGGCGTGGTGACGCGCACGTTCGCGTGTGTGGTGGCGTGGTAGTAATGGCGTGTGGTGGTGTGCGTGCAAAGTTGTGGCATGTTGGCGTTGTGGTGGCGTAGCGGTTAGCGTGACCTGGGTTCGATTCCCGCTCACGGTCGACGCCAGTGACAATTATCTGAACCGGTCTTGGGCCTTCCTAGATCGACTCAGCCTCAAATGAGTACCGGTGTGGTGTGGGGTGACAAGGGCGATTAGGCATGGTCTTAGCCACACACCCCCTCGTGTGCTGCGCCGGCCTTCATAGGTGCTCGCTAACAGCAGTTGCCCCAATAGCCTGTTAAGGCTATATGTGGGATCTTTGTCTTTGTTCCAGACATGCGTGGTGGTGTGGGGGGTGTCTGTGGTGTGGAGAGTGGAAGTGTAGTGGTTAGTCGTCCTCTCTGATAGCGAGTGAGTACTGTGCGGCAGTGGTGCATTCCAAGTTGAAACTATGCCCATTATCACCGTTGTGATAATGTAGAGTAGAAATGTACGCAGTGCACGCAGTTGAGCGGGTGCAATTGAGGACGAGCAGGTGTGCGCGCTGGGGAAGGAGGTTGGCACCGGGGAGAACGGAGATGGGGGCGATGATTAGGGATGAAAGAGTGCGAGAGGTACATGAGGACTCGGAATGAGGAGGAGTATTTTAGCGGGAGTGTGCGTGAGCGAAGGGAGTTGTTCGGGGACAAAGAGAGAAGACATCTCGACGCTGCTGCTCGAGCCGTCAATGGGACTGCGTCCTTCACGCCGTCACCGGACGGGTGTTGGCTGAAGCCCCCGCCCGGGACAGACGGGTGAGTGGGTACGGGGCAGTGTAGGAGAGGGCAGCGGCGAGATAGGAGAGAGTCGGTGAGATGAAGAGGTGAGATGCAGAATAGGTGAGAGCGGGTAGTAGGAGAAACAGAGTGTGTGGTGACAGTGGAAGGCAGTCATAGGAGTGCCTACAATGGGTGCGAGAATAGGATTAATAAAGTGTAAGAAGGTGACCTGTTACTCGGTGTCAGTGTGAGTAATTTCAAGAAATATAAAAGTTGCAAGTTGCAAAATTAAAACCTCACTATGAGGGCGTTATTGTAGCAAGAAGCAAATTGGCCTACAAGGTGGCCTGGAGATGGCAGGACAGCCAGAAAGTTGCCAATGGGGAGCACAGGTGGTGCATCTGCCAGTCATCTCAGTTAATCAACCCATGGCACGTGAGTCTGCCATATTACCTCGTGCCAGTAGCAAGTCTTTGACACTTCAAGTGGCAAGTGCATCGAGCCTGGCACAAGCACTGTTGGCGATGTCATCCCTACTTGGGCATGGTGTTGATCACCCACCCCCTCGTGTGCGGTGCCAGTCTTCATAGGTGCACTTGTCCCAACAGCGTGTTAAGGCTATACGGGGGATTTTTGTCTTTGCGTGCGTCTAGGTTGACAACACTGGGGAGACAGACGTGGCCGGACAAGGTGCTGGCCACCCTTCCCACTCACCGGTGCGCCTCGCTAACAGTCGGTGAAGGCTACGCGGGGGACCTTTGCCCTTTGTGTGGTGCAGCATCACCGTTGAAGGGGCCGCCGGGTTTGATGACGATGGCGCCGCGGCTGCGCGTCTCCTCCTCGGCCTGCGTCATGCGCTCGCGCGTCGCCTGGTACGAGTCGTCCGTGGCGCAGATCGTCAGCTTCTCCTGCACGGTGCCCACGCAGTCCAGCCGCGGCACGCCCAGCCTGCACACGCGCACACAGGCGAAGAAGCCGCCCCCCCCAGGTAGCCTTTAACAGACTGTTGGGGCAAGTGCCGTTAGCGAGCGGCAGCGCATGTGAAGGGCGGCACGGTGTGCTAGGGGCTGGGAGGTCAGCACTGCCGCCACGACCGGCCGCCCGTTTTTCTGCCCAGTGCTGAAGTTTACACACGGCAGCGGGGATGCGCTGTACGCATTTAAGGCTGCATCGACCTAGGGGAGACCCTGGACCGGTTCTGATATTCTCATCACTGCATCACTGGTGTTGGCCACGAGCATAAATCGAACTCGGGTAACCGGGTTCATAGTGCGCGAACCAATTCGCTACCACCCTGCCCCCATACAAACACACACAGGTATACATACACGCATACACAGGTGCTAATGCTCACGCACGCACAGGCTGCAACACATACATGCCCACACGGGTACACTCACACTCACACAAGGTTATAAAGATAGGAGCAGGTACTAACAAGCACACAGGGGTATAAACACATGCAAATATGTATGCGCAAGTATCAACACACATAAAGACACACATGCATGTATGTGCATGCCTAGGCACAGGCCGGAATGTACAGGCATAGTCACGCATACCGGAATTGTTGCATCAGTATCAGCAGCATTACCATTACGCTAATGCACGCAGGCGCCTTCCACTAATGTCTCAAGGCTCCTAATAAGAATAAGGAAAGGCCAAGAGAGAAGAAGCCAAATAGAATAAAGGGACTTAAGATGTGGTTTTTAGACGAGACTTATTATCGGATGAACGAATTTCCAACGGTAGGGAATTCCACACACGGCAAGTGGCCGCGCTCACCCCAGGAACGCAGCCGGGGTCGAGGCACGCACAGAGCTCTTTATCACAGATATCAATGCACGATGGGAGGAACAATCCTCTGGTCACGTTTTGCAAAGACATCAAACTTAGCGATAAAAAGTTGCTCGTATCATCACCACCACCACCATCATCGCGATCATTATAACCACGCTTATTTGTTTCCAGCATTTACGTTTAATTCGTGTTTCCCGTCACCGTTTTGCTAAAGTTTTTTTTATCACTTTCTCCCCAGGTTAAAATCCCGACCACACTATCGGCGACGTCACGAGACGGCCAATCCATTCGGGAAAATCTCGCAGAGCCGCGCGCCACTCCGTGTCGCAAGAGAACGGCCCGCGGAAGCGGACATCGAAGAGCTACCACTGAGGTATATTCTTCAAGTGGCCTCTGGTGCACACACAGTAGGGGGGTAGGGGTAGGGGTGGCGGGGGGGAGCAGCACTTTCCCATCCGCTCTGACCAACGAGAATCGCACGACAGTCAAACCGATATTTGAATTCTCGGAGATGACATTCAGCCGAAGAAAGTGCAGAACCGCATTGAATGCTACAGTGTTAATTTTTTGCTCAAGTCATCGGTGGGTGAACAACACGTGACAATCGTCAAATCGCTACACTTGAGAGAGCGGTTTAATTGCCGGCGGTGGGCTGAAACCTGGAATCTAACCCACTCGGCGTCTGCGACCTCTTGAGCCAGCCCTTGAATTCCTCTCCGTTTGCAGAAAGCGTTCGACCCGTATTCTTAGTCGGGGCTTGTCTCAGCCTCGGGCCTGGCTCAGGGCGAGCTGCTGGCTCAAAGCCAATGCTCACCCTGAGCAACGCTGCGAGCACGGTCCGTGTCCACGTCCGTCCAGTGCTCGCCGAGCTGCATGGGCTTCCGTTTGCCGAAGGAATGCGTGATGAGGTCGCGCTCATTACCCACAAGGTGCTTGCCACAAATGAACCACAATGCCTTGCTGATCTCGTCGAGTAACATAAGCCATCATCACGCAAACTCCGGTCATCCTCGCAGCGGATTTTGGCTGGCAGTCACAGACGGTGGTCACCGCATCGCACGCGTTCAGATGCGCTTCTGCAGCCGTCTGAAACGCTCTTCGTTCCGATTTCAGGAAGCCACTGGAGCAATGCACTTTCACATCATCATCTAGATTGAAAACTAATTTCTTTAGAAATACTTCTTGTGATAATTGTTTTTTTACCCTTTAATCTGGCAACAAAACTGACACCTTTTTTACAAGGAGTCATGTTTGTATAGACCACAATACCTGCGGTCATAATGCAAACAAAAAACATAACTCCGATAATGTATGCATTGTCCTTGAAGTTGATTGGTCCACACCCGAGATAGCTTTCCTTAGAGCCTAGTCTCACATGGTGTTGGACCAAATGACGCCAAAAGGCGCACGTGCGCATTATCAGAGTTATGTTTTTTTGTTTGCATTATGACTGCAGGTATTGTGGTCTATGCAAACATGACTCCTTGTAAAAAAGGTGTCAGTTTTGTTGCCAGATAAAAGGATAAAAAACCAATAATCATATTTTTTTACTGCCAAATGAGGTTCCAATGGTGTAAACTACTTCTTGTGTTTAGTTTGTTGTCCTTACCCCGCACCTCCGATTAACACGGTTGGCTACGTACGGTGCGAAAGACGTTCAACATACATAGACATACATTCCCACAAGGCAGAGCCAAGAGGCGAGCCGCGATTACGAACGAGAGCGGTTCGGTTGCGAGCTCACCCCTCCGTGCGCGCGGCCGGCGGGGACTCACCGGTCCACGTGCTGGTGCACACAGTCAAAGCTGCCCTGAGCACCGTCCCGCGAGCGGTAGATGGAGAAGGTGCGGAAGCCGCTGGGGCTTTCGGACAGTGGCACAGGGATCTTCATGTACTGCGGGAAATTCAGAAAAACTCTTAACCGAGGGGTGGCACGGCCCGGTGACATCTGTGCCATCGAGTCGGCGCCAACCATACAGGTTGGTGCCTGCCGAGCGGTGGTGGAGTGTGGTTGGCATGGCTTGAAGTGGGGTCCCCAGTCCAAGTTAACCCCCCTTCCACCACCCCCTACCCCCCCCTCTTCTCCATGCCTCGGCGCCCGCGGTGCAATTGTACCGCCTGCACACTCGGGAGCTACGCCATTGGTACCAACCCAGCGGTCAGGTAGCAATGAGCACACTGCCGAGTATATTTCTAACCACGGCTGGCACTAACACCATGGACCAGTTGGCCGCTAGTGATGCCAGAGAGCATCGTGGCTTTGGCCCGAACGGCGCTGGTCATAGGGTGAGTGCCGTGCAAATCAGCTGGCAGTGAAGGTCTACCCTCCTCCCCTGCTGGCCGCCCAGGCAGAAGTTTCCAGTGGGACTGGTTTGGCGACAAAATAGTTTTGCACCTCTAGTTGTTGTTGTAGTCATCATCACCACCACCACCACCACCCCTCGGGCCACCCCCCTCTAAACACACCCAACACCTCCACCCCACCCCCCCTAGGAGGTCTAACAGCTGTGAGCAGACCACCCCCCACACACCCAGGTCTCCTTTGTGATGTATGTTATGTATTTATCTAGGAGAGCCACACCGAGTCACCGACTCTTGTCTCTGCTGCTGCCACATTGAGGTTTTTATTTTTTAGATGTCAAATAACGATGAATTGCGTTCATTATGCACGTGGCGAGAAAACTGGCGCACCCGGAGAAAACCAAGGCCTTGTGTGAGACGGGGAACACTCTATCCCGTGCCACGAGTTAACATTATCAAGCCACTGGAGCCATGCACCTTTAAATCTAGATTGAAAACTAAGTTCTGTAGAACTGCTTCTTGTTGTGTTTAGTTTGTTGTCCTTCCCCTGCACCTCTGATTAGCGCGGTTGGCGACGTACAGTGCGAAATAAGTTCAACATACGCACATACTACTATACACGCCACTATAAACTACACTACTCTACACCACTCGCTAGACACTCCACTACAATACACTACACTACATTGAATCATCATTTCTTTAGAATTGTTTTTTGTGTTTAGTTTGTTGTACCTCCCCCACACCTGCGATTAGCACGGTTGGCTACGTACGGTGCGAGAGAAGTTCAACATACGTACGACCCCCCCACCGCCCCCCGCAATGACCAGTGTGGTGAAGTATGGTCAAACAAACTCCAGGGCGGACAAACAGTGTGGAAGAGGCCTCCGCCCAGCAGTGGATGGACAAGGCGCTCTGAATTATGGTGATTGTTATTTTTAGCGACGTTCTGCGGCCACCAACGGCTGAGTGGGGCGCCCATGTGAGATGGAGGTGGTGATGGAGGTCCTTACCCCCTTGTCTCCTCCCAGACAGATCTTTGCCTGTGGGGATGAGGCTCCCTGTGGTGGGGAAAAGAGGAGAGGAGGGATTGGGAGGGAGCAGACACAGGGGGGGAGGGGGTAGTGTTTGGACATTCATTATTCATTGATTAATTAACTTCACTTAAATTCCTTTCAATAATTGTGTTTAGTCTTTCGAGTCCTGATTATCAGCATCACAAGACGAAGAATCTATTTGGAATGTGCACAGCAGGGCGGATCCCCTTCTTGTGAAGAGAATGGCCGGCAGAAGTGGACATCACAGAGCTATTTCTGAGCGACCTCTGATCCAACAGAGCGGAGGGCAGCACTTTCCCATCCTGCCCTGCCAACCGAGAGCAACGTTCGTCACATGACGAACATCAAACCGATATTTTAAATTCTCGGGAGGTGGAATTAAGACAATTTAAGAAGCCTAATTTAACGCGATTATACCGGCCTGAGACCGTAAAACTCGCTTGACTTGAGAAGGCCGAATTAATCACAGACGTCTCTGCCCACCCCCCACTGACCCACAGCTGCGTTCATCACCAAGATGATGTGCAAACAAAGACCAGCTCCCCCGTATAGCCTTAACAGACTGTTGGGGCAAGTGCTGCCTGCGAATACCTATGAAGGCCGGCACGGCACACGAAGGGGGTGGGTGGCCAACAACCACGCCTGTCCGCCTTCGTCTCCCTCATGGCAATGTTTAACACATCCCACCAGGTACTCATTTGAGGATGATTCGATCTAGGGGAGGCCCAGGACCAGTTCAGATAATCCTCACTGGTGGTGGCCGTGAGCGCGATGCGCAAACACACACGCTTGCACACGCACGCTGTTCCCATGCCGTCAGCCAATACACAAACACAGGGAGGAAAACCTCCATGAATATGCACGGTGGGATTTCGTGCAAATGCTTTCCGACGTGCGTCTCATCCTTGGAACGGATTTAATCGGCGGAGATCGAGTCGTGGAGGCGCACCACGAGATGGTGATCAACGTGGTGGCGTGACGTCGTCACCCGTCCAAAAAGGCTTCTCCGTGATAGCGTGGGGGGGGGGGTCGTGGCAACGCTTTGGCGAGCCAGTCCGTGAAATTGTCAAGATTTTATCGAGGGGTACTTCCCGAATGACGACAACAACATCAAGGTTCGATGTTATTTTTTCCTTGCGTATTTGTTTTGTTTTGTTACGACAGTTATTGTGGTCCCCTGCATTTTGATGGGACGGTGCTTATGCATAAAATGTAAAATAAATCAACTTAGTCCGAAGAAAAATGTAACCGCCGGGTGATTTAACACCCACAACCAAAATAACCTCGGACGCGCTTGATTTGGTCTATTACTATTAAACTATATATGTTATTTTACCAGGTAAGGCCAACTGAGCTGTATAGCTGTTTCAGAAGCGACCTGGCTATGGCATGGCGATGGGGAGGCCGTCATTCAGCAGTGAATTGACATTAAAGGGTTGTTGCATGCACACTCGGTCAAGCAGACAGATTGTTTAGTCTCGTCCACACTGTGCTCATACCGCTACCAACACACTGTGCAGGTCAAAACAACACACTCACCCACTCACTTACTCACCGACTTACCTACTCGCTCGCTCACTCACCCACCTACTCACTCACAAAGCCACTCACCACACTGCAAGCACAATAAGATGCTCACCCACCCACTCAATCACTCACTCATTCACTCACTCATTCATTCACCTGCTCCCTCACCGAGCCACTCACCCACCCATCACAGTGTAGGTCACAACACATCTATTTTTCTGCTCCTTCCCTCGCACTGCTCCACTGTGGAATTCCCTCCTCCCATCATCGTCGTCTTTCCCCCCCAAAGCTCTCACAACATTAACCTTCCTCAACTCAAGAAGACACGTGTTCAAAACTATTATCTCTTACAACTTTGATAATACTGTAAAAAGCCGTTTAGTGACGGTCCTTCGATCTTTTTGAGCCTTTGCTCTGCAACGTTATTCAGAAAAAGGAAAAAAGGAAAAAAGTGGTCCAACATTTCAGGCAACAGCCCAACTTCAGAGCACCGAGAAGAAGATGGGGGGTGGGGTGCAGAGTGAAACTCGCCAAACTTGTGGCTGGCAATGCGCGCGCGAGCTTTACAGCGCGGGGAGGGAGATTTTCTCTACCTCCTATAAAAGCGCCGAGTCTGTGTTTCCCCGAGGCCGCGTGGCCAAGGTCCACGGCCCGACGTCACAGGGTGCAGATGGAGGCAGCTGCGCTGGGCGCAGCCCCCGAAACCGCTCGCGTCAGCTGATGCCGGATGGCGCCTCTACGCTCGAGCGAACCCAAAAAAGGGGGGTGCTTTGGACTTAACTTGGGGTTTGACAGTGGCTTGGAGATGCTAAATGCCTCGCTTGGAATTCAGGAGGTCGTGGGTTAGATCCCGACCCGGACGCCTGTATATTTGGAGTTTGCGTGTCTCTCTCTCTCCCCGTGATCACGTGGATTTTTCTCCGGGTCCTTTCCCTTCACATTCAGAATCAACATTTGGCTGCTATAAATGTCCAGATGATAAGCCACTTTGTTGAGGTATCATTTGTGGCCAGGTCACTCCTGAATAAAGCTATGCAGCTCAGTGGGCATTACCTGGTAAAAATAAAGTTAACATAGTTACGTTAACTCTGCCACATTGACCGGACGTGCTGTAAGAAGTTGGCAGCACCCACACTTTACCCCACCACGGGCAATCACAGCCAAGCTGCGGTGAACCCATTCGTGCTGCTGGGTGGACAGAGGCGGAGGGCGTTGTGGGAGGAGGGAAAGGATTTGGGAAACTTGCCCCATTGTGACAACTGCCGCGCCTGGAGGTCGTCTCGGACCTGCGACCTCTGGATTGCAAGTCCGGTGCGCTGCTAACGATTAACGTCGCAGCGGCAGCTTAGTCATAGATGTTAATTGATTAAATGACAAGTAATTAGGGCCTCTATACACAACGCAGTGGGCTAACCAGCTGACGAATACGAGCATTACTGTACAGGTGGCGTCTCAAGCTCAGATAAAATATAATTATTGGCCAGTCAACCCATTACCGACAGCTCGTTAGCCGCACAATGAGTCATGCACTCCCCCCTCCCCCCGTGACTCCATAAATTATGCCCATTGGAAGCCCAGGCGATAATTCAAATCAGTAGTCTATTCTCCTTTTGTCACTCATCTCATCCACACTGTTCAACCACCACTACTGCATGTCACAGCAGCACACCCGCCCGCATAATCGCACACTCTCTCACTCGCTCGCCCACTCACCAGAACCCACTGACTCACCAACTCAGTCACCAGAACCCACTGA
>CM025621.2:12589255-12601135 GCA_014621495.2 Entosphenus tridentatus | reverse complement strand
AATGTCTGACCCCCCCCTCCCCCCACTAGGTTCGTGACGTCATTTATGTGTGTTATTTATTGTCCTTCCGCCGTACCTCCGATTAGCTAGGTTGGCTGTGTACGGTGCGAAAGAAGTTCAGCATGCGTGCATATCTTTCGCACCGCACGTAACCACCGGAGGTGCCCGTGAAGGGCAATGCACAAAGCACAAAAATCACTTCTCAAGAAAGGAGTTTGCAACAACTAATTTGCACAACATAAAACGCATGTCGTGCATCGAACCCGGATGGCCACACTTCCAAAGGCACACGTACATACAAAGATCCCCCGGGTAATCTTAGCACACTTTTAGGGCAAGTGCTTGTCGAGATACACCTATGAAGGCCTGCACGGTACACGAGGGGGTTTGTAGTCAGCACCACGCCCGGCCGCCTTTGTCTCCCCAGTGACGATGTTTACACACCGTACCAGGTTCTCATTTGAGGTGAAGTCGACCTAGGGGAGACCCAAGACCTGTTCAAATAATCGTCACAGGTGGTGGCCGTGAGCAGGAATCGAACTCGGGTCGCCGGGTTCATAACGCAGCGCGCTAACCGCTCCACCACCGCTCCACAGTAACAGCCGCCATTCGCCACTAAGGGGCGGTGACGGCACCACGGCGCCTGTGCCAGGCTAGGTGCACCTTGAGGCCACGTGAAGTGTCGAAGGCTCGTTGACAGGAGGTCACGGGACGGACCCAGTAGGTGCCATGGGTTGACTTACTGTAGATGACTGGCAGATGCACCAGCTGTGCCCCCGACTGTGCCACCGCCGCTCACCGCTGATGTGGCGGTGACGTCATCACGTCGCTTGTGCCAGGCTAGGTGCACTTTGAGGCCAAGTGAAGTCTGGGAGGCTCGCTGCTGACAGGAGGTCACAGGACCCAGGTGGCATGGGTTGACTGTCTGAGATGACCGACAGATCCACCAACTATGCTCCCCCTACTGTGCCAACTCGTATTTTAATCGCCCGGCGCTCCGCTCGTTGTTGTGAGCGTCGCTACTCTGCCGTCTGTGGGGCGACTACCTCCAACTGACCAGTAGCGTCCTTCACGAGCCTTCCTCCATTCAGGCTGACCTTGATACTACTGGTAGCAGTCTTTGGCAAGATTATTCAGCTCCACATTCTCCCGTACCGCATCAGTGCATCTCTTCTCCAGCTTGTGTCGTGTCCGTTTAGCCCCCTCTATCCGGTAAAATAGAAGCTGTGTGGGCATGCGGTGGCTAGGCATGCGGGCTTCATGACGTTGCCAACGCTGCCTTGCCTGCCAGATGAGCTCACAGATGGGAATGTGTCCAGGTCTTTCAAGGATTTGTGAGCTCCTCACACAATGCAGCCTGGTTAAAACCCAGGATGGATCGTAGGCAGGCCAGCTTGAATGTTTCTAACCGCTGCAGATGTTCCATTTGAGGGGGTCCACATTTCACAAGCATAGAGAAGGGAGGGCATGACTGTGACCGAGAAGACGCGATGCTCCGTTTGGGGCAACAGACCAGGTAGCTTCCAAACAGCATTACGCAGCCAATTAAAATAATCCGCCCGACTGATTAGGAGTGAGACCTCTGCTATAAAACTGGAGCTGGTCATAAGCACACTGTCCAGGTATGTTAAACTTTTCACCACAACTACTCCGTCACCAGTGGGGAGTTAAAGGAGTGGAGTGTTTGATTGCACAAAATACCCAGGAAGGTGCTTAGTTTTGGTGTGGCTGATGGTAAGACCCCACCTCTTCGCAATACAATCCAGGTTGAGCAGCAGCGCCTCCAATTCATCGTTTGAGTAAACAGCTATCACCAGATCATCACCACACATATACATGGTTGATCAATAGGGAGCCATGCCTCGACCACACCCGGGTGTCGATCAGCCTCCCATTATATCTGTACAAGATGGAAATTCCCCCGGTACAGCCATGGAAAGCTTCTCGAACTACGTGGTCAAAGATGAAATGAAATAATGTGGGAGACAGAGGACATCTCTGTTGTACTTCACACAAAACAAAGACAAATATCCCCTGTATAGCCTTTACAGACTGTTGGGGCAAGTGCTGTTGGCGGGCACCTATGAAGGCCGGCATGGCACACGAGGGGGTGGACGGCCAACACCACGCCCGGACGCCTTTGTCTCCCCAGTGGTGATGTTTACACACCGCACCAGGTACTCATTTGAGGCTGAGTCGGCCTAAGAGAGGCCCTTGACCGGTTCAGATAATCGTCACTGGTGTTGGCCGTGAGCGGGAATGGAACTCAGGTCGCTGGGTTCGTCGCTCAGCGTAGCGCTAACCGCTGCACCACCGCTCCCCACTCCACACGCTCAGCCACAAACTGACAACAGCTGCCGTTCGTCACTAAGTGGCTGTGACGCCACCACGGCGCTCGTGCCAGGCTGGGTGCACCTCGAGCCCGTCACGTGAAGTGTGGACGGCTCACTGCTGCTGGCAGGTCACAGGTCAGACCCAGGTGCAATGGGTTGACTGGTGTGCCAGGCTAGGTGCAGGAAGAGGTTACGATATAGTCCCAGGTGCCATTGGTTGATTGATCTGCCAGGCTAGGTGCAGGAAGAGGTTACATGTCCCATGGGTTGACTGATGTGCCAGGCTAGGTGCAGGAAGAGGCTATGGGACAGTCCCAGGTGCCATTGGTTGACTGATGCGCCAGGCTATGTGCAGGAAGCAGTTACATGACAGACCCAGGTGGTGGCATGGGTTGACTGATGTGCCCGGATAGGTGCAGAAAGAGGTTACCGGACAGACCCAGGTGCCATGGGTTGACTGATGCGCCAGGCTAGGTGCAGAAATAAGTTACATGTGCCATGGGTTGACTGGTGTGCCAGGCTAGGTGCAGGAAGAGGTTACGAGACAGACCCAGTTGGCATGGGTTGACCGACCGAGATGACCGGCAGACGCACACGGAGACATTGACACGCCCGTAGACACACACACCCCCACCCCCCAACCCTCCCGTGGCCATCTGTCTGTGCCCGGGTCTCTTGGCGCCGTTCGCGGACCCCACACGGAGCCTGGCGAGCAGCAGCAGTGGCAGCCAAGAGGCAACACAACGGCGCCGAGAGAAACAAAATAAATCTCCCAGAATTCCCCCTGCGACAGAATGCACCCTGCAACAGGGGGCATTCTGTTATTCTTCTTGCGAAGGGGGGGTGGGGGGGTGGGGCTGCCGTGGACCATTAAGGAGGAGAGGCTGAGTCACTCCGTTGCCATGGCGACCGAGGCCGTTACCCCTGGTCACCGTGACGCGACTGGGCCAAGCAATGTCCGATTTAAAAGTGTCGAATAAATATAAAGGATGAAATATAAAATGAATTAATGGCCACCAGAGTTGTATTAAAACACACACACACACATGCGAAAAAGCCGTGAAACTATAAGGGAGCCTGAATGTGTAAGAGCTGTTCAGAGCGTAATGTGTCTGGCTCCCGATTATCGGGCAACAGTAATGGACCCTGGACTAGTGTGGTTAGGGCGAGGGTTTGGTTGGCTTGTGTGGTTATGGTGATGGTCTGGTTGGCTAGTGTGGTTCGGTTTAGGCGCTGGCTGGCTAGTGTGGATAGTGTAGGGTTTGATTGTCTTGTGTGGTAGGGGTTAGTCTCTGGTTGGTTAATGTGATTAGGGCTAGGCTCTGGATGGCTGGTGTGGTTATGGTTCGTGTCTGGTTGTCTAGTGTGGTTAGAGTTAGGCTCTGGTTAGCTACTGTGTTTAGGGTGAGGCTCTGGTTGGTCTAGTGTGGTTCGAGCTAGGGTCTGGCTGGCTAGTGTGGTTAGGCTAGGTTTTGGTTGGATAGTGTGTTTAGGGCTATGGCCTGGTTGGCTCGTGTAATTAAGGTTAGACTCTGGTTGAATCGTGTGGTTAGCGTCTCGTTGGCTAGTGTGATTGAGGCTAGGGTCTGGTTATATTATTAGTGTGGTTATAATTCAAGTGGCTAGTGTGGTTCGATTTCGTATGTGTCTGGCTAGTGTGCATATAGTAAAAGTCTGGGTGGCTAGTGTGGTGAGTGCTAGGTTATGGTTGGCTAGTGTGGTGAGGGTTAAAGTTTGGTTGGTTCGTGTGGTTAGGGCTATGATATGGGTGGCTAGCATGGTTATGGCTAGGGTCTGATTAGCTAGTGTGGATAGTGAGAGGGTCCGATTGGCAAGTGTGGTTAGGGTCTGGTTGTCTTGTGTTGTTAGCGTAGGGTCTGATTGTCTTGTGTGGTTGGGGTTAGGCTCTGGGTGGCTAGTGTGGTTAGGGATCGGGTATGATTGGCTAGTGTGGTTAGGGTTAGTGTTTGGTTGGCTAGTGTGGTTAGGTTTAGTGTCCGGTTGACTAGTGTTGTTAGGGTAGGGTCTGATTGTCAAGTGTGGTTAGGGCTAGGTTTTGCTTGGATAGCGTGGTTATGGTTAGGCTCTGGGTGGCTAGTGTGGTTAGGGATCGGGTATGATTGACTAGTGTGGTTAGGGTTAGGGTCTGGAAGGTTAGTGTGGTTCGCGATAGCGTCTGGTTGTCTAGTGTGGATAGGGCTTCGGTCTGGTTGGATAGTTTGTTTAGTGTGTAATTGAGGCTAGGTTCTTGTTTTTAGTGTGATTATAGTTAAAGTGGCTAGTGTGGTTAGGGTTAGGCTCTGCTTGGCTAGTGTGGTTATGGTTAAAGTCTGGGTGACAAGTGTGGTTAAGGCTAGGGTATGGTTGGCTATTATGGTCAGAGTTAAAGCCTGGTTGGCTGGAGCGGTTAGATCTAGGGTCTGATTGGCTAGTGTGGTTAGGGTTAGGCTTTGGTTGACCCGTGTGCTCTTCCCTAAAAATGGCCGAAATGCAGCGACATCTCCTCTTGTCTGCCTTTCACCTTTCGTGTTTCCACAGCGACAGGGAGGATAACGGGAACAACGACAACAACAACAAAAAACGAGCCTCTCCCTCTCTCGTCTCAATGCATGTACATTTATTCTTTACCTACGTATTTGTTCGCTTGTTATGGCATTGTACTGCACCTACAAGTTCCCGTAAAGCGCGGCGGAAACACGGACGGAGTTAACGCTTTGAACCACACAAATCACGCGTTTCGTTAAGAATGCGGCACACACACACGCAGTTGGGGTTAATTCAGAGCGGCTGCTGCAATGCGCCATCCGTCATCCACAACCACCACCACCAGACCGGCAACCGCTCAGTCGGGAGCTCTTCCCACACCCGAACCCTCCCACCACCGCCCAGCCCAGGATCTCTCCCCAAACGCGAGTCCTATTGGTGTCCCGCTAGACCACGACTCCCCGATTGGTGGCCGTTGAAAAATGCAAATTAGGTCAACGCGCACAGTACGAGCCCGATGCTCGTGAAACGCCTCCCACGTGACACACGCTTGCAATGATATAATGCAGCGGTCCCATCGCGGTGTCTGTGGTGTACTGTATAGTGCAGTCTGCAGATGTTATCGCTTGTATGTATGTTGACCTTATTTCGCACCGTACGTAGCCGAATGTTCTAACTCTCTGCTGTGAAGGGCTGTTGCTTGAAACGTCGTTTATTACACATATTATACATGTATATGTCATACCTGCCACCCTCCTTTCAGTACCTACCTCATTACAGACCAATTCAGACATTATTGGTCATCATCTTACAAAGTCCCACCACACGGGAGAAACACAAACGAATAGACCCATTTTTCTTTTACTCAATTTCCCTGTACAATAATACGGGTAAACCGTATGGGTTGACAGGTATCATACATTGTTCTTCAGGATTGTTGTTCCTGAAAGATGCGTGGAGTTTAACTTCAATTTGAATTGACGTCATCGACCGTCGTCGTGGAGGATATAAGTAACGCAGATAACAAGACAACATGTATGTCTCCTTCCATACAGATACCCGAAGGAGACATCGTCTTCTCATCAGCGAATTTGATGAGCTATGAAGAAGGGCCACTGCGCGAAACTTCACATATCTATATATTACTATAAGGCCTCAGTTATTGACGAATGTGTTGAGTTGTTATTGTCAATTGTGCTTGTACACCACTTCCAATCGGGCTGCTGCAGCATCACCATCAAATCATATGGCCTGTTTAGCAATCATCGGGCTCGTGCAGTGTGTAACGGCTTCATTGGATTTTTTTAGTTTTTACTGGAGACAAATCTGTAAACTCGAACAAGTGGGGTGGGTGGACTGGAAGTTGGGGATATCTGCCCGAACCCTAACAACCCCTAACAGCACTTGACAGAGACGCCGCTACCAGTAGCAGCAGTAGCAGCAGCAGCAGCAACAGTTGCATCAGCCTGCGAACGCATGCAAGTAGAGCGCTTAAGTCACGATTATGCTGCAGGCATGTAGAGGCAGAATGAGAGGAGATCAACGGGGGGGGGGGGGGGGGGCGGCCCCGGAGAGGGGGGGGGGGGGAGTCCCCCCCCCCCCCCCTGCCATTACATTGGAGGGTCGGGGTTGCACACATTCATAGCCTTCATGGCTACATGGCACTCCCGTCGGATTTTAAAGTGGGCAAGTTTATTGCCCCCCCCCCCAAAAACCGAATAAACACCCCCACCTCCTCTCTGATATCCCATCATTCCGCCACAACTGGCTACAGGACATGTTAATAATGATTCACTTCACAAGGCAATTGATTGGTTAATTAGTCGAGTGGTGACGTCATCACTCGGGGAGGGGGGGGGGCAAAGGGTACGCGGCAGCATTGTCTGGTGGCGGCGGCGTCATCTTTATGCTGATGATCTCCAGAGAAGGCGAATAATTCTGTGTTAATGAACGTGTCGCGTGCATCGGTAGCGGAACTATGGAGCGCTGGTGAGCCCCAAGTCAAGGCGAAATCGGTGGTTGCTCAGTTGTTTACAGAGTAGCAGGGCTACGCTGGACCGATCACTCCCAAATAAGGTGAAACCGGTATTGATGAAATTGTCGTATATAGGCTCGCAGTGCTACACCCCACTGACGATTCCTATTCAAGGCGAAACCGAGTTTTTGACATCGGCGTTTTAACGCGTGGTCATTTCACAAGGTAGCAATGCTATACTGGATTGATGATGAATCATAGTCAGCTCGAAGCCGGTGCATAGTGGCCATGTTCCATGCTTTTAGCCTTTTTAATGAACAGTGGTTCAACCAATACTTACTGTGATTCCTTGCATCCTAAACACACCCGATTTCATTGTGCAATTCATTGCAAGTCATCGGCATCATCTTCATCATCATCAGTAAAGCTACTATATATATATTTTTGGGAGGCTCAATCAGGTCACATGGTCATCTGGCAGTCCCTACCTTCATCAGCCACGACCACTCTTACATAACCATGCCTACGAGCTCACTATCACAACCCACGCAGGAAGCAGCATTCCCCTCGCTCTCTACGAGATAAGCCCGCACACTGCTCAGCTATCCCCGCCCGCGACTCGGGCAGCCCAGCCCACACTCATATGAGGAGTTGAGCATGAGGCCAGAAACATTTTGAACCGGGGGACAAAATCCCCGATTTTCACGAAACCTTCACGGGTGACATGGGTCGACTTTCTGACACCTCCGGGGCCCACTCCCGTCCCTATCAGGACATTTGGTAGATTTATCATCATCATCATCAGTAGTAGCAGCATCAGCATGGGCAAGCGCTTCATCATCACAGAAGACACAAGGGCCATGCGAGCAGTTGGGTCAGGCGAAATGTTTCTGGTGGAGAACAGAGGCACGAGGCGGAGTTCCACGTGAGCATGATTATCAGGCTCGACATCAACATGGGACGTGCCAAAACTGTTTCTAACAGCTACTGTCGCGTCATGCCTCAATTATCCGCATAATTGTTACTGTTAATATTGTGTATATTCTATTCTTACACACATGTAACCATCCACTGCACCCACGATTCGTTTTAATCGTTACTCATCCGGGCAGGCGATGTATTTGCTTAGTTTTGATCTGTTCATCGCATTGTTCCATTCCTCGTTTTGTTCTGTTTCATGCGTAGAGCCACTGTTGTCGTTCGCACCGATAGCAGAACTCGAACAGCCCGGTAAACACGGAACGTTGGGCCAACGTCGTGCCAGCGTTGACCCAACACGTGACAACGTTGGCCCCAAACGTTGCTATTGTTTACTGGGTTCATGGCCTATTTGTTTGTGCAGGTCGTACTCAATTCTCACGCACACAACTCGATGCTTGTAGCGTGATCACGAGGATCGACATTGATCGGTCGATTTATCGATGTCCGTGCGGCATTCGTGGATGACGGGCACTCACAATGCCTCGCGAGACCACGCGAAGCACGTGGATTAAAGGCAGAAGCGCCGCCATCTTGGGCGTCCACGTAAAGCACTGACCAACAAAATGACGGCACGGCGCGTGAGTCACGTGACACCAGTTCCCCCCATGTAACCTCCCCCCACCCCACCCCCCTGGGGGGTTGAGGGGGTGAAGCCCCTTCCCCTCTCGGTCATTAAGCGTTCGCCTAGTAAAGAGACTAAATTCACTGAAAGCCCTTAATTAACTGCAGTTACTTGAACGTAAAACTAAATAACATTGACAATCGAAGTTTAAATCTCAGCCTATGGAGGTATGGGGGCGAGGGTTATTTTGCCGCACAAAGGATGACACAGTGTGGGTCTCTGTCCAGTGGCGGGTAAACGGGAGAACCGGGAGGGGGGGGTGGGGAGACTCGATCTCGAGTTTCCGCACCCGACGCGACTAATCATCGAATTCGTCCTGAGAGTTTCAAGACGAATCAACGAGGCTGAAAATAAGGCGAGAAGCTCACGCGTCCCAATCGCCAACTCCACTGCACTCACCCGTTCGACTGAACCCCACCAGGTGTGTCACTTCCGTTTGACCGCCACCCGGAGCGTAATTAACGGGACAAAGCAGCGGCATTTGGTTAAGCGGGGGCCACAACCTCACAGTCTGTATTTTTGCAGAGCACAAGGCAAGAGAGACGCAGAGACACGCGTTTGTTCTAATAATATCTCAGGCAATTGGACCCTCGACGACACGGAACATCATGATCATCAAGAGTCCTGACACGTGTCGATGCGCGAACCTCAATGACTGAATCAATAGAACGACTCCAGTGCTCGGCCCATCGACAAAGTCGGCACACTCATCTCGACGTCTCCCCTGATTTGCTCCACGTTGAGGAGAACCAAATCCCCATCTCGAGGGTTTTTGTCGCAGCCTCGGGTGACAACGCGAGCAGGTGGATGGAACCATTGTGATGGCAAGCGGCTTCGCCATCCTGATCAGCAAGTGCTAGAGACCAATTGGCTAACACAGAGACCCATAATCTCACATTAAGAGCCATAACATTAATGGGTTTCGGATAGCAGGTACAAATATTGTCAATTAACACGTCCAATTAGAGAAAGGAAAAGTTGAATTTCTTTGACTTGCGGCGAGAGAACAAGAGACTAAATTCATATTCTTTGGGTCTTTGGGTAAAGTCACGTAGAACAAAAAATAAAATAAAGAATATGAATTCCTGCAATCACGAAAGCTTTAAGTCAAGATTTAAATTTGACCGGGGATATTACGGGTGCCACAGGAAGCCCGAGAAGACAGCGAATTAAATAGCACGGGCAGTGTGAAGAGTGGAGGGCAGCTGGGAGTCGGGTAGTATCCCATTGCAAAGTTATTGAGTGGATATCACGGCCAGGGCTGAATGGAGGGGAGGACCATGACCGCCGACGTCATTAGGTAAGGACGCGGGGCACACGGAGCGATACGACAACTTCTAACCAGGCTGCTGTGCCAGTGGCTTTGTCATCAGAGCTGTCTCTAGCAGAGAACCGGTCTGGTGAATCCCAGCAACTGGTTCAGCACCATCGCCATCACGTCCAACGCACGTTGTCTTTGTCTTTTGTTCCAATTATCCATTCACGAGTCCACCTGCACGGGCCATGCGTGACCTGAGACTGGCAAAACCCGGGGTGGAGCTTTGCAAGGCTCCTCAACGTTCGAGTAATGACGTTTCAACAGCGCTCAAAGCAACGGAAGCATGAACAGACTCACCTACAGTGGCGTCATGATTATCAGCAACAGGAGCAGCACCATCAAGGTTGTCTGTGCTATATCATCATCGGTTAATTTATCATCATCATCATCATCATCCTAATCTACTGCTGTTGCGTCATTAACTGCACCCTGGACATAACATCGCTATCATCAGCATAATCAGCAGCCTCATCAGCATCATCATCGTATGCATCATTCTCACCTTCATCTATAACATAACCATCATCTGTGCTATACCATTATCATCATCAAAATCACCATCATCATCATCTGCTGCTGCGTTATCACCTGCGGTATAATGGCTATCATTTACATCATCACCGTCACCATCATCATTTGCAGCGTCTCCACAATTATCATTTGTATCATTCTCACAATAATCTACTTAATCACCATCTTCATCATCATCCGTGCTTGTACCATACTCGTCATCATCAAGTCATTATTATCAGCAGCAACATCATCACCCAGCGCATCATCAGCAAGCAGGATCGCAATGAATCAATGAATTCCAACACACGTAACCGATTGGGCGAATGCGCAGTTCCCATAAGCGTGTAACAATGAACGCGAGGCGCACACGAACCTCTCTCGGTCTGTATCCGACGCTAAATCATACACGCGTCGCTCCGAGTTATAGCGTCGTGTTGGTCCTTCCCCCGCACCTCCGATTCACCACGAGTTGGCTACGTACGGTGCGAAAGAAGCCCAACACGCTCCACGTACATAAAGTGCAATCTCCTTTCCTACCCGTCGAGAGAAGCCTGCCGCTTGTCGTACCCTCCGACTGAGTCGGTACGTGAAGTAAGTCATCGCAGAGTCATCGACGCGAGCCGTCATCGCTTTGCATTCCAGCCTGTGCAGCGTGCTAACACTGAGAGAGACACAAAGACAAAGATCCCCCGGGTGGCCTTCACAAACTGTTGAGACAAGTGTGGTTTTTTTTCTTTCACCCACTTGCCCCGGAACGCCACTCCAGGCGAGGAGGGGTGGGCTTTTGGTGGCCAAATAAGCTCCACACGCCTGCCTGACCGCCTTTGTCTCCCCAGTGCTGATGTTTACTCCACAACAGCACCGGGCACTCAGTGTTACGGCTGAATAGACCGAGAAGGGGAGGCCCAGCAGGGCAGGTTCACATATCCGCCACCGCTGTGATTATTGACCGTGAGCGGGAATCCAACTCGGGGGGTGCGCTGGGTTCGCAACGCAAGTGCGCTAACCACTGTGTCACCGCTCCCCGCAACACTGACAAAGATCCCCCATATAGACTGAACAGACTTTGGTGGCAAGTGCTGTTAGCGAGCACCTATGAAGGCCCGCACGGCACACGATGGCCACCTTCGTCTCCGTAGTGGCGATGTTGACGAAACACCACACCAGGTACTCAATCATGGCTGAGTCGACCTAGGGCAGGCCCATGACCAGTTCACATTACCGTCACTGGGCGTTGGCCGTGAGCGGGAAGAGAACTGGCGTGGCCGGGATTCGTAGCTCGACTCGCTAACCGCTACGCCCCCACCCCCCGTACACTTGCGTGCACACACTGACACACACGCGCGCGCTCTCTAGCAGGCAGGCAGGCAAGGTGTACGTTGCGCAGGCGTTGGCGTGTGGATCGTCAGCGAGAGGTAAACACGAAGAGACGAGCCGTGGATTCCCACGCGCGACCCCCCCCCCGCCCCCTTCCCCCCGAGCAGCTTCATTGGCTCATCCAGAAGACCAAGTGCATGGACAGCAAATCGTACATTCACGCATCGCCTCCACACGGTCGAAGACTATAAGGCAATCACCGTAACCATCGTCGCCATCATCATCACCATCGTCGTCGTCATAATCGACGGCGTCGTCGTCATAATCGACGGCGTCG
>CM025621.2:12567214-12589245 GCA_014621495.2 Entosphenus tridentatus | reverse complement strand
ACGGCGTCGTCGTCATAATCGACGGCGTCGTCGTCATAATCGACGGCATCGTCGTCGACGACATCATCGTCGTCGTCGTCACAAATCGGTGAAACCGCTGACGCGGATTGGGACTGCAGCGATGGGGCTCACAATGGGTCCGACTCTCGCTGGAGGAGGAGGAGGTAGGTTGACCGCACGCACGCAGGGCGTTCATAGCGCCAGGGGTTAAGTCGGGACAGGTCAGATTGGGTCAGGTCATGTTAAGTCAGGCGGGGTCATATCAGTTCAGGTCACGTCAGGTCGGTCATGTAAGAGTTATGTCAGATCGGGTGGGGTCAGATCGGGACATGTTGGGTCGGGTGGGGTCATGTCAGGTCAGGTGGGGTCAGGTCGGGTGGGGTGGGGTCTGGTCGGGTGGGGTCTGGTCGGGTGGGGTCAGGTCGGGTGGGGTCAGGTCAGGTCGGGTGGGGTCAGGTCGGGTGGGGTCAGGTCAGGTGGGGTCAGGTCAGGACAGGTCAAATCGGCTATGGGTCCAGGTTGGGTCAGACTCCAGTCCATGCTCAGCGACCCTCTTCCCGTCGCTCACCTCCCTCACGTTCACCAATCTAACGCGTTCAAACGCACGCGAGGTCGTTTCGCGCCGCACGCGCCTGATGCTGGACATACTACAACGAAGACAAAGATCCCCCGTTTGGCCTTGGACGGACTGTTGGGGCAAGTGCTGTTAGCGAGTACCTATTTAATGGGCCAGAAACGCCATTCGAGGGGGGGGGGGGGGTGTGGCAGCTTTCGTCTCACTAGTGGCCATGTTTATTGATCGTACCAGATACTCATTTGAGGCTGAGTCGACCTAGGTGAGACCCAGGACCGGTTCAGATAATCGTCACTCGGATCGGCCGTGAGCGGGAATCGAACTCGTGTCGCCGGATTCGTAGTGCAGTGCGCGAACCACACACGTACACACACACACATGTCCTGTTTCGATGTTCAGTTGTGAATCTGCAGTCTCTACGCCGTGACTCTGACTTTGTTCACTCATCATCAGGCGCGTGAAACTCGTAACGACTTGCTGCGCGAAATACTCGGCGAGATTCATTGCCCTGGTCGTATTCCGATTTAAAATGTTAAACAATGGTCAATCCCCTGTGCGATGGAAGGAGCTTCTCATCAGCAAGGATGTCCGGTGTTGGTACGAATTGCTGTGGTGAAGCAGCGAGTACACGCACGGTGGTGGCGGTGGTGTTCGCGGTAGCAGTATCCGTTGGTCGCGGAAGTGGAGGTGGCCATGGTGGTGGTGGCGGTGGTTGCAGTGTTGGCGGCTGTGGTGGTGACTGCGCATGGCCGTGGCGGTTTCCATTGGCTGCGGTCGCGGTGGTGGCGATGGTGGCGGCGGTGGTGGTGGTGGTGGCGGTGGTTGCAGTGTTGGTGGTTGTGGCTGTGACTGTGTCGGTGTCGTGGTCGTGGTCGCGAGGCGTGGAGCGGCGTAGGCCGCGCGCGCTCAGAACTCGATCTTGCACGCGGGGAACGACTCGTTCTGCATCACCACCGTGCTGCTGCTCGCCAGCACGAGCACGTTGAGCTCCTGCTGGCGCTGGTGCGAGTCGTGGTACCACTCGCGCACCACCTCCGTGTCGTGCGTCGGGATCACCGTCACCTGCGCGTGGGGGGCGGGGGGGAGGGGGTGAGGGGGGTGAGGGGTACCGATGATGGGGGACCGCTCTGACGGATTGAGTGATGATGGCGCTATCGAGCGATGTGGATGGTGAGTGGTGTTCTCAGCGGTGGAGTCATGTTGTGACCGGGTGAGCTCACCAAGTTAGCATCATCTGGCCAGCTCACCGGGTGAGGGTGAGCGTGCGAGCTCACCTGCATGTTGTTGCCGCCCCACTGCGCCTTGGCGTCGAGCATGGCGTCGAGCACGGCGCGGCTGGGCTCGCCACTCGCCGCGTCGTTGCCGCTCACCACGTAGTACGAGGAGCGCACGCGGCGGAAGAACTCCGCGTCCACCTGGGGCGCGCGGGGAGAGACGGCGAGACGCGGGGACGCACGGGGAGACACGGGGACACGCGGGGAGGCACGGGGAGATACGGGGAGACACGGGGAGACGCGGGGAGGCACGGGGAGATACGGGGAGACACGGGGAGATACGGGGAGACGCGGGAGACGCGGGGAGGCACGGGGAGATACGGGGAGACACGGGGAGACACGGGGAGATACGGGGACTCACGGGGAGATACGGGGAGATACGGGGAGACGCGGGGAGACACGGGGACTCACGGGGAGACACGGGGAGATACGGGGACTCACGGGGAGATACGGGGAGACACGGGGAGACACGGGGAGACACGGGGGGACACGGGGAGACACGGGGGGACACGGGGAGACACGGGGAGATACGGGGAGATACGGGGACTCACGGGGAGACACGGGGACACGCGGTGACATTCAGGGACACCCGGGGCGGGAACACGCAGGGACACGTGGGGACACATGGAGAGACGCAAGAAGACACGGGGACAATGAGACACCGAACATAGACACATGCGACACTCGTTTTTATCGGGGCTGGAGACTCGGCACGCGTATATCTTAGTTGCCTCTGCAAGAGGAATGTGGAATTTCCCATCACTGGCTGCGCAGGGACTGTATGCACGACTTGATCCCTGGATGCTCATGGGAGCAGGAGTGGAATGTTTTGCTCAGAGGGCCCTTGGTGGCTTCTTCTCGCGGGTACAGCAACAGCAGTAAAAGCAGTAACAGAAGTAACAGCAACAGTAGCAGCAGTAGCGAACTGCAGCAGGAAGAGCAACGGCAGTAGGACACAGCAGCAGTCGCCAGAAGCAGCCGCTCGGTGTCTGCACGAGAGAGTGCCTGTCCGACGTTCCGAGTCCGTGCGAGCAGAAGGAAGGGCGTGTGTCCCCCGCGTGTCCCCGTGTGGCTCCCAGTCTCCCCGTGTCACCCCGTGTCTCCCTGCGTGTCTCCCCCTGTCTCCCCGCGTGTCTCCCTGCGTGTCTCCCCGTGTCACCCCGTGTCTCCCCGCCTGTCTCCCCGTGTCTCCCCGTGTCTCCCCGTGTGTCCCCGCGTGTCTCCTGTGTCACCCTGTGTGTCCCCGCGTGTCTTCCCCTGTCTCCCCGTGTCAGCCCGTGCGTCCCACGTACGGTCTTGGCGCTGCAGTGGTTGGGGATGTAGGCCAGGTCCACGTATATGGGCGGGCCTGGTGGAACCGCAGCTGTGGCTGGTGGGAGGGAGGGAGAAAGTGGGGGGTACAGTTTTTGAGGTTATAAAAAATGAAATGTTTTATCCGTGTATTTTTTTAAAGTGAATTGTTTACCTTTCCTATACTTTGCACTCCTGTCATGTTTGTTGTATTGTTTGCTGTTGTAACGTTCTGACCCCGTGCCCCTACTGGACATTTCTGAAAAATAGCTTCACAGCTCATCGGATTCCTCGAGTAATAAATATAGATTGTGACATTGGATCGCAGGTCACGGCCCCCTGACCCTCACCGCTGCCAGCGCGATTTCACGAGATCTAAAAATCATTATCGTCATCAGCCGTGGGCAATCCACTGCTGGATAAAGGTTTCTCCCAAGCCCTCGCTACCAGCCCTCCCACAATCCTGCCATGCGGCATTATTCTATCCAGCGCCTGCTCCCCGACACTGCGAGCTCACTTCACCATCGCTTCATCTGAACACGAGTGCCGGGGAAATGGGGGTGGCGGGTAGCAGGCGCTGGGTAGATGAATGCTGCACGGCAAGATTGTGGGAGAGCTGGTAGCGAACTATCCGCTCGCCAACGGAATGATCCGGGAATCGGTATCCAGGTGGCGGCAGGGATCGATTCGTAACCGAGAGCTTCCGGATATCGTGCCCAACTGCCATCGCAGTACAACTGCACAGTTGCGCTGCCAGACCAGAGTGCTGACTGAGCATCGCGAGCTGGTGACTCACGGGACTTGGCGCGGTTGGCACCGAGCTTGGCCGAGTTGGTGGCATTCTTCATCTCCTTGTCCTTCCCTTCGGCCCTGGCGAGCTTCTCCGCCTCCTTCTCCTTGCTCTTCGCCACCGACGTCTTCACTGCCCCCGCCGCCTTCTTCCTCGCCGGGGACTTGGTCGACTTTCTGCTCTTTGTCTTTTCCTTGAGCTCCTTCTTCGTGGCGAGCCTCCCGCCGTCCTTCTCGGCCGGCCAGGCCGCCGAGTCCATCATGTGGACGTCGGGGTCGGGCGGCGGAGGTCGTGGGTCTGGCAAGTCCTTGGTCGCGAACGGCTGCAGGGGCCGGTCCCGCACAGAGGATGCCGACAAGGAGGAGGCAGAGGCGAGGGGCAACGCCCGGACCGGTCGAGCGATGGAAACGTCCGCTTGGATCGTCTCGGACTCGTCCTCTGAGTCGTCGAGCGTGGCGTCCCCGGCGATCGAGTGGAATTCCTCGGTCTCCAGTGGAAGGTCGGAGTCGGTGGGTGTGGGCAGCGAGTCGCTGACCGACGAAGGGGGGCTCTCCTCGGCGGGGCTCACGTGCACCCGGGCGCCGCCTTTGCACGGCGACGCGAGCGAGATGCCTTCCAGCGTGAGCGGCACTCGGCTGCACTCGCGGTGATGTCGCTTCTCGGTGCTGCTGCTGCTGCCGGTGGCAGTGGCGGATGTCTGCTCCGTCAAAGCCACCACCGTAGGTGAGGTGCCCTCGCTCAGGAACCTGTGCGTCACGACGGAGGACGCGAAGACGGTCGTGCTGCCGTGAGGAGACTGTGGGCTGCCGTGAGGAGACGGTGGATTGTCGCTGGCCCACACCGGAGGCGCAGGAGGACTGGTCGGTGCCTGCTCCCCGCGGGTCAGAGGCTGTCCACCGAACTGCGGAGATCGATCTTTGGCTGGAGAAATCTCCCCCGCCGGAGATTTATCGCCAGCCAGCGTATCACGTGAGACTGGCGACTTCGTGATGGGTGATAGCTTCGTGGACGATGTTGCCGCTTCCGGAGAGCGCCTGTCGCCTTGTGGTTCATCGTCACCGTCCCTCGCCGGCGGCTTTCCCGCAGGCTTCACGTCCAAGGTAGTCACGGTCTGACCTTCGGGCTTTGTGTCCAGACCCGAGCAGAAGTTCGTCTTCGGCCCCTCCTTGTCGAGTGCCGCTCGGGGGAGGTGTGCCTCCAGCGAGAATGCGCCCAAGGAGCCGCCAAAGCGCGGGCCCTCACTGTACTCGGCGCTGGGCGAGCCGGGGGAGGTGGAGGAGAGCGTGCTCGCCGACTCGTCCTGTCGGCTGGAAGAACCAGGCTCCTTGTCGGCGCGCGATGACTCGAGCGCCGGCGAGTGCAGCGGGGAGCCAGAGGACCGCGATGGCTCCGTGACGGACGACGTATCGGGGGACACGGGCGAGTAGGTGGCCCCCTGTGCCAGCACCTTCTCGTGGGGCCCACACCGGGAGGCCTCGGCATAGACCGTCTCTGGCACACGGCATGCTTCTGCGGTGCGGGAGACGTGGGAGACATTCATCTCCCAGGGTTCCTGCGACTTGCTTCCCTCTCTCTCTGTCGCCGGCATGGAGAAGCTTTGGTCCTTCGGGACTTGTTTTTCCATCGTTTGGATGGGCGACGTGGGCGACGCAGTCAAAGCGGGTGACCCCGGCTCGCAGTGTTTCACCTCAGCGGGAGGCGGCAGCGGGGACCTCTCTTTGACTGACGCAGATTCGGTCGCCGGTGCCGATGACAATGATGGCGATGGCGGTGACGATGGTGATGCCGCTCCTCCCCGCTCCACCTCGTCATGCGTCGCGTTCTCTGTCACGCCTGATGGTCTTGCCTTCTGGCTCCATCCGCCGGGAAGTGGCGCGAGCTCCATCGCGGGGCGCGGTGGAGGCGTGGGCGGTTTCTGCGGGCTGCACGAAGGAGATGCCTGGGGAGACGCCTCAGCCAGCATGAGCATCGGATCGGGTTGGACAATCACACGTGTCGCCTCTTCTGCATCCGCCGCCTGCTCATCGAGGGCGAATGAAGAAGCGCCCGTCGGTGACTTCTCAGGCAGCACGGCTCCACTCTTGGGGACTAACTTGGACTCTTCAGAGTTGGGTGAATCCTTCATGGGCGCTGCTGCGGGTGCGGGCAGGGATGCGTGCGGCATCATTTGCTTCTCGCAAGGTGGAGAGCCCCTGTCCAGCTCCACATCACACTTTCTCTCGGGAGCTTCGCTCATCGCAGGGGCCATCTCACCCGCCGATCGTGACGGCGGCTGGGGATTCACCTCCCCGTGCTCCGATCGGTCGGTTTCGCCATCGGGATGCGGCGATTCGAGCAACGAGTCCGGCGAATATGCCTCCTCGAACATCAGCATCGTCTCCAAGATCTCAGCCCCATGCGCATCGGAGAGCTTGACAGGTGACCCAGCCGACCCCTTGTCTTCCTTGGCAGGGCGTGGCGCATCTCCCGGCGTCTCATCCTTCGAGGGTGGTGCAGCGTCGGCCGCTTTTGCCTCGCGAGGTTCCCATTTTTCTGGCGCATCCCGCCGGCTCTCGACGGCGTGCGAGCCCGACTCGCCACGCCGTGGTGGGGTCGGTGGGGCGTGGTCCACCTCAAAGCCATCGGAGCCCCGGGACACACCACCAGGCGACGCCGACGAGTCGCTGAGCGGCGACGGCGACAGAGGGGAGAATGCTGGGTCGACGTCGGTGGACCGTAGCCGCAGGGTGTGGCGGAGCCGCTCCTCCTCCTCCACACTACGCTCCTTATCGGCCTTCCTTGGTGGTGTCCCTTTGCCCTCTGCCTCACTTGCGTCCACATGGGGGATCTCTCCTGTGGTGAACGCTGAGTAGAAGTATTTGTAATCCTGTCCCGGGAACGTCCCCATCATGGAGTAGGAAGCACTCGCCATGCGATCGATCTGCACGTATGGCGGGAGGTTGTTGTTCCACTCTGCGCCCTCCGGCATTCCTGAGTCGAGCTGTGGTTTCTCAGCTGGAGCAATGTCCTTCTCCCCGTCCTGCTCTCGCCGTTCGAGCCCTGTTGACGGGAACTCCTCCGTAGGCTCAGTGCCAGCAAGCGGCGGTGTTTTTGGGAGGCTCGGTGGCGAGGGGGGTTTCCCTTTGCCATAGATGTCAGCGTAGAAATCGTGCAGTGGGGAAAGCCTGGATGCCAGGGGCTGGATGAGGCTGTACTCGGGCGGTGGGGACAGGGGCGATTCCTCATCGTCTGTCGACTCAAATGGACTCCTGTACTTCCCGCTGGGATCTTTGCCCTCCTTGTCCTTCTGTTCCGCCAACTTCTTCTCAGTGTCCGCTGCAGGGGCCACGGTGTCTGTTGGCGATACGGCCGGCTTCCTGGGAACATCCGCGTTTTCCGGGGTTTTAAGTGAATCTTCCGAGATGGGCGATTTGGAGGTCGGACTCACGCTAGCCGGCTTGCCGGGTGGTGCTACCTCAGGGGCCACTTTGCCAGGACGCCCGGCACCGTTCCCATGCATCCCCTCATCCTCTCCCTCGTCATCATCTCGAGCTGTGACATCATCGCCGGCCGAGAGTTTCAGGTCAAACGTGTCTGGAGTTTTGGTGTCGCTGTCGTCGGGTGATAGCGAGTCTTTGGACGTTGGCGAGGAATCTTTGGATGACTCGGCTGGCCTGGCACTTGCCGGGGACTTTGGCGGGCTCCTCCCAACTTCACTCGGCCTACTGGCCTTGTTGACGGCGGTCGTTTGTGAGGGAGGCCCGGCGAGCAGCGGCCCGCGCTTGGAAATGTTGAGCTCGTCCGGCCTATTCGCCCCTTTACCGGCCGCGTCGCACACGGCCTCGATGGGATACAGCGTCATTTTCGCCTCCGCCTTGAAAAACTCGGGCTGCCCCCCAAACGCCGCTCGTCTAGGTGACACTGGGGACCTCGTTCGGGTGGCGTCGATGCTCCCACGGTGCTCCCCTGGGCCCCGCGATGGCATCTCGGGTGGTGACGTTGGACAATCTGTGAGGCTGCCTTCGTCCACCTGTGCCTTGCTCGCGGACGACACCAGGGCCTCCGCTGCTGCCTTGGAGGCTGCGATTAAGCTGTCAAGCGACGGTGCCATTGCGGGGGTGGCCACGGGCGACTTGGAGGAGCAGAGCTTCTTGGTGACAGGTGACTCCTGCGGGGAGACAGGAGAACGAGCGGTGTCCTTGCTTGGGTGTTTTCCGCTGGGCGGAGGAGCCTCCTTGGGCGACGTGGGCGAGGAGAGCGGCGAGGGTGAGGTCGAAGGTTGATGAGAAGATGGGATCTGGGTCAACGCGAGGAAGGCTTCTCCGCCAGCCAGTAGGGAGGTTTCAACCAACATGGCTGCCGCCGCCGCCTCTTTGCCAGCATCATCGGCCAGTGTGGTGATCTCAGCTCTTATCTCTTGCATCAGGTTGAGTATTTTTTCATCCGCATTTTCCCCACAAGAGGATTTCCTGGTAGGAGAAGCATCGTGCCCATGATCTGCCTCCACCGCCAGGTCATCTTTTGCTTCGGCATTAGAAGTTGGCTTTTCAGGAACCTTGGTTGGCAACTTGTCAGATGCCCCTTTCACTAGACTGTCATCATCTCCGCCGAAGTCCGGAAGACTTGCAACCGCAGTGGCTGTTTTGTCTGCGGATGATGCCTCATTGAGGAAGCTCACGTTGCCTGGGGATTCCAGTGCAGCCGACATAAGAGTGGGACTGCGCAGTGGTAATGCTTCTGTGCTTTGAGCCATCGCTTCAATTCTGGGAGACCTCTGCAGTTCCTCGGAATCCCGATCATCAAAAGCGCGTGTCCCCACAAACGTGTGCGGCGAGGCAGGGGTGGTCGGCGCCAACACCTCTTGCTCTGTCGGTCTGTCCGCCCGCGTGCACGTTTCCTCTCGGCCCTCGCCTCTGACCTCACTCGCCGCTTGTCCCATGCCTGGTGCTCCGCTGGGGTCGGCTTCGGCCGCCGGGCTGGACGCAAACGAGCCGCCGGTGCAAGGGCCATCGGTCACGGAGCCCAGGGACGAGCTGGAGCCGCTAAGCGGAGACCTCTCAAGTGAACGCTCCACAGGGGCAGCACATGGCCACAGGGGCTCCGCCGCAGCTGCAAGAGATGACCCGTGAGTCTCCTCCGCGATGGACAGGGGCCATGGCTCAGCGCCAAACAAGTCGGGGGGAGGCCGTTGGTGCTGTTGCTCCGTCGGTATATCTGCCGGCATTAAATCCTCGGCTTCTTGTAGACGCTCATTCGCCGTTCCAGCGGCGTGGATCTCCTCGGCCAGGCTAGGGCGCTTCTCGGCTGCATGAGCCACCATTGTTTTTTCCGGCGAAATTGTCGCGGGAGAAACCGCGTCCTCGCCAAGTGACGGCTTGACGTCTGTGGCGCCTGCGTCTCCCAATGCTGGCATATCTCCCGGCCTGCTGGACGCTGCCTCTAATGACTCTCCACATGCTGACGACCATCCCTCATTGAGGTCGCTCCGCACAGCCATGTCGCCCAGCATCTCAGATGGAACTAGAGTGTGAGAGGCCTCGGAGACAGAGGAGTCCTGCGATGTCCCGAAAGAGTCCCTCTTAGGCTCTGGCCTTTTGAGCGACAAAGCCAGGCCCTCGGCGGAGTCGGTGCTCAGCCCAACGTTGACCGGTGGAGCCTGCCCCTGCTCGCTCTCCATCCTGCCAGACTCAGAGGCGATGCTGAGGCTGTAGGACGTCTCGCTGAGAGGTGACTCGGCGGACGACTCTTTCTGCGCCGTCGGGGCCCTCTTGAGGCAGACAGCCAGCGTGATGGAAGGGGCCGCTTGGGCTGCAGCAGCGTAGTCGCCTCCCCCGGTGGCGAGTGCGTGCTCTCTGACTGACCTGGCAGTGCTCGTGGACTCCGACTCGGACGAGAGGCATGGGGTGAACTCGCCTTCCTGCCTCAAGGAGGAGGATTTCTGAAAGGCTGAGATCGGCAACTCGGGTAGATCACCGTGGCGTGCTTTGTCATCCAGCTTGAGGGATTTTGGCGAGTGAGTGGTGGCTGCAGAGGAGGGCGATGGGGGAAGGGTGAATTCTTCCAAGGTGGGATGGCCATGCAGGAGGAACGCGCTGTACTCCTCGTCAAAGTTGCCCTGGTCTCTCGCTGCAGAACTCTTCGACACGCTGTCGTACTCGAGGTTGCACGGCTCGGACATCGACTCTTCGGACGGCTCGCACTCAAGGCCCATGTGCGGATCTTCCAGTGGAGTGATGGACTTGTCGGAGAACGTCAGCTCTGACAAGGTCTTCCCCTCCTCCTTGCCGGAGCCCCTGCCGCTGGCCTCGGATGGGGGCAATGGCTTAGAGTCATCGAAGGGGCTGATGGAGGGCGCCGTGGTCGTGCTGGCGTCCAACGAATCCGGCACCTGCTCGGGAAGCGCCGGTGAGTCTTCGAATTTGACCTTCTTGTACTGCAGAGTTTCGTCGGGAGACGCGGCAACCGGTTTGTCAATGTCGGCGTCGTGCACGGAAGGGGGCTTTTTGGGAACTTCGTTGCCATCGCTGTCATCATCGCCATGCACATCTTTGTCGAATGGTGGGACACTGGGGGCTTCTGCAAATGGAGATTCATGTCGCTGCAGCTCCGGCACTGCGGGCGATGGCGGAAACGCAAGCAACACCATGGGTGACGCCACGGGCGATACCATGGGCGACGATGCAGTCTTCTCCGTGGGCGAGAACGTTGTGGCCTCATTGCCCAGGGTGGCTCCTCGCCCAGGCTCGGAGTCATCCTGTTGGGATGCGGTGGTCTCTGCTCCACGTTCATTCACGTCAGGGCTGAGTTCGTCCATGGGGAAGTGGATTTTCTCGTCGGCTGGAGAGTAGGAGGAGGGAGTGAACGCCACGCCAAGTTGCGGCGAGCCAGGCAGCGAGTCCATCTGCAAGGTTTTCTCCTCAGGGCTGCTGGCGCATTTCTCCGGCATGTCAGCAGCTGCTGCCACTGGCAGCGTCTTCTCCAAAGCAGGGGTCTTCTCGATGTTGGTCGGCGTCAGATCTGACGCAAGGTCCGGGGTCTTGTCGACCATGGGGGAGGGCGACGTGCCATTCGCTGCCTGGTTTCCGTGCTCTTCGAGCTGCACCTGCAGCTCTTGAGCTTCCCTCTTTGGCGACTCCGTGGCTTTGCCTTCGTCGCTGGGATATTTGAAGAAACGGTCATCCTCCAGTGAGGAAGTGGGTGATATCGTCGAGGCGCTGGCGATGTAGTCCTTCCCGGGCGTGGCCTCGGTCTTCGAGTACACCAGGCTGCTGGAGCTGTCGAGAGCCAGGGGGGAGAAGGTGGCGACGGTCGTCCTGTCCGCCTCCGCGGGCTCTGTCTCAGCGTGCTGGATCACGGCCGTCGTGGCCTCGCCGCCCGATGACTCATCGTCATCTTTGTCACTCATGCTCTCCTTCGGGGTCGGCATCTCGGACATGGGCGTTGGTTCGCCTGAGATCTCCAGTGATGCGAAAGTGAAGCCGGATGTGGGGGTGGCCTCCTCACGGAGGTCTTCGTCTGATGCCATCTGCTCGGTGTCCAATGGGCCCGGCGACGCCACTGATGCTCCCACCATTGCTTCCGCTGCCGCGTCGTGCTGCCCCGGAGAGGCCTCCACTGGTGGGGACTCCGGCGTGATGCAGGCACTCGTCGGGAGCTGCTTGCCAGTCTCTCCAGCCCCCTCCTTCTGCTCCTCCTCGTGCTTCTCCCTGATGTCGCTCAGCTCCTCGTCTTCCTCCGAGGAGTCAACACTCAGCATCTCGGGTTTATTGTTTTGGTTCGGATTGGTGTCTGGCTGAACATCGTGCTCAGCACCGCCGCGGGCCTCTGCGTCATCCTCCTGTGTCACGTTCTTGTTGCTATCTTCCAGCTGTCGGTCGCTCGTGAATTTATCAGCGGCGTCACACTCCTCCTTCTCCTCTTTCTTCTTCTCTTTCTCCAGTTCAAATTCCACCCGTTTTTCACTCTCACTTTCTTTCTCCTTCTCTTCGTCATGTTCGTCCTCCTCCTCCTCTTCAAGTCTGTTGTCGTGCATCTTCTCTTTATCTTCCTTCTCTTCGCCATCGATTCCTTTTTTGCAGGGCTCCGTGACACTGCTGGGCTCTGCCTCGGCCTGCTCTGCTGGCTCGGGTTCCTCCTCAATAGCGGTGAGTTGCGTGTCGTCTGAAAACGAGCGACGGGGAGACCGCTCGCCCCTCTCCTCTTCGTCAGCTTCAATTTGCGTCGGCGTCTTCACCTCCTCCTCGTGAGCTTGTTCGACTTCCTGCAGATCTTCCTGCTGCTGCTGCTGCTGCACCACCACTGTCACCACTTCCTCCTCTTCCACCACCTCCTCCTTCTCTAGGCGACTTGGCGCAGCGTCAGCAGCATCGGCAACCGGGCTTGGCGACCCTCCTGCTTCCAAGGCCTCTTCTGCCACCTCCACCTCGACGAGCTTCTCGTCTTCCACCAAGTCCTTGAACTCCCGAGACAGGTCCTCTGGCGTTGTCATCCGGGATCTCTCTGCCTCGGGCTCAGTGGTGGTGATGGCAGCAGCAGCGATGGCGACCGCGGCCTGCGAGGCATCTTCGGCTTTCTTCACAGGCTTTGCCTCCTTCTTCTTCTTCTCCGCCTTGCCGCGAGGCTTGAGCTTCGGCGATGGCGTCCTCTCCTTGCGCAGGAGCTTCGGCTCAGCGTCTTTCTTCAGAACCTTGGCTTTCTCTGCCACTTTCTTTGTCGGCGTGGGAGAGGTGAGAGGCCTCACTTCATGTCTGGATGGTTTCTTCACTTCCTTGTCATCTTTTCCCCCATTCTTCCTCTCTGTCTTTTTGACATCCTTCTTGTGGTCGGTCCTTTTGAGCTCCTTCTCCGCATCATGGGCTGCGTCTTTCGCGGCGTCCACTTTCTTCTCCTGCTCCTTGGCCTTATTTTCGTTCAAGGCCACCGACTTGTCCTTCAAGCTCCTCTTCATTGTTTTCGGTTTCGAAGCATCCAGTTTGCCCTTCTCCCTTTTGATCCCCGACGCTTTTTTAGCGTCTGGCTTTTCCAGCTTGGCTTCGGCTCTCTCCGCCTTTATGTCACCCGCCCATTCAGCCTCCTTCTCGCTGGCACTCGCCGGCGGCCGGCACTTTTCATCGCCAGGCGTCGTTTCCACAGCTCTCACCATCGCCACGACAACCGATTCTTTTCCTTCCTTCGGTGGCGGAGGCGGCGACTTGACTGCCTGGATTTTTGGCGATGACCTGAGGCTCTCCTTGCTGTCCGTCTTCTGCTTCAGCTTGGACTGCTTTGGCAAGAGCCCGGTACCCAGATCCTTTTGCATGGCCACAGGGTGCTTGAGGAACTCCAGGTGCTTCAGCTTGTCGAGCCCTTCCAGGATCTTACCCTGCGGGGCGTTTCCGGGAAACAGTACGCGTACGATTTTGTCGGCCGGGTTGGCCGGGTGCCACACAACGAGCGCCGTGATGGAAGTGAGGTAGGGCACGGCGATCTCGCCCTCCTTGCCGCCGGCCAGCATGACGCCCGTCTTGGCCTTGCTGTTGCCCGCCCACTTCTGCATGAGGAACTGCATCTCCTTGCTGTCCCGCACCGGGTTGAGCACGTACATGTCGAGCCGCCCCACGCCCAGCTTCTGGAAGAGCACGATGGGCTCGATGGCGGCGGCGCCAGCCGCCCGCGACAAGGGCTCGGGCACGATGCCCAGCCCGTCGAGCAATTGCAGGGTCTGGCGCGCCTCTTCGAAGCTCTTCCTCACCTTGCGCCCCGCGGGCTCGGTCGCGGCGGCGCGCAGCTTGTCGGGCACGTTGAAGAAGACGACACCGATCTCGGGCGAGATGAGGTTGCGCATCCACTCGCCGTAGGCCGCCGAGCCCTGCGACTCCTCGTCCTCCACCTCGGCCAGCTTGCGGCGCAGCAGGCCGTTGACGCCGGGCAGGTTGTCAGCGCCGATGTGCGTCACGAGCACCGAGTCGACGCGGTCCACGTGCCGCACCAGCTTCCAGAAGCACGAGCGGCGCTCGGAGCCGCCGTCCACCAGCATGTTGAAGCCGTTGACGGCGAAGAGCGCCGAGTCGCCGCGCCCGCCGGGGAAGATGTAGCAGCATGGACGTGACAGCTTGAGGAAGCCGCCCGACGTCGGCGGCTCCAGGAGCTCGAACGGCGAGGGCAGCTCCACGGACTCTGCCAGGTACTCGGTGAACTCGGAGAGGCCGTCCATCGCCGCGTCTCCGCCGGCGGCGCTGCCGTTGTTGTTGGTGCCGGCGGGGGCGCCGGCGGGGGCGCTGGCGGGGGCGGGGGGGTTGACGCTCACTCGGGTGAACGCGTCGCCCGGCGCGAGAGCGAGCGCCTCCAGGGCGCCGCCGCGCCAGTCGTCGGGGCACGCGACGGTGAGGTGGGCGCGCGCGTCTGAGGGTGCGGAGCAGAGCTGCGCGCTGAGCTGTGGGTGGGGAGATGGTGGGGAGAGAGGGAGTAGAGACGTCAGTTTTGAGACCAGTTCAGATAAATGAGTCTGCTGATGCTGATATTGCTACAACTAAACTAAACTATTTTTGTTATTTTACGAGGTGAGGCCCACTGAGATGCGTAGCTCTTTTTTCAGAAGCGACCTGGCCACAAATGATAGCTCAACGAAGTGGCTCATCACGTGGAAATGTATAGCAGCCAAATACTCTAAACGTGTAATGTTAATTACAAATGTGGAAGGAAAAACCGGAGGACCTGGAGAAAAATCCACACACACACACCTTGTGAGTCTAGAGGTATCTATATGAGTCGATTGTTCTCTATGTGAGTTTATTGATCTCAGTGTGAATCTATAAATCTTTGTGTGAGTCTATGGGTCTCGATGAATTCGCTCAGATTCAAGTTGAACACTTGTGACGTGAGCACCGGCCTGCTGGCTCAGTTTCTCAGTGACAAGGCCATTGTGAACCCCACCCCTGCCGCCCCGCCCACCCCCCCTGGCGAACCAGCCCCCCACCCTCCCTCCCCCCCCATTCTCGGAAGTCATCTCCGAGGGACGACGCGGGCCGATGAATGATTCATGAGGGCGCCGATCGTTACCACCGCGTTCTGTTCTGCCCTGCTCAGCAATTTGGCAACGCCAGGGTGGCACATTTGAGGAAGTGGCGCGGTGGTGATGGGGGTGTGTGGGGGTGGGGGGGTGCACGGTGGGGGTGTGTGGGGGGGTGCACGGTGGGGGTGTGTACGGGAGTATCGTGGGGGTGGGGGGTGCAGCAACGTTTAATCGATATGGACAAGGTTGCTCTGCCACTGCGGCGCGCGGCGCGATCGTTGAGATCCCCCAATCCGGCGTCTCTGGTTACGGGCGCAAATAAAGTCCGGCGGTGTCAGCAGAAGAGGAGGAGGCGGCGGTAGTGGTGGTGGTGGAGGAGGTGGCTGGAGGTGGCTGGAGGTGGCTGGAGGTAGCTGGAGGGTTGTGCCCAGTGGCGTAGTAGCGACATCATCAGCTCAGGGGGTCCAGCGATCGGTCAGGTAGGGCCCCAATATTTGATTTGTCTCACAGCACGATCGCACCCAGGCTATTATAAAACATCGCGGCCTCCTCATGCCTAATCACATCGTCGTTACGCTCACGGTATTGAACATTTAACGCTGTAGGGGAGCTGCGTCTTCGCAACATGCGGCCACTTACAGCTCCCTAGTACCTTTTTGAAAAACAATTGACGCATATCCAATTAAACAAAAATCTCAGAAACGGAGTTCCACGTCCAATGTTCTTTCACTGAAGTGAATTACGTTTCTTTATGGTAAAAAAACTGTATTATTTCTAATACTAAACTTTTGAAAACATCTATCATTGTGGTTGTTAAGGGGGCCCCCCCTCGTCGTTTTTTGGGGGGGGGGGGGGTGTAGAGGCAAGGCACCTCCTGCCTGCCCCACGCTCGTTACGCTACCGGTTGTGCCCCCCATCCGGTACGGAGCGGTGAGCTCACCTCGGGCTCGGTGAGGATGCTGGCGAGGCCCTGGCACGACACGTAGCCCTGCTGCAGGGCGATGTCGCCCGTGGGCTCCAGGCTCTGGCCGGACACCACGAGCAGCTTGTGGTGCGCCGGACCCCGGAGGAGAGTGCGCACCTGGGGGGGGGGGGGGGTGCGGGGGGGGGCAGTGTTGGGGAGGGGGGGGGGGTGTGGGGGGGGGGTGCATGGAAGGCAGCGGGGCAGGAGGACACACACCAACACCAGCGTGTTCAATGCCCACACTCACCGCATATGCACCTTACAAAGATCACCCGTATAGCCGCTAGGGAGTCGCATCACCTATGAAGACCGACCCGGCACCGAGTGGGGTTGGCGGCCAGCACCAGTTGGCAATGTTTTAACGCATTGTATCAGCTATTCATTTGAGGCTAAGTCGACCTAGGGCAGATCCAGCACCGGTTCAGAAAATCGTCACTGGTGGAGGCCTTGAAGCGGGACATCGAACTCGGGTACACTAACCGCTGTGCGACCGCTCCCCACACAAAACTCACAAACCCGCCCAGAATTCTCACCGATGCTCCTTGATGATGGAGACCCGTGAACAGTTTATCCAGGAGAGCCACTCTGAGCCTTGTGACACTTTTTTCAGGAGGGTCCTGCTGCTGCTGCTGCTGATGCTGCTGATGCTGATGCTGCTGCTACCTTGAGATTTGTATCTTTAGGAAACTGGAGCACCGCAGAAAACCCATGCATTGCACGAGGGGGCAACGCTCTATCCCCGTGCGGATGGCATAAACAGATGGCGATGAGTCCACTTGCTGTACTGCCGTCTGCTGTCGAGCCAAGCTATGGCACCGCCAGGAGGGTTGGTAGATCACCGCGCAGGTGGTTTGTGGTGAACCAGCAACCCCTCGCCGCTGCCTCCACAGCAGTGCTGGGTTACTGACAGCCACGTGAGTCACCACCACGGCTCGTCTCTCTCCACTCTCCTGCTCACCTCGGTTCCGACCGCCTCTTCCGAGGGGTTGATCAGCACCACGGTGTCCAACTCATCGCTGCTGTGCTGCAGGGTCTTCTGCCCTGCGCCACCCGACGCAGCCACGCACACAAAGACAAAGCAGCATCGCCTGTAACAGACCGTTGGGGACAAGTGCTGTTAGCGAGCGGCACCTACGGAGGCCGGCACGGACAACGTGTGAGGGGTGGGTGGCCAGCACCACGCCCGGCCGCCTTTGTCTCCCCAGTGACGATGGCTATACACCGCATCAGATACTCATTTGAGGCTGAGTCGACCTAGGGGAGGCCCAGGACCGATGCAGATCATCGTCACTGGGTATTGGTGGCCGTAGCGCAGCGCGCTTACCGCTACACTACGGCCCCCACTACCACACACACGCACACACATACATACATACATACACACATGCGTGCACACGCGCACACACGCACACATACATACACACACATACATACACACGCACGCACATATACACATACATACACACGCGCACAAACACATACATACACATGCGCACACATACATACATATACACATACATACACACGCGCACACAAGCACTCACACATACAAAAACAGCTACATACACACGTGCACACACACATACACACACGCACACACACACGTGCACACACGCACACACGTGCACACACGCATGTCAGGAGAAGAGGAACCACAGATGAGCGGGAAAGGCAGCAGCAGCAGCCACCACGCGGTGAGTGGCCAGCACTACCAACTGCCCATCTCCGCGGTCCCTTATGTATTACGGCATTATCGGCCCATATATTAGGTGACGTTTCGAGCAATGGCCCTCCTTCAGATCACCTAGTACAAAGCGCCATTTCCCGTAACGTCACCAATTGCATGCAAGAATATATTTCGTTGTCACGCCGCAGCAGCATCACAACAACAACAACAAACACAACAATATCAACCACAACAGCAAGGGTCTTGTTCTGAATCAGTCGGGTTAACTGTTAACAGCATCCCTCAGTAGTCCTCCTCCTCCTTCCCACATCCTCTCGACCGCCCAAATCACTCAATATAACCTATATTCTATGGTTCTTTCGGTAAAGTCACGTAGATAGAAACAATTATAATAAAATAATGAAAATGAAAATAAAGTGAATAAAAAATTCACTTTATTAAAGTGAAAAAAAAAGAATAACAAATATTAATTTAATTCATTTTATTTTTTATAATTTTGTTATTATGTTTCTATATAAACAATAAAAAAAAATATTCACTTATTTGTATTCTTTTATTGTTATTCTTTTTTCTATCTACGTGACTTTACCGAAAGAACCATAGAATATGAATTCATGCAGTCATGTGATATGGGACTCTGCCACAGTCGACAGAGTAAAATAAAAACATGAATACCGCATCTCGAGATGGTGCTGCTCATGATGATGTTGGCCACGTGATGTCACAGACAACGACGACGATGATGACGACGACGCTGCTTTTGGTGATGACCAGGGTGGTGGAGGTTGTAATGATGATGCTGCTGACAATAATGATGATGATGATGCTGACAATAATGATGATACTAATTTCTATGATGATGATGAGCGGAGCTGCATTGCGGTGTCCCGCCGAGTAAACCACTTGCTGGCCAAATCCGTCCACACGGACACAAAGACAAAGATCCCCCGTATAGTCTGAACAGACTGTTGGGCCAAGTGCTGCTAGCGAGTACCTATGAAGACCAGCACGGCACACGAGGGGGTGGGTTGCCAAAACCACGCCCGGCCGCCGTTATCTCCCGAGTGGCGATGTTTTACCGCACCGCACCAGGTACTCATTTGAGGCTGAGTCGACCTGGGGGAGACCCAGGACCGGTTCAGATAATCGTCACCGGTGTTGGCCGTGAGCGGGAATCGAACTGGGTTCGCCGGGTTCATAGCGCAGCACGCTAACCGCTACGCCACCGCTCCCCACTGATAAACCGACACACAGACACACGGATACACGGATACACAGACACACGGTCACATGGACATACGGACACAGATACACTTACACACGGACGTGAGGACACACGGACACACGTACGCAGGGACACACAGACACACGGACACACGGACATACGGACATACGGACACACACATATATATACACGGACACACATTGGGATGGTTTTCATCCAACAGTGGATTGATGATGGCTGCTACTGATGATGATGCTGACTCTCAGTATAGTCATGCACCAGCATGATGGTGGTGATGATGGTGGTAGTGATAATGAAGGTGGTGGTGATGATGACGATGGTGGTAGTGATGGTGAGGGTGGTGGTGATGATGATGAGGGTGGTAGTGATGGTGAGGGTGGTAGTGATGATGAGAGTGGTGGTGATGATGAGGGTGGTAGTGATGATGAGGGTGGTGGTGATGATGATGAGGGTGGTGGTAGTGATGAGGAGAGTGTTGATGAGGGTGGTGGTGATGAAGATATTGATGAGGGTAGTATTGATGGTGATAATGTTGATGATGACGAGGGTGGTAGTGATGATGAGGGTGGTGTAATGATGAGGGTGGTAGTGATGATGAGTGTTGAAGAGGGTGGTAGTGTTGATGAGAGTGGTAGTGATGATAATGTGAGTGGTGATGATTTTGATGATGATGAGGGTGGTAGTGATGGCGATGATGTTGATGATGATGATGAGGGTGGTAGTGATGTTTTGGGTGGTCGTGATAATGAGGGTGGTAGTGATGATGAGTGTTGATGAGGGTGGTCGTGTTGATGAGAGTGGTAGTGATGATAATGTGAGTGGTGATGATTTTGATGATGATGATGATGAGGGTGGTGGTGATGATGAGGGTGGTATTGATGGTGATGATGATGATGACGAGGGTGGTAGTGATGGTGATGATGTTGATGATGACCATCTGCATCGTGCGCTGTGCAAAGACGCGAGCTGCGTTACTCGGAACGTCTCCTCCAGAGCACTCGACCCAAAACACCTCATCCTCACCTCATCCTCGCCCACACCTCCTCACCTCCTCACCGCTTCACCTCCAAAACCCCCTTGTTCTCACCCTTCCCTAACCTCTCCTCCACCTCCTCGAATATTCCTTCTCATCACATCATCACGTCGGCCCCACCTCCATCTTTTCCTCACCTCGTCATATTCACCTCTTTTCTCTACATTCCTCCTCAACCTGGCACTGTCTCCTTCTCACCTCCTCCAACCACAAGCTGGGGAGGCGTCAGCACCCTCAGTGCTGCGGACATCAACCTTGGCCCTCGTGGACTCTGTAGCCGAGTGCTGGACCAGAAGCAGTCACCACTCCACTTGTTGATGTCCAACTGAGCACTGTAATGTGGTGTGTCACCAGAGTCCTCGAAATAGGACCTTTTGCCAGTATCAAAGTACGACAAAAACAAGAACAGGTGTTGCCCGTTGTGGCAAATAGAACAGGAGGTGTCAAGATGTCCAAACACCGAATAGAAACCTTTCGCAAGGAGTCACGTGAGTGCACTGATCACCACAAGCACCGTGTGTGATCAATGCAGACACGATTCCTTGCAAGAGGTTTTTTTTATTTGGTGTTGGAACGTCTTAACACATCCTATTCTATTGCCAGAAAGGGTTCAACCTGTTCTTGTTTTTGTCATACTGGAACCATCGAGTCGACCCCAACACCCTGGCCACCCGTGCTGTCACCAAATCTCTGTCCCACCCATCTGCCTCAACGCTGCGACCCTCCGGGAAGTCCTGAAAATCGAGGAAAGCAGCCGCCTTCCCATTCACCAGGACCTCGATAACGTCTCTCGGCATCGCTTGAAGTCACGCCAAGCGCTTTTAGACCCACGCGCTTAACCTTTATCAATATAAGTTCAACCCCGATGAAGCTTGCGGAGCTGAATGGAGTTCAAAAGGACTCACAAACACCACCTTGTGAAGACCCAACGCAGAAGATCACTGGGTTCGATCTTCCACGAAGCTCATGGTCCACCATAAACCACACCCACTGCACAAACCAGGGCAGCAGTAGATGTCGGTATCTGATGCACAAATAGAAAACTTAAACGCTCCAGCGTGCGACTGTGTTTCATCCAGAACAGACCGTAGTGCAACGCTTAACGACGCAATGGCAGATCCACAAATACGAAGGGGACTTCACAGCTGCTCCTGACGCGGTTGTGTGCCTTGATAACCACCTGCACGTGAAACTGCAGTTGTTGCTCTGCATCTGCATCAGCCATACGACGGAAGAAGATGACTCTCCTTCCTCCCTCCTCTACCTCGTCCTCCACACCTCTGGTCAACACTTCTCTCTGATGTCGGCAATGCTCCCTCCCCTAGAACCCGAGCCGGACGAGGTGCGATTCCATTAATGGAATTGATTCCTTGTCAAATATGTCCCATACAGCAGTCATATATGCCGTTCGGATATCCCATTAAATGTCGTGTTAAATATCACATTGAAATAGCCCATCGATATAGCCCATTGAAATAAATCATTAAATATACCAAGAAAATAAAAATCCCATTGACATATTTTATTAAATACCCTCGTAAATATCCTTTTAAATATCCAATTGCAATATCCATGAAATATTCTGTAGATGTATTCCATTCTAATAATCCATTAAATATGTCAATACTTATCCCATGAAATATCCCATAGACATATATGATTCGAACTATCCCATTGAACTTTCTAATTAAATATCCCTTATTCAAACAATTTCAATATCCCATCTGTTTTTTTTTCATATTCCACACAAACATCAAACTGATATGCCTCTTAGAAATATGCCGTAGAAATATAATATTACAATATTCAATTGAAATATCCAAAAACATTATCCCATCGAAATATCCCATTAAATATCGTATTAGATATATACCAATGAAATATCCTATTGAAGCATCCGATCACATATCCCAATTAAATAGTCCATAAATATGCAGTATCCCAATGAAATATCCCATTGAGGATATATTTCGTTGAAGTATTCAATCGAACTTTTTCAACTCTCACGGATACACAAACACGTGGATAAGAAAATGCAGACACACGGTTACACGGATACACAGACATGCAATTGCTGTGGCCTTTATCCAGCAGTGGATTGAAGATGGCTATTGCTGATGATGCTGACACTGATGGTATAGTTATGCACCAAGGAATGTGGTGATGGTGGTGATTATGATGATGGTGGTATTGACCCTTTTGAG
>CM025621.2:12480379-12492214 GCA_014621495.2 Entosphenus tridentatus | reverse complement strand
ATCATTGGGGTTTATTAGTAATAAATCAGCATTTTGCGACCCCCACTGCCACTGTGTAGCATATTATTGTGCCAGTGACTCTATGAGATGATAGGACAATAGTCTGAGTCCACAATTGGCAATAAGTAACGGCAAAGCGGTTATAAGTGACTCAGAATTGTGCGCAGTTGCGTCTACAGCACACGACTTCTCTGAAGGCATCAACACCTTCAGCGAGCGCGATGCCGATCACACGACGCGGTTCGAAATCGACCCTCGATCGATGGCTGCGCCATCGCCGCATACGCGTCGAATAAAAAGCAAGGGACAAGTCCTTACTGACTAACAACTCCTCTATCGTGTTTCATTACTGGAGGGGTTGCACCCCCCCTACCTGGAAATCCTGGCTCCAACACCACATTCCCTTCCGCTCACCCCACATCCCCTGCTCCCATACCCATTGGTTCACCTCCCCACACACGCCGACATACCTTAACCACCCCCTCCCCGCCACGTCTCTCCCACCTCCGGCCACACCCAATCCTCACCATCCCTCACCCCACTCACCTGCCGCCCCCCCGCTCCGTCCCCACCTCTAACCGCACCCAACTGTCCCCACAAAAAAACCGAACGGGCTACATTGGTCGTCAACACTGCCGCTGGCAGTGGTGCGCTCCGTAACACGAGCACAAAGTCACACAACTATTAAACTCGTCTTATTTTACCATTCAAGGCGCCGCAGAGCGGTACACCTCGTTTCCCAAGGGACCTTCTTCCACGCGCGCGTCCCACTCATGGTGGGGTGTTCCGCGGTCCTTCCCAGCCTTCTTCACGCTGCCCAGTCCCATCTCTTCTCGCTCCTCGTGCCACCATGGTCGAATCGCACCACACCTCTTCGTCTGCTTTCCTCTTGATCTTTTCCTTCCACTTGCACATTAACCCTGTTGTTTCGCCACATGGCCACACCAGCAGTTCTCTCTCATCTTGCGAGTTCTACCACCTCGAGGCTTCCCCTCTCAACTTCTCACCCGGTCCTTTCTTATTAAACCACTACATCTCCGACTGCCATAGGTTGGTCCTCCCTCCTTGTGCCCCAGCACTCAGCCCCACACAACAGGACCAGCCTCACCGTCTTGGCCACTTTCCCCTCCAAATCAAACTGGGACCCGCCTCTTACCACACGCCATTTCACCCATCCAGCCCGACCTGGCAATCAAATGATCGTTTAAGTGGGTCATCACGTAAACGTACACAGCAGCCAAATAACTCTAAACCCTCGATGCGGAGTCTAAAAATGTGGAGCGAAAAACCAGAGGCTGGAGAAAATTACACAGCCACGAGGGGGACATTAAAACTCCATATATGCAGTAGGTATCAGATCGAACCCATGACCCCAGCATGAGGTGAGGGAGATCCAGCCACACCCATCAAGACACCATGACAAAGGGACAAGTCTATAGGTGGTGACGTTTCAGGTCAAGGGTCCCGTTCTCGACAGCACGTAAGAACCGCCTGTGAAAGATTTTTTTTGTACAGCACATGTGAACATGTAAAAAAATTAACCCGTAAAAACAAAGTTTTTCACTATAAATCCTTTATATGCGTGGCGGCTAGAGTCCTCTCGTCCTCTGGCTTGAGATGGCTGCTACCTATGGGTCAGATGATTGCCTGCCACCATTAAGCAATTCGTAATTAAATATAAAAAAAATTTGCCAAAAGTGTAAAATGTTTTTAAAAAATTCACGAAAATTTGTTGTCACGCACAACGAGTCTGTCTGGAAAATGTCAGCTCGATTGGGTCACGGGAAGTGGGTTAAAAAAAACCGAAAGATTTGCACGGTCGTAAGCGCGCAAGCAAGCAAACTTAATAAAGGATTTAAAAATACACCACGAGATGTCAACGCAACTCCATCGCCAGTAACAATAAAAACCCACAACATCCAACGAGTGAGCACGTACAAATAGTCTTTTTTTATTATTGCAAACGCGTTTTGGTCATGCAAACAGCACCAAGACACCAGCAGCATGCCGCGTCCACCCCCCCCCAGCAGTCTCACAAACACCCAGGGTGGTGGAGGGCCCACGAACGAGACAACCAGTGAGCAGAACTACTGTGGGGGAGGGGCAGCAAAGTAGGGGGGGGGGGAAGTTGGAGGCGGTGGCGAGTGGAGGCAGTGGTGGTTGGGGTCTCGTTATTCCAGTGCCACCGATGGATTTGAAGCAGTTAGCCAAAATTAGGTGTATTCCCCCCCGCCTCTTTTCACTATCGCGGCGATGAACGTGCCAGCCAAATGAAAAGCGGCTCAGGGAAGTAACGAGCTAAAGACTGGGGTCTGCACGGCGCGACATTAGAGGCCGTCACACACCCCTATGGCCAAACGCGTGAAGCAACGTTCCAATTCACCTGGGGCAGTCTTAGAACTCGGGAACCCGAAAACGAACAGTACACAACCCCAACTAACTCACCCCCCCCCCCAACCAGAGTCCTCAAAACGTGCCGCACACAGCACTTCCTTGCCAGTGTCACCACGCTGGGAACTTCCACCCCCTCCCCTCCACCACAGACCCCTAACACCCACCCCACCGCTTGCATCTGGTGAAAAAAAAATCACTTCTTGGCCGGAGACTTCAAGGCCTGCGCCTCGATGGCGTCGTAGCAGGCGGCCGTGAGGGCCGCGATGAAGATGATGAACTCTTTGAAGTCCACCTGACCGTCGCCATCTTCGTCCAGATTCTTCAGCTCCTTCTCGATCACCGCCGGGTCGTTGGCGTTCTGTGTGTGGGGCGAGGCGGGTGGGTGGGTGAGAGCGAGTGAGCGAGGAGGGGTCGGTGGGAGGTGTGCTTGGGGGTGAAAGGGGATACGCCAGGTGTGGTGGTGGTGGGTGGGGACGGAGGAGGTAGGGCGAGCGAGTGGGGGAGGGTCGCGTGGGAGAGGGAAGGGGAGAACACGCAAGGTGTAGGGGAGCGATGGAAACGGGGGGGGGGTACGTGTAGGAGATGGGCCACGCGTGGGGACGCGCAGGGGGGAGAGTGCGTGGGTACACCGCCACGAGACCCGGGGGGAGACCCTGTCAGGGTTGCCGGGGCGTGGCGTTGCCATCTTCCCCAACTGCGCAACAAACCTCGACCGCCCCCCCGGGTTCCAATTACCAGGCAATGGAAAAGACTAAATAAATCACTGTGGAGCGTCTCTCGGTTAGCCACGGCCGGCACTCAAACCCGGAGGGCCCCAACGGCCGTGCAGCCCCACGCCCAGACATGCCCGCTGGAGAAAGAGAAAAAAACTCTTGCCTTCTTTAAACTATAATTTTTATAATTAATACCCAATTTGCTCGTAATTAAGTCTGCAAAGCGGGTGGTTGTTCTGCCACTTAAACTTTTCATTGCTGTTATGTACCTGCGCGATAAAAAAAAAATGTATAGCATCTGGCAGGCTTCAGAGACTCTGGTTCTACCTTTAAATAAAAAGTGTCCATCCCAGTCGAGTCGTCACCTGGCTTAAACAAAAACGTAAAAATCCCACAAACATACGCACACCCCTCGCTTTCCGCCGCAACAGTCACAAAAAACCCTCCAATTAATCATTAACCGATGGTTCATGGTTGCCGTACCATCTTTATGGGTGACGGTTATGGCTTTTGCACCAACATTGCACAAGTGCTGCGAGTGAGCGCCCACGTTCAGCAACGAGCGTCTGGGTGTGGTCACTACCACGCCCTAACGCCCCAAATGTCCGATGTTTAACGCAGCGCACTCAAGTCGAACTCGATCTAGGTGGAGGTCAGGTCCAAGAAAGGTTAATTAACTTTGCACTATAATGCAACATGCTAATCCAAGTTCATTTCCTTTAACATGCCACGCTATTACCTTTACACTATAATAACCCATTGACACTACTTCAGCTGCCTTTGTTCTCAAAACGTGTATAAGTTTTGCTGGCAGCTTCTTTTCACAAGGGAGCAGCCGTCGCGATGTTCACCTGAAGACGGGCAGCTTGCGTTGCATTCGAAACGTCGTGATTCATTTTATTTCTACCTACGCGACTTTACCGAAAGAACCAAAGAGTATAGATTCCTGCAAGGTCGCGAACGCTTCAAATCAAGATTGAAAGGTTCAAATATTGACGAAGCGCGACTCGAATTGTTGTCAAAGTGCCCTGCGCCAATCACAGCACAACCGCTCCCCCAGCCTTTAAACAGACCGATTGTTGCAAGTGCTGTTAGCGAGTAGCAGCAGCACCACCACCACGTTCGGCCGCTACCCACCCACCACGTTCGGCCGCTACCCACCCCCCCCACCCACCCACCACGCCCGGCCGCTACCCACCACCACCACGCGCGGCCGCTACCTACCCACCACCAACCACAACCACACGTCCAGACCCACCTGAAGGTACCCGGGCAGCTCCTTGTTAAGGAGCGACTTCAGCTCGGATTTGGAGAGCCTGGAGCTGTCGCCATCCTTGCCGGCATACGACTTGAAGATCCCCATCATGGAGGCGATGGTGAGTTCCAGACCGGTGGGCACGTACTTGTCAGACATGCTTGCTTTGCTGGTAGGTGGGGGGGGAGACAATGGTGATGGGAGGGGGGGGGAAGTAATGCAAAGTTTTTGAAATGTTCGGAATCAAAAGTTTTGGGAGGCAAGACTGCATGCTTGTAGACAAGCACGTGGTATGGCACACACACGCGGGATGGTCGCTAAAGCGGTAACAGTAAAAACATGGGTTTCGTCATGGAGTGAGATAGCAAACCAACCAAAAGCTTCACCGCACACAATCGTCACCTCGCTACCACCGTCTAGTAAAGAAGCCCTGGGTGGTACACCACTACTGCAGGAGCTCTCCGCCCCACCCAAATTGGACCACGGTGGGGAGGATTGTGTGACCATACTTCACCACGCTGGTCAGCGCAGGTTGAGCGAAAAGGATCCTTAAAAAAAAACACCACATCAGCAACGTCGGTACGGTGGTAGGATGCAGCCGTAGGTGCTATTGTCACAACAGAATGCGGCGACCATTCGCTTAAATACTAAAAATAAAAGTGGCGACTATTGCAAGTGCAACGCCACGAGATGGAGTTGGCTTGCTTGTTCGCACGTGTATATGCGCGCGAGTCTATGTGTGTGTGTGTAAAAGCCCTCATCCAGCAGTGGATCGCCTCGCAGCTACAGCCGATGAAAGACGAAAATCCCACAAAAAAAAAACACCATTAGCCACGGCCATTGCGCGTACCTCTCCCCTCCCTAAAACAAAATATATCTAAAAATTTAAGACTTATTATAAAAAAAGCTCTTACCAAACCGAGCTGGCGTTAAAGACCTGAAGCGATGGGAAGTGAGCACCCTGCGAATCCGCTGTGGACGGCGCTCCGCTTCACGCTATTTATACCAAAGGCGCCCATCGCCACACCTGCGCAGACAGACCAACCGCGCCGTCACGTGACGCGCGGGTGAATGATTCATGAGCGGCCACGGCCCCTGGGCCAATGAAAACGAAGGAAAGGCACGAGAGCACGTGGGGGACGTGGGGGTAGTCCCCCCCACCACCCCCTTGATTTAATGAGCAGCTGCTGGGGTGCAATGAGGTAAGAATGACGACGTACCGCGTTGCGTTATCGCGGGGTGGGGGGTTGGGGGTGGGTGGGGGGGGGTCGTGGGGGATTGTAGCGCGCGGTTGTGATTTCGCGAATCTGGGGGTGGGTGGGGTGATTGCAACACGATTTTTGTCCCTGGGTAGTAAGTGTTATTTTCTTAATGCGTATGCCTCAAAAGTATAGAAAATGGCGATTATTCCCCACAAACTTTGCTTCTACCCATCCTTTTAACTGACTTGCACAGTATTGTCTGTCTCACCGGCCCAGGTGTTCTGGGTCGGCGGTTGTCTGAGAAGAGTCGGATATTCCACATTCCTATGACAAGTGAAGGTTATGTGGGGTGTGGGGTGTCGGTCCCCTTTATGTGCACGCAAGTATAAAAAAAGAAAGATCGCCCGTATAGCCTTAACAGACTGTAGGGGCAAGTGCTGTTAGTGAGCACCTATGGACGCCGGAACCATGCCCAGCCGCCTTTGTCTCCCCAGTGGCGATGTTTTTACGCACCGCACCAGACACTAATTTGAGGCTGAGTCGACCTAGGGGAGGCGCAGTGCCGGTTCAGATATAATCGTCACAGATGTTGGCCGTGAGCGGGAATCAAACTCGGGTTGCCAGGTTCGCTTAGTGACTCATGCAGCCAGCTATGGCTGCAGAGTTTGGTGGTACATGTTGTTTACGTCGTTAATTGTGAAAATTCGGTCACAGTTCCTATGATCACTGTTTCATTGCTTTTACGGCTTTATTTTGGTGATTTTCGAAAAAAAAAAATTGGTTTGTTTGTTGTAGTACAGAGTTAGACTGATGGCCTTAATCTAAGTTGTCTTGTGGTTGTTGTTGTTGTTTGACTTGCATCCCACTGGGATTGTTGCACACAGCGTTGGTGTACGGTGATTTTTCTACAATATTTTGCTGTCTTTTCTTGGATTTTCTGTTTGCACATAGTCACTATGAGATGTATTCTTGTTCATGATTTTGTTTTTTTGTTTGTTGCGGTTGCACCCGATTCAAGAGCCGAATGGCTCACAGGGCGATACCTAATAAATGAACTTGAACTTGAGGTATAACGCACACACAATACAAATACCGTTCCCACCACCACCACCCCGTATATCCTTTTAACTGACTGCTGGGGCAAGTGGCGCCAATGTTCGCCACCGGCGCCAATGTTCGCCACCGTTATTGATCGTGAGCACACACGCAGCTGCGCACTGTTTGAACAGGTAGCACTGATGGGTAGGGGGAGGAGGGTGATGGTTGTTAGGTACACCTCGATCCAATTTAGGATTCACTCACCGCCGACCGCACGAGGTTAAACACCTGCACGGGCTCTGTGTATTATCCACTGTAGTATGCACAGTGTGGTAAGTGGTTGCGTGTGTGAAGGAGTTTGTGTGTGCGTGTGTTCGGAGTTTTTTATATGTCTGTAGGGTTTGTGTGTGTGTGTGTGTGTTCGTGCATACTTTGTACATGTATACTGTGTGCATGCATACTGTGTACATGTATACTGTGTGCATGTATAGTGAGTTTACTGTGTTTAATGTGCATGTACAATATGTACGTGTATACTGTGTACATGTACAATATGTACATGCACAGTGTGTACATGCATAGGCTGTGCATGTGTAGGGGGTTAATCGGCACTCACCACCCTGTTGGCTGGTAGCTCCCCCTTCTCGTCAACAGGGGGCGGTAGCGCTACCACGCCAGGGTTAGTGACCATGGCCCGAGGGGCAAATGACAATCCCTGGGAAGCGGATCCTGGGACACATTCCCCAAACCCCGGGAGGGGGCACCGGGGGATGACGTCACCTTCCAGAAAGCTCTGGAAGGGAGGCGTGGCTATGGCGGAGCAAGCCACGAGCCAGTATATAAACACGTTCCTTCGGAGTGGGCAGGTAGGAACTTGGTTGGACAGCGCATTCGTGCACGACAGACAGACAAATAATCCCTGGTGGGGAGTGTGGAACCTGTTGTTCCTGCCTTTATAAAATATAACTTGACTTGAGGTAGCCAGGCAGACAGCCAGGTAGCCAGCCCCCTTAACTTTCGGCCCCTCCCCCTTGCTTAGGCACCTCCCCTTACCCCCCTCCCTTAGGCCCCTCCCCCCTTAGGCCCCTCCCCTGACCCCCCCTCCCCCCTTAGGCCCCTCCTCTGAACCTCCCCCCCCTCAGGCCCCTTTCATGACTCCCCCCTTCCTTAGGCCCCTCCCCTGACCCTCCTCCCTTAGGCACCCCCCCTCTCCGTACCCGGCAGTAGGTCTCCACCAATCAAAAAGCTGTTTGTAAGGTCTCCACCAATCAAAGAGCTGTGTGTATTATATATTTATTTATGCACGACAGACAGACAGTCAGACAGACAGACAATTAATCCCTGGTGGGCAATGTGGAACATTGTTCCTACCTGTTTAAGCCGAACCTCTCAAGGGTCTGGCTCAATCATCTCCAAGACGAAGACTGAAGACCTGGGCTGAGGCTAGGACCCTGGACCCCAACCACCGCCGTCCTTCTAAGGGCTGGAGCTGAGTGAGGCCAGTGGTCAGGGCCCACGGACCGGGTCCGGTCGGGTCAGCATAGCCTCCCCTAAGGCCCCAGCCGGAGGACGGAAGTTAACGGGGATTCCCAGTGATAGGGCCCGTGTAGTCCGGAGGCCATACCTCCCCAGGTATCGGGTAAAGGGGCTACTACCCCTTTGTGTTAGGGACCTTGTAAATTAGAGTCCTAATAAATATCGTGTTGCCTCACAAGAAGTTCTCCGTCAATTATTACCCACTACACATGCATACTATGTACAGTATATGTATATTGTGTACGTGTATAGTGTGTACATGTATAGCATTTACATGTACCGTGTGTGCATGTATAGTGTGCGCATGTATAGTATGTACGTGTATACGCCAATTCACGCAATCAGTCTATTCTCGGATGTCTCCGCCGTCAGCAACGGAGGGCAGTGAACGTCGCTTTGAGTCTAAGTGGGTTCAATGGCCCCAGCAATGCATCCCGGAGTGTGCCGTTTCTGCCCCTTAACACAGGGACACACCTTCCCACAACGCAATGTACTCGTATAACTTTAATACAGTAAAAACATGAGACTATTTAGAATGATAATATTTAGCAATTTTTGTTCAGGGGTTTGTGCGTTATTTAACGTATTCTCTTGGTGCAGCTATTCATCTGCCAATTTAAGAACTGGTGTCATCAGAAGATATATTTTTAAATTCAATTGTCATGAGGCCCCATGATGGAAACAAGGCCGTTTCCAACGTCGCATATTATGTAATTGTTCCGATTAAGGCTACAGTGCTATTGACAAATGTATTGAGTATTCAGTGAGGGAAAAAAGTATTTTATCGCCTGCTGATTTTGTACGTTTGCCCACTGACAAAGAAATGATCAGTCTATAATTTTAATGGTAGGTTTATTCGAACAGTGAGAGACAGAATAACAACAACAAAATCCAGAAAAACGCATGTCAAAAATATTCTAAATTGATTTGCTTTTTAACGAGGGAAATAAGTATTTGACCCCCTCTCAAGCAGAAAGATTTCTGGCTCCCAGGTGTCCTTTATACAGGTAACGAGCTGAGATTAGGAGCACACTCTTAAAGGAGTGCTCCTAATCTCAGCTTGTTACCTGAGATTAGGAGCACACTCTTAAAGGAGTGCTCCTAATCTCAGCTTGTTACCTGTATAAAAGACACCTGTTCACAGAAGCAATCAATCAGATTCCAAACTCTCCACCATGGCCAAGACCAAATAGCTCTCCAAGGATGTCAGGGACAAGATTGTAGACCTAAACAAGGCTGGAATGGGTTACAAGACCATCGCCAAGCAGCTTGGTGAGAAGGTGACAACAGTTGGTGCGATTATTCGCAAATGAAAGAAACACAAAAGAACTGTCAATCTCCCTCGGCCTGGGGCTCCATGCAAGATCTCACCTCGTGGAGTTGCAATGATCATGAGAACGGCGAGGAATCAGCCCAGAACTACACGGAAGGATTTTGTCAATGCTTTCAAGGCAGCTGAGACCATAGTCACCAAGAAAACAGTTGGTAACACACTACGCCGTGAAGGACTGAAATCTTGCAGCGCCCGCAAGGTTCCACTGCTCAAGAAAGCACATATATATGCCCATCTGAAGTTTGCCAATGAACATCTGAATGATTCAGAGGACAACTGGGTGAAAGTGTTGTGGTCAGATGAGACCAAAATTGAGCTCTTTGGCATCAACTCAACTCGCCGTGTTTGGAGGAGGAATGCTGCCTATGACCCCAATAACACCATCCCCACCGTCAAACATGGAGGTGGAAACATTATGCTTTGGGGGTGTTTTTCTACTAAGGGGACAGGACAACTTCACCGCATCAAAGGGACGATGGACGGGGCCATGTACCGTCAAATCTTGGGTGAGAACCTCCTTCCCTCAGCCAGGGCATTGAAAATGGGTCGTGGATGGGTATTCCAGCATGACAATGACCCAAAACACACGGCCAAGGCAACAAAGGAGTGGCTCAAGAAGAAGCACATTAAGGTCCTGGAGTGGCCTAGCCAGTCTCCAGACCTTAATCCCATAGACAATCTGTGGAGGGAGCTGAAGGTTCGAGTTGCCAAACGTCAGCCTCGAAACCTTAATGACTTGGAGAAGATCTGCAAAGAGGAGTTGGACAAAATCCCTCCTGAGATGTGTGCAAACCTGGTGGCCAATCAAGGGTTTTGCCACCAAGTACTAAGTCATGTTTTGCAGAGGGGTCAAATACTTATTTCCTTCGTTAAAATGCAAATCAATTTATAACATTTTTGACATGCGTTTTTCTGGATTTTGTTGTTGTTATTCTGTCTCTCACTGTTCGAATAAACCTACCATAAAAATCATAGACTGATCATTTCTTCTTCAGTGGGCAAACGTACAAAATCAGCAGGGTATTAAATACTTTTTCCTTCACTGTATATGATTCTTATGCGTGTGTAATAAACGACTTCCACGACAAGTTGAGACTTGCGTCCTTTCTTTATTTAGTGATGACTGCCCGGCACCGCACTCCCTTCTGGATGGTCACCATCTCTCTCTCTCTCTCTGCTCTGCATGCGCTCACTGCTCCTCCCTCGCTCTCTCTCCTGTGCACCGCTGGTTGACGGTGCGCAGTGAGAGGGCAGAGTTTCGGCCCTCGAGGCTGCCACGTGGCCGGTGGCGTGACGAGATGGCGGAGATGCAGTCCAGACTCCAGGCTCCCACACCGACCCCCGAGTCCTCCCCCTGCCTCTCCTTATATCCCTTTCGGCGGAGCCAAGCTCCGCCTCTAACCACGCCCCCCTCAGAACCTTCCCGATGGTTCCTCCATATAGCCAGGAGCTCCGCCCATTAACTTTGGCCCAGATGGAACCGTTAGCTCTGATTGGCTATGACTGATGCAGCAGCGCCGATGCAGCGCTCCGTCGCCCATCGGTGCGCTCTCTCATTACATGTGCATGGTACGATGTTTAAATTGGTGGCAGTTCTTGGGTCCAGGTTGATGAGGCGAGGCAAATCCGCTCCGGGGTTTCCAGTCCAGTTTGAAAATACCAGATGCAGGGCTAAGTCAGAACGACACGGTGGCTAGGAGATGTTAACTACCTCGCCTGGTATACAGGAGGTCGTGGGTTTAATCCCGACCCCGAAGCCTGCTGCGTATTTTGAGTTTGCATGTCTATACATTTCCACGTGACAAGCCACTTCGTTGAGCCATCATTTGTGGCCAGGTCGCTTCTGTTAAAGACCTACAAAGCTGAGTGGGTTTTAATTGACAATGAAACAATGGTTTAGTTTTATAACCAGAACACAAATGTAATGAAGATGGTGATGCTGACTTAACGCTGTTCGTCCCAGTGCTGAGCCCCCTACCAAACCAGTTGTCAATAGGATCTCTCTGCGTCTCTCGTCGTGTCCGGTACAAATTCATAACTCGTGGAACGCAGTGACCCACGTGTGGTAACGCGGATGGCGATGATGGTGATGATGCAGCCAAGTTAGACAATGGTGTTTACACAAGAGTGCATTCATGCGACACACTTCCATAGTCTTTGGTTCTTTCGGTAAAGTCACGTAGGTAGAAATAAAATAAAATAAAACAAATCACGACGTTTCGATCGCAACACAAGCACTCTTCATCAGGTGGAACAACCACAGCAAGAAAACATGCTGAAGTAGGCGAGAGAGCTGCCGTGGCAAGAGGTTATATAGGTAAGAAAGGGGGAGGAGCAAGGGGGTGAGAGAGAGGGGGGGGGGGG
>CM025621.2:12422464-12435087 GCA_014621495.2 Entosphenus tridentatus | reverse complement strand
AGAGGCAGGGAGAGACAGGGAGAGGCAGGGAGAGACAGGGAGAGGCATGGAGAGACAGGGAGAGGCAGGGAGAGACAGGGAGAGGCAGGGAGAGACAGGGAGAGGCAGGGAGAGACAGGGAGAGGCATGGAGAGACAGGGAGAGGCAGGGAGAGAAGGGAGAGACAGGGAGAGGCAGGGAGAGGCATGGAGAGACAGGGAGAGACAGGGAGAGACAGGGAGAGGCAGGGAGAGATAGGCAGAGACAGGGAGAGACAGGGAGAGGCAGGGAGAGACAGGGAGAGACAGGGAGAGACAGGGAGAGGCATGGAGAGATAGGCAGAGACAGGGAGAGACAGGGAGAGATAGGGAGATGCAGAGAGAGGCAGGGAGATGCAGGGGAGAGGCAAGAGAGTTCGTGGCTTTGTAGAGGCGAGGAGGAGGAGGGGGAGGAGGAGGAAGAGGAGGGCAGTGGATGCCGTGAGTTTCTGGATCTTTGAAAACCCCGAAATGGATGCAACATCATCACGTCCCATCCAGCAGCAGAGCCGAGCGAGTTCAAATTCCCACCGGGCGCTCTTAGTGGAGCATTGTAGGTAGGTAAATACATAATTTAATCTACCTTCCGGTCCGTATCTCCACGTAGACATAAAATATGTCTAACACGTAGGCTTTCGCGACCAATTTTATTCATAATAAAGTTTTTTGGGATAGATCGCGATCTAACCCAAAAACGTTCATTATGAATAAAATATGATTTTATAACGTTGCTCGGCCTGTCAGCCTTCCGGGCTTATACCGCGTGAATTAAAAGAGGCTCCGACTCTGCCGATGAGCCGCGGAAAGGGTGAAACCGGGCCAGAGTTGGCGCCTCTTAAGCACGCCGAGCTGATGAGTCTTAATGAGGACGACTCAACTCGGCGCACAGTTTGTACGCGGCTCCATCTCCCGCTGCTGCCGTGAGCCGGTCACGATTTGCTCAAAATGTAAATTGTCTTGGTGAACCACGAGGCAGTTCTTCGGGAACTGCCGATGGTTTTTGTTGTTGTTGTTGCAAAATGCACAAATGGCTACGTTGTATTTGTGTGGTTTATTTTTCTCCACCACGTGTCTGGGTATGGGTTGAAACAAATTGCCACTGGCTGCTCAAAGCGCCGCGTGTGTAAGTTCGCCAGGTGGATTTGACCAAACACAAACCACCGTTGCCTTGTCCCCCGCGATACATTTCGATTTGATTATCGCACCCTGGACCCGTTAATGCCGAGTGTAATAATAGTGACCCCACCCCCCTCTCCCCCACGCCCTCTAGTACCACACACACACAAGCAGGGAGGGATAATCATCACCAGCCCTGGTCAACAGCGCAAACGCAGTGGCAGCCGAGCGAAATGGAGGAACGCGTGACCCAGGGCACCACTCCCGAGGAGATGGAGCAATGGAATCCGTTCGTACGAAAGGCGCTGCGTGGATTATCGCGTCTCACGCGGCGGCAGGAAGTGGCTTGGAGAGGCCTTCATCCAGCAGTGGAATGACCAAGGCTGCTGCTGATGATGATGAATAATCAACATAACTTCCCCGTGTTCATTCGGCGCTTATCAATTCACTCTCTCGCCCCCCCCCCACATTCTCGCGATTCGATTAATGGTCACGATTCAAGCTCACGGTTCGATTAAATCATCGATTGTTTTGTACCTCATTGTGACGTAGGTGTGGGGGGGGGGTGCGAGGGGGGCAGTGAGAATCACGCGAACGCCATGTGGTTATCAACCTGCGAATCGATAATAATAATAATAATCGATCACCGCACGCGATATATTCGATGCACGCGCATCGGGAGCGAGCGCGATTTTTTGCGAGCTGCTGCGATCATCGTCATCATCGTCATCATCATCATCCTCAATCAGCCCCCGAATACAAGAACGGACAACACGGGAGTGGTTTGCGCCAACAGTTCTCGACGGAGTCTCCCGGCCGCCGTGAGACGCGCGCCGAGTGTGATGTCCCCTGGCCGCGGCACGGCCCACGTCAGTGGCGAGCGACGGTCGGAGCCCGGACTCTCCAACGCGTCGCCGCTGACGCCGGCACAACCACGAACCCCCCCTCCTTGACAAAGGAGGGATGGGGTCGAGAGGCATTCATCCAGCAGTGGAATTGATCAAAGACTTCTCGCATTTGCTGTCCTTCCCCAACTCCCCCGCCCCCCCACCAACCAACCACCTCCGCACCTACCAAATTAGCGCGAGTTGGCTACGTACGGTGCGAAGGAAGTTCAACATACACGCACGTGCAGAGTTGGACGCGATGCGCGTCAATGGCACTTTGCGATTCCGCTGGGGGAGGGAACGCGAACAGCTGGAACAGCTGCAACAGCTGCAACAGCTGGAACAGCTGCAACAGCTGCAACAGCTGCAACAGCTGGAACAGCTGGAACAGCTACAACAGCTGGAACAGCTGGAACAGCTACAACAGCTGGAACAGCTGCAACAGCTGCAACAGCTGGAACAGCTGGAACAGCTGGAACAGCTACAACAGCTGCAACAGCTGGAACAGCTGGAACAGCTACAACAGCTGGAACAGCTGCAACAGCTGGAGCAGCTGGAACAGCTACAACAGCTGGAACAGCTGCAACAGCTGCAACAGCTGCAACAGCTGGAACAGCTGCAACAGCTGCAACAGCTGCAACAGCTGCAACAGCTGGAGCAGCTGGAACAGCTACAACAGCTGCAACAGCTGGAGCAGCTGGAACAGCTGCAACAGCTGCAACAGCTGGAACAGCTGCAACAGCTGCAACAGCTGTCTGCTCACCCGCGTCGCGTTCGAAAGCTGCGAAGGTGGCAGTGGCGATCAAAGTTGTCCGTACGATGCCGATGTCCCCGCACGAGCGCGGTGCGCGTGCATCGAGGTCGTGCGCTGCCAGGAGTCGTGATGCGACGATAATCCCCAAAATGATATGCGAATGATTTCGACTCAAGCAGGCGAAGGTAACGAAAGAGACGGGCTCCGAAGAGAGACGGTGACGGACGACATAACATCACGGACAAGACCAACGAGATGGAACTAACGAGACAGATGATACAAACGAGACAGAGCTAACGAGATAGACAATACAAACGAGACAGAGATTACGAGACGGATGATACAAACGAGACAACACACGTTGCAAGATAGATCACCCCCACCAACTAGACTGGGCAGAACAGATGACACTCCTATGCATGAGACGAGCAGATAAGGAAATATATCTCCGTAATCGAATCGGTTCGTGACGATTAATGAGAGAAGCGTGACGCGTGAGTGGAATCATAGCGACGTGGGGGGGGGGTGCAGAGTGTGGGGAGCGGTGGCGCAGTGGTTAGCGCGCTGCGCTATGAGCCCGAGTTTGATTCCCGCTCACGGCCAACGCTGGTAACGATGATCTGAACCGGTCCAGAGCCTTCCCAAAGTCGACTCAGCTTCGATTGAGTACTCGCCACTAGGAAAGACAAAGGCGGCCCGGCGTGGTGGGTGCTGACCATCCACCCCCCTCCCCCCGTGTGTACCCCGTGCCGGCCTTCATAGGTGCTACTCGCTCACAGCACTTGCCCCAACACCCTGTTGAGGCTACACGAGGGATCTTTGTCAATGTGCGCAGTCGTAACATCACCCCATTGATTCTTCTGATCATTATTATAGATGTACAATTCCATACGTTTCGAATTATAATGAAAATAATCATCATCACCATCATAATCCTCGTTTGCGCTCCTGTCAGAAACTGACCGTGCCCAACACAACAGCCCGTGGCGACATCCCCCCCCGCCCCTCGGCCCCCACCCCCTCGTGGGAAATGTATCGCATTTGTTAAAATTCCAACTCCGGGGGAGAACAATATATATTTATTTCTTATTTTTCACAAATTCCTCCCTCCCTCCCCCCATCCTAAAAAAAAAACCACAATAAGTGATTGTCAATATATATTAAACCGTAACTTTTTTTTCCGTGTCGTCGTCGTCGTATACAAATATACTCACAATGTCCACACGACGCCCGGGCACGGCGCGCGGACCAGCTTCTCGCGACAGCTCCGAGCCGAGCGTCGAAGCGAGGCACGCCGCTCACCGCGACAAGCTCCGCGCGGCGCTCGCAGCGAGACACGCGGCGGCCGTGAGCACGACGCTAGGCAGGGGTCGCCTCTGTCCCGCGGCGCGGGGCTGACCCCTCGGGAAGACTCGGACCGAGTGGGTGCCATCCGAGCTCCCGGACGCTTTCTGGCGCGCGTGCCTTCCGACGCCGTACGCGGCGGCGTTGTCCCCGTAGCCGCCGTCCTCGTCATCGTCACCATCGTCATCCTCATCGTCACCCTCGTCGTCGTCTTCGTCGTCGGCGTCGTCCTCGTCGGCAAAGTCGCCGCTCCCTCGCTCGCGGTCGAAGCACAGCCGCTCCATGTTGTCCTTGACCACCTCGCAGAACGGCCGCTCGAGGCCGTCGCACACGCACTCGCTGAGCGCCAGCGCCCTGGGCATGGCCATCATGTGCAGGATGACGCGCATGCACTCGCGCGTGCAACGCACCCCGTTCAGCAGCTTGCCGCAGTTCATGAGGTACGCGTCCATCGCGGCGCTGCACGCCGGCTCCACCTCGCACCGCCGCCTCGCCTCCGTGCAGCCCAGGGCACCACCACCACCACCAGCACCTCTTCCACGACCTCCTCCATCTCCTCCGTATTCGTCGTCGTCGTCGTCGTATTCGTCCTCGCCGCCGCCGCCCGTGTAGGTGCGAGGCAGGCACGGCTCGATTCCTCGCTTGGCGGCGAGGCACACGAAGTCGTGCGCGCAGTCGCAACTCTCCAGGCCGGGTCCTCCCCGAGTCGCGTTCAGTTGGATGATGGCGTGGATGCAGTGGCTGGGGCAGTGCGTGACGGCGGAGAATCCACCACCGCCGCCGCCGCCGCCACCACCACCGCCACCTCCACCACCACCATCCGCTTCGTCCGCAACGTCTCCGCTGACGGCAGATCGCAGCGCCGCCTCGCACGCCCGGAGGTACTGGTTGTACGCCCGCTTGCACTCGGTCTCTTGCAGGCAACGGATCTCAGCCTCCCAGCATTGCATGGCTCCACCGCGCGCTGCCTGCGCTGGCCGCAACAGCACCTGCTGTGTCCCGCCAACGGGCAGCGCCTGCTGCAGAAGCAGCAGCAGCAGCAGCGGCAGCAGCAGCAGCGGCAGCAGGATGTGGTGGTGATGGTGGTGGTGGTGGTGCAAGGGCGGTGACGCGGGTAGCAGCAGCGCAGAGCAAGAGGGGTGGTGGTGCTGGGGATGATGGAGTTGGTGCCGGGCATGATGGAGTTGGTGCCGGGAAGGATGGAGTTGGTGCTGGGGATGATTGAGTTGGTGCCGAGAAGGATGGAGTTGGCGCTGGGGATGATGGAGTTGGTGCCGAGAAGGATGAAGTTGGCGCTGGGGATGATGGAGTTGGCGCTGGGGATGATGGAGTTGGTGCCGGGGATGACGGGGGTACGATGACCGCAGCGTTGCGCTCTCCTCCGACCTCAACTCTGATCCCAAAGCCGATCCGCAGCCGGAGCCGGAGACTGACCCTGTCCCGGGCCGCAACCGCGACGTGGTCATCTCGATGAGACGTGCGCAGAAGCGCCGACGAGTGGCAGCAGCAGCAGCAGCGGCAGGAGGAGGAGGAGGAGGTGACCGCAAAGAAGCGGCCGAATCGAGCGGACGAGTCGAGCGCCGGCCCCTCTCTCTCTCTCACATCGCCGCGGGGCGAGGCGCGCTCAGCCCCCACGAGCTGCGAGCCCTCGCGGCGAGGATTTGGCGTCGAGTCTGTGCCCGGTGGCGCGGTGGTTCCTCCTCCTCCTCCTGCTGCTGCCTCCTCCTCCTCCGCCTTCTCGCCGCCGCGGTGCCCCGGGGCATCTCAGCAGCCGCTCGGCATGCCAACGACGGTACTTCGTCCGGCAACGACGGCTCCGGGGGCAAGCGACTCGGCAACTTCCGCTGGTCGCGATCACATGGAGGGTGTCCCCCCGCCCCCCCCCGCCCACAAACGTGGGAGATGTTTCGCGTTGGTCTGTGGCCGCCCCCAATCTCTGCCGCTCACCCTATTACCCCCTCCCCACCCAAAGCTGACCCTAACCCCAAGTCCCAGGTCGAACCCTGACCACCCCGACACGCGAGCCCCTTTGCCCAAGGCTCCAGGCAAGGGAGCGGCGACCTCAAACCCGCAAGGCGATCTGCGTCGTGAACAGAAGTTGCCCGTCGGCTTTCGCCTCGCTCGAGAAGATTCTCCTCCTCCTCCTCCTGCTGCTGCTGCTCCTCCTCGAGGCTTCTCCTCGTGGAGTCTGAGAGTCACTCTCCACCTCACACTCGGCGTGGCTCGCGCAGAGAATGAAATCTTAATCTGGCCGCCTTCTCCTCCCTCCTCCTCCTTCCTTCTCCGCCAAGACCCCCCCCCCCCCCCCAAAACCTCCTTCTTCCCTCCTTCCCTTCCCTTACCACACTCCCAGCAACGCTCCGCAAACTTTCTCTCTCTCGTTCTCTCTCCCCTTCCTCTCTCCCACTCTCTCGCCGCGTCTCTCTCTCTCTGCGCGCGTGCGCTGCGTGTCTGCCGCTCAGACGCACCGACAGAGCGAGGCAGACGAGGGGTGATGGCACCGGGGGTCGTGTTCAAAACCGCCTCTCTTACTTCTTTGAACAGCAGGAGAAGCGCAGACCTCTCGCTCTCTTTACCACCTCCTCCTCCTTGTCGTCTCTCTCTACTCCCTCTCGTCCTCTTCCTCGTCACTCCTCCGAGTCTCTCTCCTCTTCCGAGTCTCTCTCTCTTCTCGCTCCTCTTCCTCGTCTCTCTCTCTCTCTCCTCGCCCTCGATCGACGCGCCGCGTCCCGACGTCGCCTTTGTCCGCGAGGTTCTGCGTCGCCTTCACGCTCGAGTACACAGCACCCCGCCCCCCCCCGGTGGGGGGGGGGGGGGGGTCGCGCCCGTGCCCCTCATTGGCTGGCGTGGGGAGGGTCCGGGGGGAAGGGCGGGGGGGGGGGGGGGGGGGGGGGATTCTGGAAACTTTTGTTAGCGAGTGTGTGTGTCAGAGTGTGTGTGTGTCAGTGTGTGTGTGTCAGAGTGTGTGTGAGTTTGTGTGTGTGTGTCAGAGTGTGTGTGAGTGTGTGTCTGTCAGAGTGTGTGTGTGTCAGTGTGTGTCAGTGTGTGTGTGTGTGTCAGAGTGTGTGTGTCAGAGTGTGTGTGAGTGTGTGTGTGTCAGAGTGTGTGTGTCAGAGTGTGTGTGTGTCAGTGTGTGTATGTCAGAGTGTGTGTGTCAGTGTGTGTGTGTGTGTCAGAGTGTGTTGAGTGTGTGTGTGTCAGAGTGTGTGTGAGTGGGTCTGTCGCTCCGCACGAAGCTTCAGGTCTTCTCGGCCACAGTCATTTCCTCCCTTCTCTACGCTTGCGAAACGTGGACCCCCCTAATGGAGCATCTTCGCCGGTTAGAAACATTTAGGCTGGCCTGCCTACGATCCATCCTGGGTTTATCCAGGCTGGATTGTGTGAGGAGCTCACAAATTCTTGAAAGATCAAGGACAAAGTCCCATCGGTGATCTCCTCTGGCAGGCAATGCTGCGGTGGCTGGGTCATGTAGCCCGCATGCCCAGCTACCGCATGCCCAAACAGCTTTTGTTCGGCCGGATCGAGGGGGCTAAACGGGCGCGGCACGGGCTAGAGAAGAGATGGAGTGATGTGGTACAGGAGGACGTGGAGCTGAGTGGACTTGCCGATGATCGGCCTCTGTGGAGGAGGCTCGTGAAGGACGCTACTGGGCAGTTGGAGGCAGTCGCCCTCCATCAACAACGGAGGGCGGAGGAGCGATGCTCACAACAACGAGCGGAGCCCCGGGTGGCTAAAGCACAGCAAGTTGGCACAGTAGGGGGCACAGGTGGTGCATCAGCCAGTCATCTCGGTCATCTCAGTCAGTCGACCCGTGGCACCTGGGTCTGCCCCGTGACCTCCTGCCAGTGGGCGTTCGACACTTTACGTGGCCTCAAGGTGCACATGGCCTGGCACAAGCGTCGTGGTGACGTCACCGCCACTTCGTGGCGAATGGCGGTTGTTGTTGTGTGAGTGTCAGAGTGTATGTGTGTCAGAGTGTGTGTGTGAATGTCAGAATGTGTGTGTGTGTCAAAATGTGTGTGTGTGTGTCAGAGAGTGTGTGTGTGAGTGTCAGAGTGTGTGTGAGTGGAAAACATATAATTAAGCTTGTGCCTGGGGGACAGGCGTCCATGACGTCTCCTGGCCAAACCCCATTTGGCAGAGTCAGGCGATTGAATCCTTACCCTCGGGGTTCCTCAAGAAACAGCAACAAGCCACTGAGGGTAGCCGAATGGAATGTTCGAATGCTAACTGCGGAGGAGAGGCTGCCACTCCTCTGTCGGGAGTTTCACCGGTACAGCCTGGATCTCTGTGGTATTCAGGAAGTCCGGTGGACCGGCTCTGGCTCCTGCACAATGGAGGGTAGACAGTCCTCTACTCGGGGCAGGAGACTGCCAAACTACAGGGAGTGGCTCTTCTTCAAAATAATGAAGGGGCGTGGGAGCGTGGTGGTGAGGTGTGGGGAAGTATAAGCCCCAGCATACATTGGATTGGTGGTCGTGGTTACTTATGCCCCCACCGAAGACGAAAATCCGTGGAGGGATGCAGGCAAGGCTGAGTCAGATGCCTTCTATGACCTCCTGTCACAGGTGCTAGCGAAAGTGGCCCCTCGAGATAGAGTCATCTTGTTGGGTGACTTTAATGCCCGAGTTGGTCATGATGCTGGCACCTGGTCTGGAGTGATTGTAAGGCATGGGCCAGATCAGCTCAATAACAACGGTAGGAGGCTGCTAGATTTTTGTCCTGTCCATGGGCTTGTAATTACCAACACGCTGTTCCGGCACCTACGCATGCACACAACATTATGGATTCATGCTGGGTCCAAGAAAGAACATCTGCTGGACTATATATTGACGGAACAGCGGATGCGAGCCCATGTCCTTGACACCAGAACCTACTGTGGAGCTGATCTGCCCACTAACCATCGACTTGCATCCCATTGGGATTTTTGCACACAGCGTTGATATGCGGTGCTTTTTTTCTGGAAGATATTTAATGGTTTTTCCTGGAAGTTTCTGTTACAAAACGTCACTTTAAGATGTTATTTTTAAATAATTTGTTTGTTACGGTTGCACACGAGTCAAGAGCCTCATGGCTCACAAGATTATACCTAATAAGTGAAACTGACTTGTCAGCTGTAAGATGCGCCTGCCATTCCTCCACTCCGGTGGTGGGTGTACACCCAGGACAACATTCAAACCCATAGTGGCCTGGTCTCAGCTAGCTGATTAAAGTTGCAAGCAAGAATTTCATCATCGCTTACGGCTGGGGTTGGCAGCGTAACCCACTCCTTATGTTGAGGGGAAATGGGCGAGGTTTAGGACTGTGGCTCATGCAGCTGTAATGGCTGCGGTGGGTACACGGTCCAGACCTCCCCAGAGACCCTGGGTGACAGAGGAGGTGTTCAGGCTGGCTCATAAAAAGCGACAGGACCACTGTCATTGTTTACAGCATCCCACGTCATAGAATGAGGAGGCTTACCGTAGCCTTCGCTCGGAGGTTCGGAGAGCCGTCAGGCGCTGCAAGGATGGGTGGTGGTCCCGGGTTGCTGAGGAGATGGAATCTGCCTCAGTAGCCCGCGATCACAAATTGCTCTCTAATTCCATCAAAAAAGTAACTTACAGTGCCACGCATATTACCATCATAAATGGTAAGAACGGTGATCCAATCTCTGACCCCCAGGAACAGGTTTGCAGATTTGTTGAGCATTTCTGTGAGTCCCTGTGGGAGGAGAAATCCCTCAGATTGGAACACATCGTGGGACAAAGTGGGTATGATCCTGATGAGGTTGCGGTGCCTCAAATATTGGAAGAAGAAGTCACCCCCTGTGAGTGGTTGTCTGAGGTGCCATCTGTTGAGGAAGTACTGAAGGCGATCCAGAGTCTGAGACCAGGAAAGGCAACGGGCAGAGATGATCTCCCATACGAAATGTTGAGGGAGGGTGGCGTTTGTGCACAGACTGCCCTACATTATATCATAACAACAGTCTGGATCACTGGACGGGTTCCGCAGGATTTGCAGGATGTCCTGGTGGTCCCCATTTTTAAGAAGGGGGACCGCACAGACTGTAATAACTGCAGGGGCATCACACTCCTCAGTGTGTCGGGAAAGGTCCTGGCAAAGATTATTCAACGTCGCCTTGCCAGGCACGCTGAGGAGAGGCTTGCGGAGCCCCAATGCGGTTTCAGAAAAGGGCGGTCCTGCACAGATGCCATATGTTCTGTCTGCCTTCTACAGCAAAGGTGTAGGGAATTCCAAAAAGACCTACATCTCTGCTTTATTGACCTGATCAAGGCCTATGATAACATCACTAGGCCTGGGCTCTAGGTTGCTCTTCGTGCTTTCAGAGTCCCTGACCCTCTGCTCACGATCATTAAGGACCTTCATTATGGTAAGCGGGCCCGGGAAAACCTACGTGGCGGGGAGTCGGAGCCATTCCCTGTCCACCTTGGGGTGCGACAAGGATGTCCTCTGGCTCCCACATTATTTAACATATTTCGACCACGTAGTATGTGAAGCCTTGAATAGCTGTACCGGAAACATTTTCATCCGGTACAGATACAATGGGAGGCTGATCGATGCCCGGGTGCGGTCAAGGGATGGCTTCCTATTGCTCAACCATGTTATGTATGCCGATGATCTGGTAATTGCTGCTCACTTAGTGGAGGAGTTGGAGACGCTGCTTTACCATCAGCCCCACCGAAACTAAGCAGCTGCCTGGGTATGTTGTTCCATCGGACACTCCACCCCCACAACTCCCAATTGATGATAGGGCAGTTGTAGAGAGAGTGGAGAGTTTCCCATACCTGGGCAGTATGCTCAAGAACGGCTCTGGTTTAACAGCAAAGGTCTCACTTAGAATCAGTCGAGCGGCATTATCTTTTCATCGATTGCGTAACGCTGTGTGGAAGCTACCTGGTCTGTCGCTCCGCACAAAGCTTCAGGTCTTCTCAGCCATGGTCATTCCCTCCCTTCTCTACGCTTGCAAAACGTGGACCCCCCTAATAAAACATCTTCGCCGGTTAGAAACATTTAAGCTGGCCTGCCTACGATCCATCCTGGGTTTAACCAGGCTGGATTGTGTGAGGAGCTCACAAATCCTTAAAGATCTGGACAAAATCCCATCGGTGATCTCCTCCGGCAGGCAATGCTGCGATGGCTGGGTCATGTAGCCCGCATGCCCAGCCACCGCATGCCTAAACAGCTTTTGTTTGGCCGGATCGAGGTGGCTAAACGGGCGCGGCACGAGTTAGAGAAGAGATGGAGTGATGTGGTACAAGAGGATGTGGAGCTGAGTGGACTTGCCAATGACTGGTACCAGCGGTGTCAAGATCGGCCTCTGTAGAGAAGGTTCGTGAAGGACGCTACTGGGCAGTTGGAGGCAGTCGCCCTCCAACAACAACGGAGGGCGGAGGAGCGACGCTCACAACAACGAGCGGAGCGCCGGGTGACTAAAGCACAGCAAGTTGGCACAGTAGGCGGCACAGGTGGTGCATCCGCCAGTCATCTCAGTCAGTCGGCCCGTGGAACCTGGGTCTGCCCCGTGACCTCCTGCCAGCGGGCGTTCGACACTTCACGTGGCCTCGACGTGCACCTAGCCTGGCACAAGCGTCGTAGCGACGTCACCGCCACTTCGTGGCAAATGGCGATTGTTGTTGTTGTGAGTGTGGGGGACCGGTTCGGATCGATTATCCGAACCGGTCCTGGGCCTATCCTAGGTTGGCTCAGCCTCAAATGAGCACCTGGTACGGTGCATAAAAACATCGCTACTAGAGAGACAAAGGCGGCTGGGCGTGGTGCTGGCCACTCACCCCCTCGTCTGCCGTGCCGGCCTTTATAGGTGCTGCTCGCTAACAGCACTTGCCCCAACAGTCTGTTAAGGCTACACGGGGCATTTTTGCCTTTGTATATATGTGCGCGTCTGTGAGTGCACGTGTGTTACGTGTGTGCATGCGAGTGAGAGGGAAGGTCCGTGTGTGTGTGTGGTGTAATGTGTGTGTGTGCGTGCGTGTGTTTGTGTATCTTTGACGGTTTGAGCAAGTGCCATTAACTATCGCAAAACACAAGCTCCGCTACTGTTTATAACCCTAAACGAGTCTGTTTGTGTTTCTAGATGTATAAGTGCGTGAGTGTGTGTGCGCGTGCCGGTGTGTGTGTGCGTGTCCGTGCGCGTGTGTGTGTTTAACGCATTGAATGCGTGCAGGACGAGCGGTGGCGCAGTCGTTAGCGCACCGCGCGATAAATAAATAAAAAATACGAAATCCGGCCACCCGAGTTAGATTCCCGCCCACGGCTCAACAACACCGGTGACGATTATCTGAACCGGTTCTGGGCCTTCCCTAGGTCGACTCACCACTGGGGAGACAAAGGCGGCCGGGCGTGGTGTTGACCGCCCATCTCTCTCATGTGCCGTGCCGACCTTCATAGGTGCTCGCTAACAGCTCTTTGCCCCAACAGTCTGTGAAGGCTATACGGGGTTTGTCTTTGTATGTCTGTGTGTGTCTGTGTATGTCTGTGTGTGTCTGT
>CM025621.2:12336609-12347464 GCA_014621495.2 Entosphenus tridentatus | reverse complement strand
TAAAATAATAAAAATAATAAAACATAATAAAATAATATTATATTATTATATTATTACATTATATTATTTTATTATGTTTTATTATTTTTAATATTATATTATTACATTATATTATTTTATTATGTTTTATTATTTTTATTATTTTATTACTTCCCTTCTACGTGACTTTACCGAAAGAACCAAGAAGATGAATTCCTGCAGTCACGAAAGCTTTAAATCGAAGGTGCTCCTCACCAACAGCACTTGCCCCAACAGTCTGTCGAGGCTATACGGGGGATATTTGTCCTGTGGCTTGCGGTCTTGGTGGTGGTTGATGCGTTGGTGAGTTCGTGGCTGAGTCAGGTCAGTGAGTGGATGAGTGGGTGTGAGTTGGTGAGCTGTGGTGAAGCAGTTAGCGCTACGCTGAGCTATGAACCCGGCGACCCGAGTTCAATTCACCACTCACGGCCAACACCGCTGGACTGGTCCTGGGCCTCCCCTGGTTCAACTCAGCCTCGAATGAGTACCTGGTGCGGTGTGTAAACATCGCTGCTAGGGAAACAAAGGCGGCCGGGCGTGGTCCGGGCCACCCACCCCCTCGTGTGCCGTTCCGGCCTGCATAGCTCGTGAACAGCACTTGCCCCATCAGTCTGGTAAGGCTATACGGGGGATCTTTGTCTTTGTTGTTTTTGTGAGTGGGTGAGTAGGTGAGTTAGTGTTCATGTGACTTGCACTGTGGTGGTGGTGGTTGATCAGTGTGGTAGTTGATCACAGTGTGGTGGTGGTGGTGGTAGTGGTGGTTGATCACAGTGTGATGAATGAGACGACACAGTATCGGCCAGACGCAGTCGTCAACACAGAGCCAACGAGCGAAATTCGACGTTTCACACACAACAATATAAAACCACCAACACAGCAGTTGCCATAACTTCCACGCACTGCCCCTTTCTGACAGTGCCGAGTCTGTGGCTGGCCCCACATCTCTTGTTGTTGTTTTATTTGGCTACGTACCTTACCCACCCGCGGATTAAAAACAAACACACGTTCACCACGGCCGCCACCACCGCCGAGCCTGACCAGGCCGAGCGAAGCACGGTTGAGCCTGACACTTTTTTTTTGACACTTGACGGAAACCCCTTCAGGGGGTCAAAGGTCGCTTCGGGCGACGTCTCAGCTGCAGAGGAATCGGCCGCGGCCAAAACATTCCACGAACATTAACCAGATTTTTATGCTTGAACGTTTTTTTGTTTGTTTGTTTGTTGTTCAAACGATTAAAACTCATTCAGACATTTAAACCCGGGTAATCCGCTGAGATGGGACGTCTCACATTTTCTAAGGGTGTCCCGGGGTGTTTGTTCGGTTGGCGGCGTGCACAGCAAACGACGCCGACGACACCACGTACGCGCACATCTTGAACCTGGAGCTTTGTACGGCGCAGTGCTCTGCATTCGCACATTGGACGCCTACATCCACGGATGAATGACCGCCTGATTGAGCAAATCGGTGGAAGAGTTTACAGATGAAGTAAGTACAAGGGTTTGCAGGCTGATGAAGTGTTATCATCATCATGGTCGTCAATTAGCATCATCAGCTGTTGACCAGCCGAATGAAGCCATGATATACCATATTCTTAGGTTTTTTCGGTAAAGTCACTGAGATGCGACGTTTCACACTAAGAGTATGAATCCTTGCAGTCACGAAAGCTTCAAATCTAGAACCATGATCTACCCACTGCGAGATGCAGCCCATCCGCCCCCTCCCATGCTGTCTCTTAGCAAGTCAGGGCGTTATGGGCACCCTCCCGACGCCGACGGGAAATGGAGTCACGTGATGTCTGCTGTGGTGATCCACCAACCCTCGCCGCCGACTCCTTTGCGGTTGCTGGATTCCAGGCAGCTGCGTGGAGCAGCAGCAGCGTCGCCACCACGGCCGCCGTGCTATGCGCTGCTGTGTTGTGCCATTGGCAAACAATAGCATGCACAAGCACAATAGCAACAATCGTAATTTACAATTGCAAAGTGCCGCATTTCATCCGTAGATCCCACTGCTCCGCCACCGTGTAGGAAATGAACAGAACCTGCAGGGTAGACGGCCAGAGCTACAGGGTAAAGGCCAGTTTAAGACAGGACTTAAATATAGCTCACGACTCTGTCCTATTCCCAAAGGTAAAGCGTTACAAAGTTTGGGAGCTGCACAGTGGCACAAAGCCCGATGATCGCCCCAGGAAATGAGATTTGACCTCGGAGTGCTAACGAGGTCTCGGGGACCTCGTTGCTGTATCGAGACAAACCATTTCCTGTAAATAATTGCGGGGCTAACCCACTGGGTGCCTTGTAGGTCAGTAGCAGGGCCTTGTATCACACATCGTCGGAAAGAATTCAGAGCCGAGGTTATCTGCTGCGATGCCGCAATTCGTCTCGCCCCAGCGCGTGGAGCCGATTCCATCGCTCCGTCTCTTGAGGAGGCCGCGTCTCCCGGGGCGTGTTCTCTCTCTCCTTTGGCTGCCATTCTTCCACTGGGCTCGTCCCTCGACCGTCATCCCTTGCAGCGTCCAGCGCGGTCCACGTCCTCTCCGCGACGGTCACTGCGATGCCTCCGATCGTTGGCGTTGGCTGCCCGCCGTATCGTCGTTCTGATACTTGCACAAAGATCCCCCGTATAGCCTTAACAGACTGTTGGGGCAAGTGCTGTTAGCGAGCACCTATGAAGGCCGGCACGGCACACGAGGGAGTGGGTAGCCAGCACCACGCCCGACCGCCTTTGTCTCCCAGTGAAGATGTTTTTCCACACCGCACCGGAATCTCATTTGAGGCTGAGTCGACCTAGAGGAGGCCCAGGACCAGTTCAGAATATCGTCACTGGTGTTGGCCATAAGCGGGAATCGAACTCGGGTGCACATAATTATAGCACAGCGTGCTAACCGCGACACTACCGTTCCCCATATAGATGTTTGCACGCACACACAGACACGACCTTGTGCTCATTTATGGCCAAGTCGACCTAGGAGAGGCCCCAGGACCGGTTTGGTTACTACTGGCGTCGTCCAAGGCCGGAGAATCGCACCCAGGTGGGCCACCGTTCCCCGCAATATAAATTCGGCGTGTTTATGCACTCGCATTCGAATGCCAAACCCGTGGCGTGTGCGCGTTACGATCGAGATGAGGCATGTCAACACCAGGTGAGGGCTTCTGTCGGCATCCTTTACCCGGCTGCAGACAGATGTCGGTGTTTTCAAGGCGAAACGCTTTCACAACAGAGAGACGCCCGGCAATCGTGCCCGTGGCCACCCTAGCCAGGAACGCAACTCAAATTTCGTCGTTTTTTGACCTAGCCTGGCCTAGGTCAAAAGGTCAAATGTCTTACATTGCCCGATCATCAACATCACGGGTCAGAATGAGCCCTTACTTTGACCCGTGTACAATATTTACCGAAGTGTGGCGACTGACTCGTTAGATAAACACGCGAAGTTCGTGATCGTTGAGAAAATGATGGTGATGATGATGAACATGGTGATGTTTGCGTGTCGAGAGGGGCTTGCATTCACCATCTCAGGTCATCAGCAGCAGCAGCAGAAGAAACAGCCATGATCTATCCACTGCTGGAAGGCAGCCACCCCCGTCTCGCCCCTCCTTCCCTCCCAAGCCGTCACCATCTCTCACATGGCAGCCGATTTCATTGATCCGTCTCCACGGTGGATGTCCTCTCTAGGGCACGTTCCCTCCTTTGGCTGCTGTCATTCCGCCGTTGGGCCTTGACTAACGGACATCGCCCCGAACCCAACGGACATCGCCACGAACCCTTGACCAATGGCTATCGGCAGTGATGGACTGGGACTAACAGTTTTGCCCCGAGCGTTTGCTAGCAAAACGGGACCCAAATTTCCGTGTGATCCTCATAGGACCCATTTGGTGCTTGGTCCAAAAAAACACTAATTTTAACAGCAAGGAAGGCTCTTTTTGGGGCTTCCGAACATCGTGTGGACTTAACGCCAACCGAGAGCGTGAATAAGCAATGGGGCGTACACATTAAAGGTAATAAAATATTTCAAGCATTATTTTTTTTATATACTCTGCTTACATTTGAAATTTCCCCACTGCCACACAGACCGGCTCCACAGTTCCCTGGGGATGGACCAGCCCACCGGGCATTTTGCGCAACGGTGGTGAGACGTTAACTACCTCGCCCGATATACAGGGGATCATGGGTTTTGTCCCCCACCTGTATATTTTGGAGTTTGCGTGTCTTTCTCTCCGTGGTCGCGTGGATTTTATCTCCGGGTCCTCCGGTTTTTGTCCATCCAATTTTTTTTAGAAACACGCGTTTGGAGAATTCCACGTGATGATAAGCCACTTCGTTGAACTATTTTTATGACCAGGTCACTTCTGAAAAAGAGCTGTATAGTTCAGTGGGCCTTACTTGCTAAAATAAAAAATAGTTTAGGGCTGCCTTATGGCCAGTCCCAGCCTGGCCTTCACCCCCTAACCCTTGACCAACGACCATCGCCCTTCACTCTAGCGACGGGTTCCACCCAAGCCCTACCCTCTGTTCTCTGCACACATCCAGGCTGCTTTATCTTCGACGAGTGGAATCTGCCGTTACGTGACACTTAAAGTGCAGACTCCGTGGAATATGAAGATAGCAACTTGTAAATTCCAACCCGTGTCCCTTTAGAGAACACAACAAGACTAAGACCATCCCTCCCCCCCCCCCATATAACATTTGACAGACTGTTGGGACAAGTGTTGTGAGCACAGATCACGTTATGAAGGCCGGCACGGCACATTAGGCAGTGGGTGGTCACGGGTGGCTCTATTCTATTTGTTTATCGTGGAGGCTTCGAACAAACGCCTCCTCATTCGAGACACGAACATCATCGCACTCCTCCTCCTCCTCGAAGATACCGGTGGTGTAAACCATCAACCGCGTCAGAACATCTGCTGATGTTCTGGCTGCACCGCGTCTCCTCCGTAAATGAGAACATGAAAGACGCGAGCCACAGTGGTGGGACCTTTGGCCATGCAATCCAAACTACGTAAAATGTAGCAAACCCATAGAGACACAGATATACATACTCATAGAGACGCAAGACGCATAGAGTTGCATGTCCTGCTGGACATTAGTGAAAAAGAGCTTCATAGCTCATCGGATTCCTCCTCCAATCTAAATAAAGATATTGATTCTGACATATAGTTAGTTACATGGTTAACAACAGTCGTGCTTTCATTGCCATGCAACGCAAGCTATGGAGCGCACAGTAACGCCGCTGTGGTAGTCTGCGCTCCTTCAACTGAAAAATAGAGATACATGAAGATACGTAGAGAGCCATAGAGATACATAGGGACACATTGAGATACATAGTGACCCGTAGAGATACATAGGGGCACATTGAGATACACAGAGACCCATAGAGACACGTCGAGATGCATTAAAGACAAGCCACAGTAGTGCGACTATGGATCACACAGGAAACCCATTGTGGTCTGCGAAACAGTGGACACGACACGAACTTTCTTTCTGACGAAGCCCTCTCGTCGTGGCCAGCAGCAGCAGCAGCAGGACCTCGACATCGGCATCGAGCTCCTGAGCATCAGTTTGCTGCTGCCATTGGCACGAATAGAATTGTCGAGACCTTTAACACAGGGAGCGGGGGGGGGTAGATGAGCGGTGGGGGGGCTCTGGTGACACCGCCACCAAACAATGGCTGGAATTTGAGATGGCTCTGCCAATAAACGCCATCTCGCTCGCTCGTCGCTCGTAACTTCCCAACCGAACGGAGCAAATATAAAGAACTTCCGCAAGTCACCCCAGGGGAGGGATAGAGCGGCACCCCGTCACCGGAGAGACAAAGACGGCTGGGGGAGTCGCGGTGTCTTAGCGAACTCGGTAATTAAGGCGGCAGTAAGGGATGGCACCTGGGGGGGCAGGGGGGGGGTAACCCAAATCAACATTCATCTGTGGGTGATGTGGAGACTCGGGGTGGAATTATTCAAATCGATGTTGGGAATACAAATAACATACATCATTAGGGAATTCGCCTCCTTCACAGACCTGTCCCTCTGCATACCAAACAAGTGTTTTTGTTTTCACACATCCCATCAGCCACACGGTCTTCTGCAAATCAAGTCAGCATGACGGTCCGATTCGAGAGAAATATGTGTTCTGTGTAAACTAAACACTACGGTGATTAAGTATCTCAAACCTATTTTTATTTTACCAGTTAAGGCCCACTAGGCTGTATAGCTCTTTTTCAGAAGCGACCTGGCAAAAAATGATAGCTTAACAAAGTGGTTATCGTGTGGAAATGTATAGCAGACAAATTCTCCAAACGCGTGATGTTGATTCTTAACGTGGAGGAGAAAACCGGAGGAGCCGGAGAAATATTCCACGGGGAGAGAGACACGCAAACTCGAAAAGGACGGCAGTCGTCAGGGTTGGCATCGGACCCACGACCTCCTGCAAACCAGGCGAGGTAGTTAACATCTCGCCACGGTGGCAGCGTTTCCAGTGGCTGCAAGAGTGACTTGAGGGCCCATTCACAGCAGCATCAGCATCAGCAGCAAGCAAGCAGCGCATGCGGGGTGCTGTTTGACGAATCGGGACGTGGACGATTCGATTCCCGTGCGTCGTGCGGCGGCGAATGGGATTCTCAAAGGCCGACGAGTGGCTGCGTCGCTACCTCCCCGAATCTCTTCGTCTTCCGTGTGGCTGATGTAGATGCAGAGCAGCAGTGGATAGAGCGTGGCTGTTGCTGCTGCTGCTGCTGACGGCGATGGCTTGAGATGGTGAATGCAAGCCACTGTAGACACGCAAACACATCCATCATCGTCGTCGTCGTTATCTGAACGTTTACGACCATGAGGCTGGGAGCCAAGGCCTTAGAGGTGGCACGGTGAGCGATGGCGCGTTGTGGTGGCCTCCACAGAAACGTTGATTGTGGTTGACCTTGAACTTGAGCCCTATCTCCAGCCGTGGAAGATGACTTTGAATGTATGTATGTTGGACGTCTTTGACACCGTGCATAGCTAGCAGTGATATTCGGAAGTGCGGGAGAGGGACAACAAACTAAACACAAAAAGGAGTTTCTAATGTAGATTATTTAAAAGTGCACAGCTCCAGTGGTTTCCTAATATCGGAAGGATGGGCGTTCCAGACGGCCGCAGAAGCGCATCTGAAAGCGCCGTGCGATGCGGTGACAACCATATTTGTTCGATGATTCGCCAAAAGCCGCTGCGAGGGTGAGCGGATTGCCACTGGCCGAGGGGGTCAATCAACCATCAAAGACAAAGATCCTTAAATTAATTTTGGGGAGAAGTGCTAATAAGTGCTGTTAGCGAGTAGCGCCTATGAAGGTCGGCACAAACGGTGCATGAATTTTCAAAGCCAAGGTGCCCCTCGGCAGGCGGGTCAGCTCACACACAGAAGCTGTGGTCCATGGGTTGGATTTGTGGTTGAGGACGCTACGAGCGAGTGCGTTTGCTTGTGCAGGTGCGTCTCATCTGGGAGGGCCTTAGTTGTCATGTGTGTGTGTGTGCACCTGTGTGAGAACTATTTATCCAGGAAAGGCCTCCCCGAGTTTCAATGTGGATTTTCGGCCATCAACTCCATGAGGAGTGAGAGTTGGCCCGGCCCGCGTTCAGATAATCGTCAGCAATTTTGGCCGCCAGAGGCAATGACCAGACTCTGGTCACCGTTGGGGCAAGTGCTGTTAGCGAGCACCTGTGAAGGCCGGCAAGGCACACAGGTGTGATCGCCTTTGTCTCCCCAGTAGTGACGTGTGCACATCGTACCAGGGTACTCATTTGAGGCTGAGTCGACCTAGGTGAGGCCCATGACCGGTTCATAGAATCGTCACCGGTGTTGTTGGCCGCGAGCCGGACTCGGGTCGCCGGGGTTCGTAGCTTAGCGCGCTAACCGCTGCGCCACCGCTCCCCTCATCAAAGACAAGACACACGCACACACCGACACACGACCGCTCGCCTTTGCGGTTGTCGTCAGCGAGCGGAGGGATAAACGTCGCTCGCTTACCTGGCGGCAACCGAGCGACGTTGCCATTGTGCGGCGCGCACGCAGCGACTGCCACGGGCGGCTTTCCAGTGGCAGGGCTCATGTGACAAGAAAACAAACGCTGCCAAGGGAAGACAGAAAGAAAAAACTAATTTTTGTTGACTTTTACATCGTGGCTGCAAATTAAAAACACACACACACAGGTACACACACACAGGTACACACACACAGGTACACACACAGGTGGACACACACAGGCACACACACACAGGTACACACTCATAGGTGCACACACACAGGTGCACACACACAGGTACACACACACAGGTACACACTCACAGGTACACACACACAGGTGCACACACACAGGTACACACACACGTACACACACACAGGTACACACACACAGGTACACAAACACAGGTACACACACACAGGTACACACGCAGGTACACACACACAGGTACACACACACAGGTACACACAGGTACACACACACAGGTACACACACACAGGTACACACACACAGGTGCACACACAGGTACACACTCACAGGTGCACAACCACAGGTACACAAACAGGTACACACTCACAGGTGCACAACCACAGGTACACAAACACACAAGTGCACACACAGGTGCACACACACTAGTACACAAACACAGGTACACAAACACAGGTACACACACACAGGTACACAACACAGGTACACAGGCACACACACAGGCACACACACACAGGTACACACACACACAGGTACACACACACAGGTACACACAAACACAGGTACACACACAGGTGCACACACACAGGTACACACTCACAGGTACACACAGGTACACACACACAGGTACACACATAGGTACACACACACAGGTACACACACACAGGTGCAACTGCAGGCGGTGGGGATCCGTGGCGGGGAGAGTGTGCAGGCGGTGCAGCTGCTCCCAGCAGGGGCCGGAGGAGGCTCAGGTGTCCAGGATACGAAGATGGGGGGAAGTGGAGGGGGGTGGAAAAAGCGGGCAGCCCATTCCACGAATTGCCCCAGAGCCGATGCCAGCGCGCCACTGCTGCTGCTACGCTACCGCCCCTATCCCGAGTTTTGGACAAAGAGACGCAGACTCACAAACCACACACAGCTATCGTACAATTACAGCTATTGTAGGTACACGCGTGGGCCGCGTGTCCAGGGGCTGTCCCGCACGATTGTGTGGCTTTGTTAATGAGTGGGGGGAAACATACTTTCAAGTGACTTTCATGCATGTTCAACTTCGTTCACGCCGTACGTAGCCAACCGTGCTAATCGGAGGTGCGGGTTGGAAGGACAACAGACGAAACACAAAAAGCAGTTCTCAAGAAATTAGCTTTCAATCTAAATGATTTAAAAGTGCGTCGCTCCTAGTGGCTTCATAATATGGGAAGGAAGAGCGTTCCAGACGGCCGCGGAAGCGCATCCGAAAGCGTGCGATGCGGTGTCTTTGTTCGATAGCAAGCAGCCAAAAGCCGTCGCTGCGAGGATGAACATCCATAATAGAGGTTTTTGGGGTTGGATCGCGTAAATATGAATGTGTCGTTAACCCGCCACCACCCGACACAGCCAATTAGTAAGGTTCGTCACGTAAACAGAACGTGGCAATTCGTTACGAGTGCAGCAAACCGGTGTGTTGGAGAGTAAATCCGTTGTGGATTCACGAATGATAGCTCAACGAGATGGCTTATCATCGTGTGGAAATGTATTGTAGCCAAATACTCTATAAGCGTGATGTTGATTTCTAAATGTGAAGGGCAAAACCCGGACGACCCAGAGAAAAATCCATGCAACCACGGGGATAAAGAGAGGAAGACACGCAAACTCCAAATATACAGTTGGCGTCAGGGTCAGGATTGAACCCACGACCTCCTGTATACCAGGCGAGGTCGTTAACATCTTGCCACTGTGGCGCCCCTTATTTATATATTTTATATCAATGCCCAGGGCTGTAAAATTGTATCATTATTGTTACAAGGGTGTTTCCCAGGCGCTCTGCTGTAGATGTTTGCCAAGCCAAACATTAAACTTTTCATTCCCAGGGCTCAAAATGTGAGATATTAATTTAAAAAAAATAACAATTTAGTGGGATGTTTGTCGGGTTATTATCGGAGATTGGGCTATGACGGTCGACTTATCGCGCTTGAGAACCAAATCAGACGCGTCCTTCTGCTCGGACATCGGCGCGACGTCCGACGTTTCGCTCCACGTACCTCTTCCCGACAACGGCGATAGCGCCGTGCAAACCCTCTGGAGGAACTCTTCGTACGGGGGGGGGGGGGTGGGGGGGGGCGCAATTCTCGCCTACCGCTGTGTAGGAGCGCAGCTTTCTCGGACAATGTGTTGTTGTATGTATAAGCGTCACGGGATTCAGTTCGGCCGGCACCTTGTTCGCGTGCGTCCTCCAGCACCACCCCCCCCCCCCCGGCAAAACAAATACAAAAAAAATCCACAGCGCCCCGAAAATTACCCGAGATGGCAATTAACCGGTTTTCTCCGCAGTTCAACGTCACCGTGCTGCGGTAGACGCCGCCACGGGGGGGGTAGCGGCCACCTGCCTGGACAACAACAACAGAATGAGAAGCCGCGAACACCGACTCAGACCGTGGCATGCCGTGTCAGATGCCATCACGGGCGGCAGGTGCGGCGGCACGCGGTGAAAGAGCGACTCGCGTGCCACAGACTCGCTCGCTCGGGGGGAGGCGAGGGAGTTGGGGGAGGGGGTAGAACGGGGGTTGAGGAGCACAGGGTAGTGTGGCGAAGTGCCGCGCTTTGCTCTCTCTCGCTCTAACTCTCTCTCTCACTCTCTTGCTCGCTCTCTCATGATCTCATCTTTCATTC
>CM025621.2:12303516-12314660 GCA_014621495.2 Entosphenus tridentatus | reverse complement strand
CACTCACCACTCAACTACATTACACACTCACCACTCAACTACATTACACACTCACCTCTCAACTACATTACACACTCACCACTCAACTACATTACACACTCACCACTCAACCTCACTACTCAACTATACACTTGCCATCACTCAACCATATACACTCACCATTACTACCCCACCACAAACTCGCCGTCACCCACTCCCCTCAACCACTCAACTAACTCATACACTCACCGTCACTCACCCTCACCACTCAACCAACCCATACACTCAGCCACATTCACCACCCAGCCATTAACTCTGAACCCTGAGCACTCACCCGCACCCTTCACTGACCTCACCCACTCAATCACACCTGACCCTCACCCTCACCCCGCATCAGCCACTCACCACTCCTCACCACTGACTCGTCCCACATTTGGGCTCACTCTCCTTTGCAATTCCTTCCACGCTTCTCACCCGCCACTCACACAGCGCGTCGCCCACTCAACCACTCACTGCCCACTCACTGCCCACTCACATCACTTACAATCACCGCTCACTCTCACCACCAACACAGCATGTTGCTGTTGATGCATTGCACCAATCCCGATTTTGAATTCAACCCCCCCCCCCCCCTATAAACAACCCTCTTTACCACAAAGATAAAGACCCCCCCCCTCCCCTGGGTGTAGCCTACACAGACACGTAGCAAGTTCTGTTGGCGAGCACCTATTTGTATGTACCGCACGCTGAACTTCTTTCGCACCGTACGTAGCCGACCTATGAAGGAAGACGGATCGCGCGCTGCTGTGCCCAGCAGCTGCCACGCCCGGCCAGCTTCGCACCAGCGGGTTGCCACTTTCCACGGGCAAAACCTCAGCCGAGCAGCTTGGCTCTATGATCAAGAACCGTGCGGGTGTGTTTCTGTCTGTCTGTCTCTATCTAGAGTCTAGCGTACGGCAAGTGCGTGCAAATCACGCGTCCACGTTGAAGTCTGTGAGCCACGCGTAAGATTCAGGAGCAGCGCGAACCAATGGCGCTCAGTCCGCCGTGGAGCGCGCGTTGAATGCGGTTCTTCTGGTGTTGTGCGGCGAAGTTGAACGCGACCCCGTGCCGCCCGAACCACAGATGGATGCCCATTGATCCGGACACTCCGGGTCAAACCGGGACAGGTGGCAACACTGAGTGTGCTGGTGTTGTCCAAGCCGCAACGGATAGTCGTTTAAGGCTGAGTCGACCTAGGCGAGGGGGTCGGAAAACCTGCGGCTCTTTGGCTTCCCCGCTTGCGGATCTTTGGCTGCCCCCTTGCGGGCAGCCGTTTAACAAAATAATTTAAAACATAATTAAACGTAAAGACAATTGATTAAAAATGGCAGGGAATGGGGGGGGGGTCAATATGGAACGTCTTGGTGACGACAAAATGTACAACCGTCAAACTGCATCGTTAAAGTCTAACTCTGGCGGGGGACGGGGGGGGTCTAAATAGGCGCAGTTTATGTCATCACCTACTTTGTTTACTCAAGGCATGAAGGTGTGTGGTCATCTGTATACCCGCTGCTGTGTCTGCGCGTGTGATTCGGCTCACGAACTACATGCTACATGCCCCGCACTAGCTCAATCCGGCACTGATCGTGATGGGTGACCGACGCTCTGCTGCTCACTCACACGCGGTCCTTTTGATGTCTACAGATGGCCAAAGTATCGGCGCCTTTATTACCCTCCACATTCCATAGTTATCTTGCGTTGCGCGAACAGAGCTCACGCCTAACAATAAAGAGCTAAACACTTTGAAACGCCAAAATACCTTTAAACGTCGGAGCGACGGGGCGAAAGGGTCCACGTACGGATTTACTTTTATCTCGATGAAGTTCATGTCACAGCTACGATCTTGACTCGTCACCTCCGCCGCATGTAAACACTCAACAGGCGGCTTCCCGCTGTTGGTTCCTCATCGTTGGCGTCCTCTCTCACCTAAGACCATCACTCTCATGACCCTTTTGACTGTCCCAAGAACAAGAATTCGAATGGGGGACAAAACCATTTCAAGTTGCAGCACCATCGTTTTGGAACAACCTCGTGTCCTCCCTAAACATCCAGTGCCGGATTAAGCTAGTGCGGGGCCTGTAGCATATGTTATTAAGGGGAGCTAAATAAATAAAAACACGTAAATATTAAAGCACAAATAGTAAAGTAATTGTATTATTCAATTGCCATACAGCCAGATAATACGACACATCGCTAACCTTAAACACCCAGTCGTTCATTAAATTTGAAGGCGGTATAGTACTGTAGTACTAGAGCAAGTGCAGAATCACTGAACCGGAATTGATAGCTTGAAAGCATTTAGCGCGGGGCCCTTGAAAGTGCGGGGCACGTAGCATATTTAGCTCCTGTTGCTACTCGGATAATCCGGCACTGATTACGCTGATACAACCGCATTCGCAGACGCGAATTCGTAACTTTCATCTTTACCCATGTATCGATGGACACATTTTACATTTTCTCCAAGCTGCTGAGTTTTGCGAGATCCGGTAGTGCATTCTGGGTGGGGTCGTTGGCGGTGAGGATTTTGATTCGATTGCGACCCCCCCCCACGTGCCTTCGACCTCCGAGTCGGACTCGAGTTATCAACGAGAGACCACCGATTGAGATCTGATGGATGGAGAATCGGCAGTGATTCTGACCCCCTATTGATGAAACTGAGCGGTCACTGACTTCGTGAGGTTGTTTTTTTATTCTTCTTGTTGTATAGCTCGGGCAGGTGCTGCTCGTTTCTAAGTCGTGACTTTAGGGGCCGTCCATAAATGACGTCACGCACCTGGGGGGTGGTCAGATATTTGTGACGATGTGTGACGAGAGGGCGGGGGGGTTTTAGAAATGTGACGTCACATCAAAATGCGCAACTTTAAATTAATATAGACAACACGTTCTACTTAATTAAATATACTTTTTAATAAATGTTTCCTCCTACAACATCAGAGTGCAGCGCCACATTAAATACGCACTACAATGACGAAAGTTTAAAGCGATTTGAAGCATGTTTTATTAAAAAAAATGGAAATATATTTTTGGGGGGATGGGGGTCAAAAATCTTCCAAAATCGCGTGATGTCATTTATGGACGGTCCCTTACCGAAAGAACCAGAAAGTATGGATTCCTGCAGTCACGAAAGCTTCAAATCAAGATTAAAGCTAACAAGGTTTGGGGGAAAAATCAGCAGCATTGATAAAACTATCATAATCCACTGCTGGATGATGACCTCCAAAAGCCGATTCCTGCGATGTAGCACAGATATTCATAATGAAGGAAAAAATAATGTTTGGGTAATATCGCGGAAATCTGAATGTGTCGTTAACGCATCACCACCCGACACAGCCAATTAGTCGAGGTTTGTCGTGACGATTAGTGACTACTTAAGCACCACCGCTTGTGTGACATTTCGCTGGTGTTCTTGGTTCTTTCGGTAAAGTCACGTAGAAGTGAAATAATAAAATAATAAGAATAAAACATAATAAAATACAATTCTCACGACGTTTCGGCCACAACGCAAGCAGCCGTCCTCAGTTGTCTTCTGAATGACGCTCTTTCCGACAAACCTGTTCTTCACCTGAGAACGGCTGCTTGCGTTGTGGCCGAAGCGTCGTGAGAATTGTATTTTATTATGTTTTATTCTTATTATTTTATTATTTCCCTTCTACGTGACTTTACCGAAAGAACCAAGAAGATGAATCCCTGCAGTCACGAAAGCTTTAAATCGAAATTTCGCTGGTGATTACAACAATCAGCTTCATCAGGCAGATTTGTTAGAATTGGCAAATCCCCAGGCATCACCTACGACCGGAGGGATTATTCTTCCCCGAATATTTTTTTAATTATCAATCCACTGCTGGATCAAGGTCTCCCGCGAGCCCTTGCGTCATACTTTCACCCCCTTACTTTGTAGAACCCTTCCATGTCAAATCAACGCATGTGGGAAAACGGTGTAACTGTGTAAACTGTGAATGAATAATCAGAAAATCAAGCGATGATGATTGCTTGTGTTGCAGTCGAAACGTCGTGAGAAATTTATTGTTTTATATTTTTATTTTATTATTTCCCTTCTACGTGACCAAGAATATGAATCCCTGCAGTCACGAAAGCTTTAAATAAAATAACAATAATGGCAATTTTCCAGGAAAGCCTCACCGAATTTCAAGGCTGCTTTTTGTATTTACCCTCCAGAGTGCCCTGTTCTACATGGTGGTCCAAATGTCTTGTGAACCCCCCCCCTCCCACCATTTAAATCTCTAAAACTTAATTTTGAAAACAATTAAAGTGAGGCTTATTTATAAAAAAAAATGATTATGTTAAAGGAAATCAAAAATGTCAGGGATCAATTAATTGGGGCGTCACAAGACATCTGGACCAGCCTGTTGTACATCGGGGATGTTTGGCCAAGTCCCAGGATATGTTGGGCCGAGCAAAAATACTTCACCAGTTGGAATGGGACTGCTGCGTTGCGGCTTATCCGGACGTTTGGGTGGCACCGCCGATTCGCCCCACAAGCCCTCGACAGGAAAACGGGGGAAATGAGACGAGATGAAGGATAAGCCACTCCTCCGATAACCACGACCGATTACCGGGGCCTTGAGGAGAGCCTTCTTGCGGCACGATGATAACCATCTCATTACCATCGAGCAAACTCCGGCCATCCTTGCAGCAGCAGCGGCGGCAGCGGCGGGGGCTGTTGGCCGGCCCTCGAACGAAGACGGCGCTCACTGCCATCGCGCGGCGCTTTCGGGCGCGCGCTTCTGCGGCCCTCCGGAACGTTCTTCCTTACCGGCATTAGGAAGCCGCTGGAGCTGCGCCCTTTTCAATCATTCCGAGATTGAAAACGCACGTCCATGCCCGGTTGGGTTCCGGGGCTAAGCAGAGCTAAGCTTTTCTGTGAGTTTCAATCGGACGCCGTGAATTAATTGATTCATCTAATGTTTAGTTATGGAGATGCGAGCATAAGCATAACGAGTTCTTCGTCATCACGATCCATGGGCCAAGATAGCCCGTGGGTGCCCACTGCACATTTCGTCATTTGTTTCCACTTTTCTCTCTCTGTCTTGCTCCAACACGCTCAAGCGGTGCCACGTCTTGCTGGCACCAACCTCTTGTGTCGCCGTGGTTCTCAGGCCTTCCTCTATTTTTTCGGTTCCATCCATTTTTCCGGACAACACACTTGAAACTTTCCTGTTGTCTATCCTACAAACATCCATTATAAAAGCCCGCACGTCCGTTTGTCCATCAACTAAATTATAAAAGACGCTCAGAAGGCCTGAATCAAAAAGTTTAAGGAAGTGGACCCCCCCCGCCCCCAAGATGTGTGGGTAAAAAGTTGATCAAACAGGTTAACAACAATTGTCGACCCACGCAAAAAATTTATGTGTTTTTTAAACATCTACACACCCTACATACACTAGTCAGTAGTATCTACTATCTACTGACTATATATACCTACACACCCCACATACAATAGAGTCATCACCATCTAGTAGTATCTGCTACTGACTCTACAATAGATACTACTGCCTCTACTAGATAAATGCTTTTCGATTTAAAGCTTTCGTGACTGCAGGGATTCATCTTCTTGGTTATTCTTGATATGCAAATTCCTTTGTCAAGGCGCCCTTCCCCCTCTAACCCAGCTTAAATATATGCTGCCAAGCTTGGTGGTGCTCATTCAGACGCTGTCTTTCCGACAGACCTGTTTTGCTTGCGTTGTGGCCGAAACGTCGTGAGAATTGTATTTTATTATATTTTATTTTTATTATTCTATTATTTCCCTTCTACGTGACTTTACCGAAAGAACCAAGAAGATAGATAAATACTACTGACTCTATTATAGTATCTGCACCCATTGGGGTTGAGGGGGTGGAATAAGAGGACATCGGTGGGGGTGACGGACGTGGTGCAAAGCGCCAAGAAGCCCCCTGCGTGGGAGCGAGAAGAAGGAGGCCAGAGGCCGCCGATTTGCCGCCTCCACATCGACATCACTGCCGGCATCACCAGGTCCTCTTCTACGTGCAACCCTTTTCTTACTTCTACGTTGGTCACTCTTTGGATCCATTTCAGTTCAGCTGTAGGTAATCAACGTCAACGTTTACAGGCGTCTTTATTTTTTCGCGTAAGCAGGTGAGAACTCGCCGAGACCGGGATATAGTCTCGTTGGCAATTGCGACTGACTGACCCTGGTGCAGCAAAATGACAAAAGTAACAAAGTATAAAAGCAATGTGCAACAATTAAGGGGATAGAAATGGGAGCACAAACATTTACGATACAGATAAAAACGCGCACACGAGTAAAGTTGTCGTTTTCAAAATTGCTTCGAGAAAGCGTCGCAGGAATAAAACTGAATTGCGGCAATATCAGTGTGCGTTGAGAGTGATGATTTCACTCGTCTGAAGACGACAATGATTTATATTCGCGAGCGGGTTGGTTGGAATGGGTGTGTGTCGCATGGCAGTGTAAAGTTATGACAACGTGGTACTGTGTGTGTGTGTGCAATACCTTCATATTAAAACTAAAAACTACTAAAACATTTGCTTTTATCTTACCAGGTAAGGCCCACTGAGCTACAGAGCTCTTTTTCAGAATTGACCTGGCCACAAATTGGAGCTCAACGAAATAACCAAGTGGCTTATGTGGAAATGTCTCGCAGTAGCCAAATACTCACGTTTATAAATGGTTCTAAATGTGGAGGGAAAAATCGGAGGCCCCGGAGAAAAAATCCATGTGAACACAGATACAGACATGCAAACTCCAAATATACAGCAGCAGGCGTCAGGGTCGGGATCGAACACACGAACTCCTGTATACCAGGCGAGGTAGTTAACATCTAGCCACCGTGATGATGATGAGAGAGAGACACGCAAACTCCAAATATACAGCAGGCGTCAAGGTCGGGATCGAACCCACGACCTCCTGCATCCCAGGCGAAGTGGTTAACATCTCTAAATATGGAAACAAACACACAGCAGTGTCACCCCCTACTGGCAGACTATACAAGTGTCTGAAATAAAGTGCCATCGCGATAGCCGTTTTCTGTAACGGCACAAATGCGAAATTAACTAAATAATTGTGGGGCAAATACAGGCAACGGGCGGGGGGTTGGCTACCCGAGCAGTGGCCATTGCCTGTGTGGGCGGTGCTAGTGGCCGGGTGGGCGTGGCCACGTGACAATCGGGCATGGCTGATGGAGGCCATTGTTGTCCTTTGCCCGTACCTCCGGTTAGCATGGTTGGCTACATATGGTGCAAAAGAAATTCAACATACTATACACTCCACGACTATACACTGCACTATTACACATTACACTAAATTGAAAACTAATTTCTTTAGAACTTCTTTTTGTGTTTAGTTTGTTGTCCTTCCCCCGCACCCCCAATTAGCACGGTTGGCTACGTACGGTGCAAAAGAAATTCAACATATTGGCAGTCATCGACTTACGAACACAATTAGTTCCTGATAGCCGTTCCTAAGTCTGAACACAACAATGCACTGTATTTAAATGCCCATACGGTTGGTGTGAAAAGCATTGTTAAACTCATAAATGAGAAGAAATATTGTACATTTGCATGGTTTGAAAGCGGAGGTGTTTGTAAGTCTGTTGTTCGTAAGTGCAGGTGTTCATTAATCGGGTGTTCATGAGTGCAGGTGTTCCTAAGATGGGTGTTCGTCAGTGCAGATGTTTGTAAGTCGGGTGTTCGTAAGTCGATGGCTGCTTGCACGTATACACACACACACATAGTCTGGCAGCCTCAGCGTGCGCCCCCCTCTCCCCCTTCTCGGTTCCCCCCTTACCTCCCCCCCACCGTCAGATGTCATGGCGGCCTCAATACCGCAGCTCCAAGTTCCGGCACGTGTTCGGCCGCCCGGCCAAGCACTGCTACGACAGCGTGCCCATCACGCGCAGCGTGCACGACAACCACTTCTGCGCCGTCAACCCCCGCTTCCTCGCCGTGGTGACCGAGTGCGCCGGCGGCGGCGCCTTCCTGGTGCTGCCGCTCCAGCAGGTGGGTCACTCGCGCCCGGCGCCTACGTCGCCCGCCATCGCCGGCACCGGCGCCGGCACTGCTCTGCCGTCACCGTCGTCGTCGTCACGATCACCGTCATTGTTCTACCATCGTCGTCGTCGTCATCATCATCGTCACTGTCATTGCTCTATCGTCATCATCATCGCCATCATCACCACCATGACCCATCACAATTATCTTCGCTGCCACCATCACCGTCACATCACCGCCTCCGCTATAGCTGTCATCAGTAGCAGAATATATGTATTCATACTGGAGGAATCCGATGAGCTATAAAGCTCTTCATCACAGATGTCCAGTAGGGACAGGTCAGAACGTTACAACAACAAACAATACAAAATCACGGGTAGGAGTACAGAGTAAAGGAAATGTAATTGCAATCATTCTAGGCGCCATTGTGGCCTGTTATACAGGAGGCCATGGGTTCGATCCCGACCCTGACAATGCCTGTATATTTGGAGTTTGCGCGTCTCTCTCGCTGTCCTCGCGTGGATTTTTCTCCCGAGTCCTCTGGCTTTTCCCTCCACATTTAGAATCAACATCGCGCGTTTAGAGTAATTGGCTGCTATGCATTTCCACGTGACAAGCCACTTCGTTGAGCTATCATCTGTGGCCAGGTCGCTTCCGAAAAAGAGCGACATAGCCCCGTGGGCCTTACCTGTTGAAATAAAACAAATAAAATAGTTTAATCGTTTAGTTTAGCACATCTGGCTCAACCAGCTCGATGTAAAGTGACAGCTGCCGCTCTTCACCAATGTCAGCCGCACGAAGGAGAAGACTGCAATAGCACAACAAGTTGGGTAAAATACTTAATTACAAAAAAAGAGCGCACGAAATTCACTTGGAAGTAGGTTCCATCGCACCACGCTCGTCAACCAAGTCATGTAGCCCCTGGACATGTGGACCCACGAGTGGTGAAATAAAAAGATAGTCAAAAAAATATCTCGCCAAAAAATCATCCCCATCCCCTTCCCCCCCCACATAACCCTGCATGGATGGTGCGGTAGACTCTTGACCCCCCGCCCCGATTGACTGTTCCCCCCCTGAATGGATCGATCGTGATGGGGCTGCGTGCCTCCTGGATGTCTTTGCCCGGTTGATTTAGTTTTTTTTGTCATTTTGCACATCGTTAAGGCCTTAAGTATTCAACAAAAACCTTGAAAAAAAAGAATCGTTTAGTCTTTTTAAACAGCTGAGTTCATTCTCACGAGCGGTTTGTTGTCGTTGTTGTGGTCCCCGTCGTGTGTTGCGTGTGTGTGGCGTGCCCAGACGGGCAAGGTGGACCCGCACTACCCGCGCGTGTGCGGGCACCAGGCCATCGTGCTGGACATCAAGTGGAGCCCCTTCAACGACTTCATCATCGCCTCGGCCTCTGACGACGCCACGGTGAGCGGCGTGCAAAAAATCCTCGTCGCTGACGACAAAAACATACGTAAACACACAAAGACACAAAAACACAAGCAACACATGACCAGCTCGGATGCGTTCGTCGATAGCAGCGCTGCGCGTCGCCTTGAAAGGAAAAAATAGAAAAATAACATCATGGGTGACGTTTTTGACGTGTTGGCAATGGCCCTTCTTGGTAGTAATAATAAAGGCGCCCTTCCTCCTTTAACCCAGCTTAAATATACGCTGCCAAGCCTGGTGGTGTTCAGACGCTGTCTTTCCGACAGACCTGTTCTTCACCTGAGGACGGCTGCTTGCATTGCAGCCGAAACGTCGTGAGAATTGTATTTTATTATGTTTTATTTTGATTATTTTATTATTTCCCTTCTACGTGACTTTACCGAAAGAACCAAGAAGAAGAGCAATAATAATGTCAACTTGTAACGGCGCACGGTGTCCACTCCTCGCTCACGGTTGTGGGCTACATTCACTGACGGCCTCACACACGGTGTTGTTATCGAGCGAACCTGTAGCTCGGCGTTCTTCTTCATTGCAAGGCCACTGTGGGCCACTGGCGGCCTCTGGTGGCTTTTAGCTTGGCCCCTGACGTGCGCCCCTCCCACCCCATCAATGCACAAAGAGTGAAAAACACCCCCCATCGTCATCATCGTGCTGCTGTCACAAACCAAACAATGGTTTAAAATAATGTGTGGAGGGCCCTCACGCCGCTGCAGTTTGTGATTGTTCACTGCACTTATGTACCACTGCCAGCGCAAGTAGCGGCAGCAGCGGCAGCGGCATCGCCATCAATATTTGTGTAAATATTCATCTCGACGTTCACCTCGTTCGCGGCACGGACGCATACTTACGCAGGCTCACTGCCGCCAGCGTCCGCTGATTGAAATCTCCACGCAGGGAGCGCGACGGCCAGACGCTTGCGAACGGTCGTAACGTCCGGCGAGTGTGCTCCCTCGCGAACCGGTGATTCACAGTCGACGCTTTCAGTTTCATTGATTAGGTATAACCCTGTGAGCCATGCGGCTCTTGACTCGGGTGCAACCGCAACAAAACAAAAACATGAACAAGAAACATCTTAAAGTGACTACACGTCAGACCGCGTGAACGATCGATCCGGCGGCATTTTTGTTTGCTATTATCAAACCCTAGCCCCTCCATCACCACCGCCGCCACTACCACTGCCGCTGCTTAACCCAAAATCCGCTAAGCAACCTACGCATGAACTATTATTCACGTGTGTGTTGCCGCGGTGTGTCGCTCACCTGTGTGTGATGGTCACTCGTGTAACCGCGTTGTGACGCTCACACGCACGTGACCGCGGTGTGACACTCACGCCTGTGACCGCGGTGTGACACTCTGGTGTGTGACGGCTCTGTAACATTCAAGGGCGCTGCCTTGCCTTGCCCTGTCCCTGCACAAACACCCTTGGCGGTGTGCACACACATGCACTGTACACGTTGTGTATTTTATGATGTTGGTGCGCGGCGACATTACGCGTCAACGCTGCGCCACCTGACACCCTGGGATAAACGAGACGGTTCCATCTCGAGGGATTCGTCGAGGTGAAATATTTTAACAACTGAAATGAATGATGCTAGTTTCACTCCCGACCGGCCGTGCGAAAAGCTACCGAGCTAGATCTGTTTGCTAACAACTCTAGCTCACGTAAATCCATCTCCGGTCGTGATGGAAAACCCCGG